>JAXCLR010000073.1:28209019-28233709 GCA_035584095.1 Annona squamosa | reverse complement strand
TTCAAAATTCTCACTTTTTTATATTCAACTCTATCAACAATAGAAGAATCAATTTATTTAGAAAGCAATATAAGAATCAATAAAAAGAATTTGTACATAAATAACCCTTATGTGTAATTGTATATTAACCTATTTTAATAAACTTATACTATATTTTCAAATATTTAGTTTTCTTAATTATGTATTTTTTAATAATTAGTGAAATATTGAAGCATATAATATTTAAATTTAGTATAGGTGTATACTTATGTTTGATAGATATATAAATTCTTAAAATTATCTTATTTGACCCGTATTTTTTACCTAACCTGCTATCCCAAAATTGGTCTGATACCAATCCAAAATTTGTCCTAGAACTTATTAAAAAAAAGTGAGGGTCAAACCGACTTTGTCTTGAGCCGATATAAAAAGAGAGTCAAACTCAATTTTCAAAAAGTATGGTTGGAGTTGAGCAAACCTTGACTCGGCCCGCCCCTATTCCCATCTCTAGTTTCTTTGATTTACGATCCTAATAAAGTATATAATTAATTCGATGAGCAACTTGAGACTAAGGCAATTGTAAACAATATTTCTAGTAAATATTAAAGGATGATCACACTTACTTATTTTTTAGCACGAGTGGCTATCTATTTTATGATAAATTTTTACTTTTGATTAACCGATCTAGAGGCTTTTACCTGTTTAATATATAATGATTAAACTTTAGTTGATTAATCTGATAAGTTCATTAATGGTTAGTAAGTGTGCTAGTCCTAACTACGATCTTACACATATTTTGTATGTATCTAACTAGGTTTAAAAACCTCATGAATTACTTAGGTTTTGTTGTATTGACTGCATCTTTGGTCGCAACTAGTTATTTCTTACCTCGGTGCCAAATTAGTTATTATGCTATTGATTGACTTGCCCAATTGAAAAAAAATAAAAATAAATATAGTCCTAATATGGAGAATCAAGGAACACATGCTTCTCCATTTTGAGTTTTGCTCAAGTCTTGAATGACTTCAAGTGCATGTTCAAAGGTTTTCTAACCATCAAGGTTTGGGAATGGGTATACCCGTTGAACCTAGTAATATAGCAATTATGACCCAAGAAGTAATAAGTACTTGGGCTTGGACTTAGAAAGTTAAATTTTGTATAAAAGATAAATTTTTTAATGGTGAATAATTATTAATTTTAAAAATATATTGTATAAAAGTTTTTAATATATGTAAAATTTGAAATCATAGATCAATGTGTATGGATAAATATCATATACTATTTCTATTTAGAAATACTATATTAAATAAAAGAAGTTGAGTTGTAATGAATCATCACCTAATTTAATTTTACTTTCTTACTAATTTTAGCTACCATAAGAAAATTTAATCATGCTATGGTTATTGTATTGCATTGGCCAAACAACAATAATATGCATTTTTGTTGACAGTAAGGAAGCCCATCCAACCATTATGCAATTAAATTTGTAGCTAATTTGTCATTTTTGCTTAAATTTATTATAGTATCTCTTTATAATAAATTATCATTTTGATGGTGTTCATAACTTGGATGAGATAGAATCTCCGAATTTTCAAATAATATTTTTTTCAACCCACTATATTACTTTTTCATCATATATTCTCATCTTACCCTCATCTAATCCAAGTAGTGAACAAGTTCTAGCAAAGTAAAGAAGATAATGCTATTAAAATGGAGGATAATAAAAAGCATAATGATGAATAAAAAAAATATACAAAAAGCTATACTAGAAATTGAACAATTGAAACATTATACGAATTTTTTTTGATGAAATATCATATATGTTTGCAAATATACCCATGACTATATTTGCAAATATATGTAAACTATGTTGGGTAATATGAAACTTTGGAAATTGAGTGGGTACATTTACAATTTACTCAAATAAAAATTGAGTTTCTAAGTTAAGCGGTGGAAGAGATATTTAATTGACCAAAGTGTTAGTCCCACAAATGAACTACCGAGTATTTTTGTTCACAAGTTGCAACCCAATAAGTAGAGAAGATGACACACTTGTACATCTCATGCAGTCATGCTAAAGTAAGTTTGCTGCCAATCATGATAATTAGGTTATAGAAAGTAGAAACTGTAAGCATTAATTCATAATAACCGATAAAATTATAGCACCAATGAGAAATATTGAATGAAAAGTATGCTAGTTACAAACTTCATTATAAATTGGGTGACGATCATAATAATTTGGTCATGGAAATTTAAAGTAAGCACTAATTTACTATAACTAATAAAAATTGCAGCAACGATGAGAAATATTGAATAAAAATACATTATTTACGAACTTAATTATAAATTGACTAAAAGAAAAATAATATTAATAAATTTAGATAACAATAATAAAATAACTACACACGTCTATTCAAGCTTTGAAAAATTAAAAAATGGATTTTTGTAATCGATTCCATTTAGCGAAACAAGAAATATAAGATGGATGATTTTTTGTCTACAACTAATGCTTCTATAGATCTACAAGGAGTCAGGGACCCATTTAGCCAGTTGTTCAATCGGGTTAGGTGTAGATCTATAGTGACTGATTTAGTTAAGTTGATTGACCGATTTCTTCAAAAAGTAAATTCCATATATAATATACTTTTTTATGTTAAACCCAAAATACAAATGATTTTTCCAAATGCCTCCCTAACTCCGAATGACTAATAAAGTTTAGAGTGTTGATTGCACAATTATCACCGACATGGTTAATTGTATAGAATCATTTATTAGTTAAAATGAGATCCCGTGTGAAAGTGAAACCAACTCGATAGAGTGAACCTGATAAAAATATCTCATTAGGACCCACTATGACTTTGTTGATGCTATGAAATCGATTATTCTCATTGCATTCAGAAATTATTTGTTTAACAATAAACTAAAATTTATTGAATCAAATATTTTCATGGGTTTCTTATCATTTGTACTTTGAAGTAAATTAAGAAAGAAGAACTACTTGAGATAAATTTATTAATATAGCCCATTACTGTGATGAAATTAAGAATTGGAGTGAGGATGAATATTCATTGCAATAAAAGTTTCGAATTGCAATGGAAAAATAATAATGATGATGTATTTCATTGCAATTATGCGTATTATTGGAACCATTTTCTTTTTTGTATGAAAACTTGAAAAGAGCTCTCTCACTCCTCCAGCAAAACTAAAGGAGAGTGGGAATCTAGAGTACCATCAAGAGAAATTATTTAAAAGAAGATGTCTTTACATGGATGGTCTGCAATATAGAGATGTGGAAAACCTCACCAAACAGATTCAGAGACATTTCCCTAACCGCGTGATCGACCATATTATGTGTTGAGGCATTTTCAGTCTTATAAACATGACTAAATATATAGCTTTGAAATGTTTGGGCACAACTTCTAATCTTGTCTACCATAATCCTAAGATAAAAATAGATAAGGCTATAGTTATTGAGAAAAGTTACCAATGACAAAGAATCACTCTTCTTTTAGAGATTTTGGTAGGGAAGATCAGTAGTCTACTCTAGCCTGTTGAGAACCACCTCTACCTCCATTAAGACTTTTAACCCATGCCTTATCCATAATTCGGTAACTACAAAAGTTTTATCCTAGTCACAAAAAACAACATTGAAGATAATATGGTTATGAGGAATGTTACAGTGTAGTGTCCACCTTCACCTTTCAGACCCCAAGTGGAGTTTTTCCCCACCAAGCTGCACTCTCTTGCCAAGCGTGATTGAGAGCCTTGAGCATGCATGAACATGGCTTTTAGGCACCTCCTAGAACTAAGGTGGAACCCTCTCCATATACAACTTATTCCTCACGTGGCATACATTCTAACATGTGCAGAGAAAAGAAAAAGAGGAAACATGCTTCTCTTCTGAAGTAGGTGCATAGATAACTCCCATGAGTTAGCAGATTCCATATCTCAGGTTGAAAAAAAAGGGATCAAAGGCATCTCTGCTCATTGTGAAGTAAGTTAGTTGTTGAGTTAGTAAGACCTCTTCTGAGTAGGTTTGATGTTTTTAGCAAGGTGTCCATTAGAAGCTTCCACCCAATATGATAACTTTCTTGGGGAGCTTGATCTTTCGTAAGGCTCGAAGCACATTTGAATCCCTCCTCACTCCATGGGGAACATAACCTCTAATGTCAAAGATGAGAGCTAAGTAGCAAGCATATTTGACTATAAACAAACTATCATGTTCTAGCGCCCCAAAATTTGCAGTTCTCCACCTCCCCATGTGGAATAGGTATGCAACTCACTGCTTGCCATCCAATGTCGCTAACAACCATTGACTTCCTCCTCTATACAACTCCTATTGTCCTAATCAATGAAATCAACCATGACGTAGGTGTCCTAATGGTTTCGGGGAAGAGGACCCACCTTTATTAGATTTTTTAGGCCCCAACTATCCTTGAAGAAAAGAATTCTTTACCCATTGTCTAGTCTTCACCTACATTCTAGCTTTAGCAGATAGGTAGCCTTAAGGATGCTCCTCCAGATGAGGGAAGAAGATGGTTTTACTTGATAACTCAAGAGATCTCAATTTGGGAAGTATCTAGCTTTGAGCGCTTTAAAGCATAAGGAGTCTTGATAGGCAGTGGTCTTCAATCTTGGTTTGCTAGGATGGCTAGATTGAGCTCATGGATGCTTTTAAACTCATTCCCCCTTCTCTAATGGTGGCACATCTTTTATCAAGCTACCCAATTCACCTTTTGCTTACCTTGCTTTTCTTCTAACCAAACCTGCTTATCATGGCTTTAATTTTCCTACAAAGCATCTTGGGAAGGCAAAAAAAACTCATTGCATTATTAAGAATTGCTTGAGTCACTATCTTCATGCGAACCTCTTTACCACCAAAGATAGGAATTTGCCCTTCTAACTTTGCAATCTTTTCAATACTCATTCCTTAATGCCCTTGAAGGTTCTTGATCTAGATTTGGTTGACCAGGCGGAGAGGTCGATATAATTATGAATCTACTTGTCCTTAGACTAGGCCAAGAGGCGAGAAAGAATGGGAAGAGAAATGGATAGACGAGCACACAGATAAGAAGGGAAAATGGGTGAGGAGCAATCAAAAAGTTTGGAGGAGGGAAAAATAAGCAGAAAGATTTTGGAAAGATATTTTGAGGATTCCATTTCGAAATAATGAAATGGGTGCTAAAATAGTTCCAATAGATATTTTAATAACCATAGATTTCTTGCCTCTAGCAATTTGCAACCAAGATTTATATTGAGGGTATGTTTGTTTACACTTAAAAGTTTTCAAATTAAAAATTTTCAAAATAATTTTTTTTACTCTTTATAATTATCCTATTTAAATTTTTTTACATCTTTCTATACAATTAATATACTTTTTAATCATTTCTACATAACTATATATATGACTAACTTATCTATTTTAACTTTATTCTTTACTCATCATTATTATTCTTGTTATATTACATTATTTTCTCTTATTTAAAAAACTTTTACGCTAAAAATCTTTCATAAATTTTTTTTACTGCTTTCCAAACACACCCTGAATATTTACAATGTAAAATTAGGGTTAGTGGGAATTAGGGGCTCGCTGGAGCAAAATTAGATTTTTACCAATTGCAAAAAATCTTAAAAATCATTATACTTCGTTGTTTAATTGCGGCAAAATTTGCAATGATAAAATTTTTTTGTTGGAGATGAAATTGGTAATGGCTAGACCTTTCACCCTTGAAAACTTGAGTTTTTCCATTTAGTTCGTTTTGTTTTTTACTAAAATTTGTGCACTAATTTTTTTTAATTCATGGCCTCATTTGGAGTTATTTGGAAAGTTCTATTTTTAAAATCATTTTTCATGATCTTTTGATTCCTTTTAATGTTGCTATTTTAGGCTTCTAATTAGCTTATTTTATTATTTTTATTGCGCTGCTGATTGGAAAGGAGACAAATTTTGATATTAAGTTAGTATTTTAGGATTTTAGTTATTATTTCTATTGCACCGAGGTCCTTTTAATTCACCACCTTTTCATGCTTATGACACCTCCCTTAACCTTTGTAGTTCTCTCGACTCAGATTCCTTTCCTTGATTTTAACTACTTATATATGCTTGTTATGATGACAAATGAAATTAGTTGATTTTTTTATTGAAGTTTCAAACAGCAGTTAACGTGTGGTTATTTAGTCGTTGTTAATTACTAACCATTTTGCTTCAAAAATTGAGGATGAGAGGAATTTGGATGTAGAAAATGTGCTTTTGCAAACATTTTTGCCCCTGATTATGCCATTTTATGAAGAAATTGAATCTATTGAATTTTTCTAGATCGATAATATCTTGATTAATTGCATACATGTTGTTTTTCTCTCATATTTATGATAAGATTGCTATCATGCATAAACTGGAAAAGGATGTTGTGATTGTTGAAGATTTGGCTAAAAATTAAGTAATCTTAAATACCAACATCACTATTTTCTTAAACTTTCTTTACTAATTACTTCAACATTTAGAGAGTATCGTTTCACTAATTGAATTTACTTTATCCATTAGAATTTGAAGAAACTATATTATCTTGATGATCTACTTCAAATTCATCCTCTATTAATATTGTTGAATGAGTCACTGTAAAAAAAACTTTTCTTATCATGATGTGTTGCTCACCCAATTTTCTTTTGCATCTAAAAATTAGGTAGTTACATCTATTTATAGATTTTTCATAGAACTTTTGCAACTAAGTGCATTTGTAATGTAATGAGAAAAGCAAAAAAAAAGGCTAACACAATAATATGCCCTCAAGATTGAGAATTGAGTTCATCGCCAAAACTCATATGCAAAGCATAGGAAAAATCTCTAAAATATTATTCAGGGTAAACTATCTAATAACAAGAGTAGCTACGACTTTATAGAAAAGAGAGGCAAACTCTACACTACCAGTCCGTATGCAAGTAAAATTGCTAAAAACCTTACTGTGCACGTTATCCAAAATAGTAAAATGCACAATTTATTATAAATAATAAATTAAATGGCATAAAATTTCAAAGGCTTAGATTCATTTGCAAACAATAGATTTTGACATCAAAAATTTGATAAACTAAATTATCTTTGTGTTGTCACGTTGATCGGCTCAAAAAATACTTTTGGTTGATATGTTCTAAATTATTGTAACTCCTCTCAGATCAAAAGTTATGACCATCTAAAGTTGACACACTACTTTATCACTTTCATAT
The DNA here is from genome assembly GCA_035584095.1 of Annona squamosa. Lineage (NCBI taxonomy): Eukaryota > Viridiplantae > Streptophyta > Magnoliopsida > Magnoliales > Annonaceae > Annona > Annona squamosa. The sequence continues at coordinate 28,226,512 of JAXCLR010000073.1, read as the reverse complement.
CCTTCCATGACTATAAGCCTTCTCTAGGAAGTCCATTGTGACGGTGTTTATGTTAATTTGTTTATTGAGTTTAAAATAAGCTTCTTTATAAATGCATATTTTTATCGGCTTCATTATAATTTTAAGTGATTTTGGAAAGCCGTGTTGCTACCTATGTTTTTCATGGATGGCAAATAAACTCTTTTATAAACATTGATTACTTTGATGAATTTGATAATTTGTCTTTTGCTTGATCTAGTATACATATTTGACGAGCCATATATTTTTCCATTTTTATTAACAAGTGCCATGGATCAGCCCCTTATCCACTGCATGCTATCCATTTATCCTATGTTTATGTTTGTTAAGCTGTTAACGAGTTAGCAATGCAATAGTGTATTCTGCCAAAATTTTTAGGCCATTGCAGTGGTTCACGTTTGATTGAAAGTCTTGATTTTTATATAATCTTTAACTATCTAATAAGATGGTGATAGCTTATTGCATTGCGATCATTTATGAGCGGGAACAAATGTCAGCATTTGTTAGCTCGCAAACACCCTTTTACATTAAAAAAAAATTCTTAATCCATGTGTGAGCTCCGCCCGTACTTTTTCACTGTAAAATTTGATAATTCGAAATTTTATTTAGTATTTTATGTAGAATTTTGAAAATAAAGAAAATGGGCATGGATACATACACCGACACAAACATTCCCATTTTACCCTATTACAATGAAGGTGTAGGTGAGGCTTGGATACAAATTAAAAGTGGATTTGTTTGTAGGATGTAAATGCTGCCATTTGCGCCCAATTGCAATGATAAAATCCCTCATTTGTTTGGCTAAGGGAAAATATTTATTAGGTCGACTGTTGTTGCCATGTGTTCAATCTACATTGTTCAGATGGTTTTATTTTTCACATCTGTCTATTATGGTTCCTTCTTACTAATAGACTTGAATTATTTCTTCGAGGAAAATGATTCTAGTTTCATAATTTTTCACCACAGTTTGATTCACTTGATTATTGGTCAATAGTTTAGTAATGTATTTGTCTATCTAGTTGCATTTCAAATTTTATACACATTTTTCATGATTTAATGCATAGATTTTAAGTATCTATCCTTCTTTTAATGTTTGTTTGATACTATTTTAATATGCAGTAGTTGCTGTTGGTTAATCAAGTAACCAATTTGGAATCAAAATTAATTCAACAAACCTTCATATAAGTAAAGAAGGGTACACTAGGAACCTCATCCATCTATGTTATAAATAAAATACAAGTAGGTAAGATGAAAAGCAAAATCAAACTAAAGTGAGTTACACCTCGTAATGTGGGCATTTTAATCATTTCAGAATAGCTGTTGAAGGTGCTAGGGTAACCGTTAGGGAGGAGAGACCAAAACTTTACAATTTCTAAACTTATAGCTCCGTTACAAATTGTAATTTTTTTTGATTCGGTTGCAAATAGCAAGTTAAAAGTAAAAAAAATTGACACTTTTGCAAACTTGAGGGACTAATATGATAATCCAGCCATCCATCCACGATAAATAACACTTATAAGGGCGATGGAGTTTGTATGTGCAAGCATGCTTCCTATAAGTTTCGGATGGTGTAAGATCAGTAAAAATGAACAGTTACGGATCGAGCCGAGACGTGGAAGCTATTGGCATCTTGGTGTGCATATATCATCCCTATGTCAGCACTCACCACACATATGCACATTATAATATAATATTATAGAAAGAAAAGCTAAGACAGAAGTGCTTATACATGTATAGCTAGCTACCCACACGAGAAGGAGAGAGTCACAAGTGGGGACAAGACCCCTTTTGGTTGGACATATGATTACCACACACCAGGGAAGCTTTGGCACGCACACATGATGAAGATGAAGAGGTGTGAGGAGTGGTGGAGGGCGTGGCGGTTGGGAGTTGCCACTGGCTACAGGCTAGCCATATATATGTTTGCTTCACGCAACCAGCTTTAACGCTAGCTGGACTCTTGCGTTGCTTGCCGTGGATTTAAAGATTAAACTCAAAACACCCCAAAGACCCATCACCAAAAATTTCTCCTCCATCAAAAACCAACATAATAAAAACACACTCACTCCCTCTTTCTCTCTCTCTCTGACGACTCCACAGAGAAAGTCCTCTACCTTCCTCTCTTGCGCTCTCTTCTCTCTCTGACGACTACACAGAGAAAGGCCTCTACCTTCCTCTCATACTTTCTGTCTGTCACCCATTAATTAGAGAGCTGCTACTAGAGAGAGAGAATAGAGATATTGTACACATAGGCACGGAGAAGAAAAGAAACACATCCCGAAAAAAAAGAAAATAGTGGAAATCTATAGAAAGAAAGGAAGGAGAAAACAAAGAAATTAAGAAGAGGGAGGCAGGGAAATTGAAGATGATCAGAAATACCAGTTCATCATCATCAGCAAGCAACAACGGGCCTTGTGGGGCATGCAAGTTCCTCCGGCGGAAGTGCGTGAGCGACTGCATCTTCGCTCCCTACTTCGACTCGGAGCAAGGCGCAACCCACTTCGCGGCTGTGCACAAGGTATTTGGTGCCAGCAACGTGTCGAAGCTGCTCCGCCGCATCCCCACCAACAAACGCCTCGACGCCGTCGTCACCATCTGCTACGAAGCTCAGGCTCGCCTCCGAGATCCTGTCTACGGCTGCGTTTCCCACATCTTCGCTCTCCAGCAACAGGTATGGAAAACATTCCAAATCATTCATGCACATCTCTCTCTATCTGTCTACAATTCTAGATACATAAATGATTATTAGGGTTTTATCTATATATCCATCTAGAAAATTATTGATACGCCACCAATATTATTTCTTCAAGAATATGTCGATGTTGTTGGAGCTTCCCATTCTTAGAAGTGATACATAATCAAGCTGGTGTGCTACCATTTCCAAACTACCTGTAAAAAAATATTGGGTTTTTTTCATTTCATATTTCCGGAATTCTCTGTGACGAAATTGAGCCATCGCATTTATGGTATTCGTCCTTCAATCTCCTCTGCCAAACAGATGGATGGTAGCCAGTCTTCTTAATTTGACTTGTGGATTCCTGCCCCCTTTGTCTCATGTTGCGGCAAACCCTCAAATCTATGCTTTGAGAGTTGCACCAAACCACTTTCAGGGCCGTGTTAGATGTTTTGAAGTCTTCCATGGTTTGGAATTTGGATCCAGGCAAAAGGGTTTGTACGAACCTTTTCACTCACATGCATACACACTTTTCTCTCTGTGGAGTTGAAGATGGAGGGTGCTGGTGTTGAGTTTTGTAGGAGGAGAACAGATACACTGCCCCCGCTCGATGGCTTGAAAAGGCAAACCTTTTTCACCCATCATTCATGCCGCTAATTTAGATACACGGCTCGATCCATCGACCATCATCATTTCATTGTTTTGCTTTTTGAATAATCCTCACACATATATAAGCTCATGAAGTCCAGTTTTGTCTTGTGATGGATGCTAACTTAATTAAATTTCTTTATTTTGGGGCTAATTTACATCAAACATCATTTCTTCGACCTGACATCTTGACCTTTCTGGTCTTAATCGCTACTACAACGACAGAATGTTAAAATTTCTAATAATTCAATATAAGAAGTCAAAGGCGGAATTAATGTTTCTCATATATGTGCCAAAGAAGGTAAGCTGTAGGTAAAAATGGGCATGTGTGCCGTGCAACATAGAAATACCATTTTCTTGCAATGTTGGAAAAGCCATTGCAGACTGCAGACTAGCCATTAATTAAACTGGTATCTATGCGACTGAAACGTAGAAAATGGGTACTCTTTTTTTTTAATATAAAAAAGGGTAATTCCCAGAATGGCAAGAAGGATTCGGTGTTGGAAGCACGTGTCCGGACTGGGATGAGACATTTCAACACGAATCGAGTAACGTCTCCGTGCACCGAAATCTTCTTGAGTGACGCTTCAGCAATGCAGCGATCGAGCCTTTCTCCATGCAAGCCTCAGCAACACGACGCCAGAGCTGAGCATAAATACTCCTCCTTCCATTTATCAAAAAAAAAAAAAAAACTCCTTCCATTTGTTAACAACGGGAAAATTAGAGATCTCCCTCTCTTTCTTACCTTTAATGAATTAATATTTATGGATTTAAAAGGATTTATTTTTTAGTCATTGTTTATATATCCAATCATTACTCCATGCATATCTTTCCTACACTAGAGTTCATCTGGATATTTTATATTATTTAATACATCATTATCATTTCATTAATTTTGTGTTATCTCTAAATTTCATGCTGTTTGTCTCCTAAGTTTTTTTTTTTTCTCCCTTTGATGTATATATTGTCTCCTAAGGGGTTTTATTTGTAAGATGAAATGAGAAAAAATGATTGAAACACTTTGAGCCTAACCGGAATCTGTGTTGAGATGAGATATAGTATTAAAAAAATATTATAAGAAAATTACTGTGTTAATGAAAATTAGTATTGAATTTTGTGGATTACGGATCATCTTGTTGTTTTTAGAAGCAAAACTTTAAGGGCGAGATCGAATATACAATTAATCAGTTACCACTTGTATCAATGTGATATTATAGTTATGTTAACAACTATAATTTTTTTTTCCTAATCTTTCTGGCTACTCCTCTATACTAAATAGATCCTATGCAAACAAGCTTAGTCACACAGTTATGGTTATTTTAGTGGAACTGGTTACAAGAGGGGAACCTTTTGGTATTTGCAAACCATTATATTTTTATCAATGTAAGTCAGCAATTACGTATTCATACTTATTTAGTAAAGACATAAAAAATAAACCCGATTGAACTACAAATTCACTAGAATACTCTAAAAATTGTTATGGCGAATAATAAATGTAATTAATGGCTTGACTTATAAGCTTTCAGGCTTGGCAGCGGGGTTCGACTTAGATGAAAATTCTGTCTAAACTTGCCGTAATAAAAATTGAGATATGAAAGTACATAGGAAATGTATTTTAAATTATTTTGATATTTAATGAAATAATAAAAGTAATAAAATACTAAATAAATGAACTAAAAGGCGTTGTTATATCAACACATCATAACAAAAGCCACGCACAAGGTTATAATACTATTATTCGATAAAATAAGTCAGCCCATTTTGAAGACTAAAAAAGAGAAATTTAATTATTCAACAAAGATTAATATACAAAAAGAATAAATTGTACAACCAATTTACATTTATTATTTTAAAATCACTATATTCTTTAAAAAAATTATATAAAACGAAAATTTTTAGACAAATTTATTTGTGGTTCCATGCAATTAGTCCTAAAGCTTTTAATTCAACATCTAACTTTCTGAAACATTGTCCTTTTTTTCACATGGATGGATGAGATTTTAGAAAAGGGTGATGGTTCAAAACAATTGGTGCAGCAAAAAAGTTAAATAGTTTTTGGCAAAAAACTTGGGCGACATTATGGTTGTTATTTAGGTTGTCGTATATCACTAATAATAACAAAAATATAAAATTTTGTTATCATTAGCATATGTGACAGTCAAACAATAACCATCACGTAACCAAATGGTCCTCAATTTTGTCATTTATTCTTAAATTTATTATAATGTGGTGGCTGTTTTTAAAATTATAACCCAATCATTTTTGGATTTTTATATAATATTAGTATATTATGTAATTTTGTTTTAACCGGTGTGTTGAATCATAACTCTTTGGAAAATGAGTTAGGGTTTGCTTTAAGTATAGATTTTCAGAATTTAAGAATGGGTTGAGCACCGTCTAAACAGACCTGAGTTCATCCCTAGGCTGTTGAGATTATGTTATTCCTGCTGATGTTCCATGTTAAAAATTGATACACATAATAAATATACCGAGATTAACATTTGTGTGAAAAAAAATTTTAAAAAAATGTAGTACCCTACTTCATTGAAACAAGTTCGGGTCTTCCACCGATTGCTAGATTTTCAGCGTCTATTTTCTTTACTTATCAGGTGGTGAACTTGCAAGCGGAGTTGGCATACGTGCAGAGTCACCTCGCAAGCTTCGATCATCCTCGTTTCCACACAACCTCCCAAGGGGTAGCCAATCTTGGCCCTCCATCTGACCATGCAGTGATTTTCAACGCCCAGCAGCAGGAGCATCAGCAGTCAGCCGAGGCATTCAACGGTCAGGATACCTTCGACCTCCAGCCTGGCAACGTTGATTTCCAGACCTTGGCTCAGGAACTTCTCTCCATATACTTTCCTGGAGTGAGATTTCCACCATCTAAATCTTGTTAGGGATTTCTCCATTCCCAGCTCCTGACCCATGGGAGGACCATACTGACTCTTGATCGATCGTCTTAATCAAATCATGAACAGCTGGTACTACGAATTTCATCAGAAGTTTCTTAGTTTAGTGAATGATTTGCAGACTCATAGCTAATTAGGTTAGTCCCAAGTCAAATGCTCAAGTTTTTGATGATCTGAACCTTTGAGCCATGGGGATTAAAAAATGATGGATCCCCCGTTGTGGAAAATTTTCACGACTGGCCTAGATATACTTTCAGGTGATTTACGTAACATCAATCTCATGGATCAGTTAAGCAGCATTTTTCTGTGGATGTTTTGTTGTTGTCATCCTGTGGCTTGGTCCATTTACGTTGTTTTGCTCTTTTTTTTTTTTTTTTTTTTTTTTTTTTTTTTTTTACCTTTTGTGTAATATATTCATAAAATAATAACATTTATTAACGTCCTATATATCGACCACATATACGACGGAAAAAATTAAAACCTTTATTGTCTCTGAACGAATCCTCTATGATTAGTTTCTGGTATTAAAGATCTAAATTGAGAAAGTAGCCGTATATTTGTATGAAGATGACGAATTTGATTAGTTTTGTCGTCTAATATAATATTTTAACGGTAGATGTAATACACACTTTGACCATAGAATTTAGTATAATTGGGAGCAGTTTTTAGAAATTCGAATAGTTAATAAGGTTAAACAAAATTCATTAACTTATATAACATAAAATGCAATATTAAATAACAATAAAATTAAGAAACCAGAATAATTAATTAATAGATTTATCCCGACCATATCACCATTAGCAATTAAATGAGTTTTTCTAGAAAGGAACCATCAAAAGAACCTAATCTTCAAATATTTAATTAAATATAAATTGTGTTGAGTCCAAAGTCGAACCTTTGGGTTGGATCCAAGTTTGCCCTTATTTCTACACTAAAATTTTTAGAAATATTTGAAATAATTATTTTAAAATTTTCTTATAAGAATATTTAAAATTAGAATAGCCTGCTTGGTCAGAATCTTCATAGCTTATCTCAAGGAAGTTTAATTTTGCACTCAATGTTTATATTATTTATACTTAACATTGGTAGTAGTGTAATTGGGTTCGGTTATACAAGGCAGAGGTTAATCCTAACATTAATCCTTCTAAAGGACATCAACCTCAGTCTGTTATTTATAACTCATCTATAAAAATTTCGGTCATAACTCTAATTCGATTAATATAAATTGATTAGGTATTGAATTGTTAACAAGTTGAATAATAAAAATAATAAATTATTTAAAATGTAATCTCAGACAATCAACAAAGCATCTAATGCCAATAATTTACTGATATTTAAAAGATCAATTTTCACATTTATTTTTAATTGGAATGTTAATTCTCTTGTTAATAATTGCATATAACTAGTAAAATAATCAAACATCAAGAAAATGTTTTTTTTTTTTTAATCTTATGAATTGTAAATGGGTTACTTGGGTTGAGTGGTTAAACCAGTTGGATTATGGGGTAAGCAACTTAGATAAGTCAACTTATTGAGACGGGATATATAATGTCTCAATCCATCTTCTAAGAAGAAATTTGATCGCCCTCATGATACCTCACATGATACATAAAATTACCCATGATACTTTACACGCAACTCGAGAAAATCATATTTGCCAAGTGCACACGTTGCCTTGCCATGCCACCCACCTAGTCAGGTACTACTGCATATGCAGCACCTCTGGAGAACTGATGTCAAATGAGTTGCTCTCCCAATGTGAACCCCCCTCGTTCTCTCTAAAAACTTGCACTACGCCTGCTTCGCGCTTAAAGAAAAATATCAAAAAAGTTATGATGATACGAATTTGGTGAGGATGACAGATCAAAGACCAAGAGATGTTCAGAATTCGAGGATCGAATAGATCAATGGAAGGATTCATGAAACACCTAGATAGAAGCCATATAAAAAGAAGGAGAAGAATGAAGAATAGGTTCCATACTTACTTTCTCAACAAACAATTTTACTATTTTCTTGCACATCTCCTTACTTCTTAAGAGCACCCAAAGTTCTCTCCAGAGGATATGCTTACATCACTTGTACATTTTTTAGGACACTTGGTGAAGTCTCCTCTTTTCTCGTAATTTTTCAAGAAGGCATCGTATTATGATACGTCGTTTTCGGTATAAAAATTCTATGCGTGCTATCCTTTATGCTTTGTCTTTCCTTTCGCATTCATCCCTGATTGGAATCACGATAATTGACATTTTTACCCATTAACAATCTGGCTAGGTTTAATGGCAAAGCCATGCAGAGTTGGGGCAATTGCATCCCTTGAATTTTTATTAAAAAATTTAAAATTTTTTAAATATACCCTCATATTTCATCATAAATTTCTTTTATACCAACAAATTTTCAAATATTTCTCTCATACCCATGAATTTTACGCATTATTCCTTCCACACCCATGCCGTTAACGTCCATTTGCTGCCGTTTGGAGTTTTCGTTTTTTTATTATTTATATTAAATAAATATCAAAACTGCCCATATATTTGCATATACATGAAGAGTTCCGATCTTCTTAAATATACATTTTTTGAATTTTTTTTATAAATATGTCAATCTAGTTATATTTAATTTATAAATCAAGTTTTGCTATTTTTAAATATAAGCATATATTTATTTTTTATTATTAAAAGTAGGGGTATGTAAGTTTTTTTAATGACTTAAATACCCTTGTTTTAAAAATACAAAATAAATATATACACATATTCAAAAAATAGTAAAACTTGATTTGTAAGTTAAATATAACTTGATTTATATTAAATAAGTACCAAAACGACCCATGTATTTACAAATATATGAACCAATATTTTTTCGTCTTCTTTCTATTTCTTCATTTGCTACCATGGGGTGAAATTACAGAAGCATTAACAGCATTAGAAAAAGTTTTGCTTACCTTAAATGATTGGACAACACTGCCGTTGAAGGGATGAAGGTTATAAGGGTCACAATTTTAGATTTTAAATTAATAAGGATGACCGGACAACAGGGATTGGGAGTTTTCGAATTGGAATACTGGTTCATGTATATGCAAATACATGGGAAAAATTGGTATTTATTTAATATAAAAAATAAAAAATAAAAATCCAAATGGTAGTGAATGGACGTTATCGACATGGGTATGAAGGAAATATTGGGTAAAATTCGTAGGTATGAGAGGAATATTTGAGAATTCGTGTGTATAATAGGAATTTTGAGTAAAATACATATATATATATATATTTGAAAATTCTCCTAAAAAATTTCTCTTAAAATTTTTTAAAAATATTATTTATTTTTGTAGTGTTGTCCCTTATAAAAAAAATATGATGGCCCTTTAATTGCAAATTATCTTTCTTTCCCACCAAAGGATCTTGACTACACTACTGGGTTAAGCTAGCCTGTCATGAGTTAACCTTTTCCGGTTATACTCTTAATTATTTGAATATTAATGTTTACATATTAAATACTTCCGAAGTTTCCTTTGGGAGAGTCATTTTGTTGCTTCAAAAGATTATATTATTAATTACTTAATATTTGAGGCTAAGTAATTAATTTGGTCATAAGTTTCAAGTGTGTTAGGTTCAACTTTGGCTGTTTATGCAATCACTTATTTGGTTGATTCAAAAGAGGATGAGATTACGTGATATCTTAACGCCAAAATAGCCTAATTACAGGAATTGGTCATTACATCCAATCGGACCGCACGTGACAACGATATTTATCAGATGTAATGTTTATATTTATCATTTAACTTTGAAAAATAAGAAAAAAGTGAATATACATAGGATGTAATGGTTATATTTGCAATGAACCATTGATTGTAGAAGCTCAGACACTATTTGTTTTTAACTTTTTTTTCAATTCTACGCGGTCATTCACGGACAGCAATCCTATGCTCCGAGGAGCGTGCAGTGTTGCATGCTCCCGGGCATACACCTAGTTTTTTTAATTTTTTTTACAATAGTGTTAATCTATATTTATTTAATTCAAAATTTTTTTACAATAGTGTTAATCTATATTTATTTAATATGTGTATAAATTTTTACCATTTTTGGGATATTTTAAATATTTATTTTTGATTTTTGAAAATCAGTGGCATTTTAGGTAATTTTAAATTACTAAAATGCCACTGATTTTTAAAAATCCGAAATAAATATCTAAAAATCTTCAAAAATGGTAAAAATTGATATATACATTAAATACACTTATTTTAACAATTTTATGAAAAAAATTTGAAAAAAAAATAATGAGTGTATGCGCCCAGAGCATACAGTGCAAAAAAATAAGTATATACGCCGAGAAACATGCAGCACGGGAGCATAGGATTGCTGTCCGTCATTCACGGCATCAAATTTCTTTAATATGACAAGAATTTAGCTCCAAATACGCGGCAATAGACATGGCTACAAATGGGGTATTATGGGCATTTATAGGCACGGATTATAATGTTATGTGCAACTACATACAAATTTGAAAGCATGTTGCGTTTTACTGTAAAAATGCAGTTGCGAGGAATAACTTTTCTTGTAATGAATATTGAAAATAACATTACAAAATTTTTAATTTTGCCAACCAAAAGCTTATTTTATAAAGTAAAATTTGGTTGTTAAAAAAATATAATTATCAATATTTGATAGCATATGTTATATAGCAATTACTAACAAGAAATTTGGTTATCAATAGTTCACAATTTTTCCACTTGAGCAACCAAATTTTAATTTGATCAAGAAAATTATCATAAGATAACTGTGAAAGCACTATCATAAATAAGAAACATTTTTCTTGCCTTGCCTACGAAATCAATGTAATAAATAAATAAGAAAACTTTTCCTTATATATACACTTTACTCCCTGGTAAAGACTTTTTGCTAACTAAAAAGCAATTTTCTTATAGTACAAATTTTTATTATTAGAAAAAGTATAATAAGATAAACAATCACTACAATAAAAAATCTACTTCAATTTAGATAATTATTATACCAAATTCGATTTTTAACGACCAAATTTGATGGCACTATGATTATTGTTGGGTTGTAGGACACATGTGATCAATGTTAAATTGATGATCGAACCCTTATCATATTATATTACTTTCATAAATTTTAAAATTTCCCTCTTTCCTATTTTTCCCCTTCCGCATTAACATTACCTAGCACACTTAGTGTATTTTTTGCCAATTGAAGATAGAAGTGATGATTTCATGTACAACATAGGTTTTTGCTCATTATAGTCGAAAGTAGGAGTGTTAATAGTCATGACCTATTAAACAGCCCATCTAACCTATCTAAAAATGAGTTTAAGATGAAAATTTTGAATAAATAATTTATAACAAACCCATTTAACTATTAAATAAATAAATAGATTATAATCTATTTAACTCATCCAACTTTTTCAATATGTTAATTCATTTAGAACCTGTTAAGACAAGGTATACGAATTTTATTCTAAATTGATTTTTGATTTCAATTTCCCCCATTTATCTCTCTCGTCTTTTCTATTATGGTGTCACCATTGCTCACCTTCACACGGTCTTTGCCACCGCCTGCTATTGCCATTGGGATGCTTCTTCCCTCACTCTCCCTCTGTTTCTCTCTCCTTCCCTCTCTCTACCTCCCTCTTTGATTGTCTCTCTCCTTATTTCCTCCCTCCCTTCCTCCCCGATTGTCCCTCTCCTCTCTTCTTGTTTCCTCTATCTTTCTCTCATTGCTCCCCCAGTCCTCCATGTCTCTTCTCTCCCTCCCTTTCCCTCTTCATCTTACCATCCCCTTAACTCTTTCCATATTTCCCTTTCTCTCCCATTTCCATCAGTCCGACTGTTCCCTCCACCCCTCTCTATCTTAGTCTTTGCCCGTTTCTCTTTTTCTATCTTGCCACTTCTTGTTTCCCTCACTCTTTCTCCCATCTCTCTCCCTCTCTCTCTTCCTCTCCTCTTTTCCCTTCACCTACTGCATAGCCTTATATAATCTGCCAACCCATTATTAAATAAGTTGTAAATTAGTTAAAGTTGAGACTTTTAAATAAATTAATAAACAAATTAGTGTTGAGATTTTTTTTTTTTTATGAGTGTTCAGACAATACAATCTCAACTGGTATTCCAATTAAATTCTGAGACGTTCTTACAATTTGCTAACAATTATCTACTATTTCTAAACTTTCCCACCGGTGGACGGCTCCCACCACTTCAGAAATGCTACGGGAGAGATTTGAACCCAGGACCACCTACATATGAGGCCATGTCCTGCACCACTGAGGCACAACCTCAGTGGCTGTGTTGAGATTTTTTTAAGTAGCAACAATCAAAATTATGTTTTAACTCATTCACCGCAGTTGGTTAACACCTCTAGACGGAAGTGATGTGAGGAGACTGGAGAGTATGCTGCATGCTATACTGCAGTTCCAGCATGTAGTTTTTGCTTTTTCCCCAAAACTGGTCGATTTGGGTCAACCAATTTACATGGTTAGACCGCGGTCCGATTAGTTTCAAGTTGTTCGGTGGCTTTAAACTGGACTGGTCATTATTGAACTAGAATGAACTAACTCGTCTCATCCTGTTCTGATGACAATGTATATGATAGCCCAACATCAACAATTATGCAATCAAATGGTTGCCGATTTTTTCACTTATGGCTAAATTTGTTTTTAGTAAATTGAAATCTAGAAAATATTTTGTAGCGAAAGATAATACTGACAATAACATTTTTTTAATGTTATCCAAAGTTTCAATAACAATAATACGTGGAGCGTCACTAACTGACGGTCGACTTAGAAGCGTACAATAAATTGAATTTAGATAAAGAGATGATATGAGCAGGAATTAATGTGTATTGGGAAATAAAAGATTATAAAAGGGTGTATTCTAAATCATATAAGATTATTCTATCGAATCTGTATTTAAGATGAGAATGTAATGATGTGTATTGTGAAGAGGTAAAGTTGTATTGAAAATTGAAAAAGATGTCTTGAAAATTAGAAAGTTGTCTTAGGAATGATGATATTGATTCAATCGAAGAATCTTGTATGGCTTAAACGAATATAAAAAGTAATATTAGAAAGGAAAAAGACCTGTTGGCATTTGGAAATAAAATATTGCACATGAAATGTGAAAGTAATACATTTCTCTCACCCCATTCAATGAGATGCTACCAGCAAGCCCTTAGACCTTTTAGCAGCAAGAAGGAGATAGTTGTTTCTAATAACTATGACTTTCTGTTTCACATTGTGTAAATAATGATGATGTTGATGATAATAGTAATAACTTTTTCATTTTTCTACACACATTTGATATCTTAACCAAGGAAACATTTGGATAGCTCAACTCGTGGGGTAGTAAACACCCTCTCTTCCCCATTTCCCCACAAATCATTTAATAATTTAACAATATAACTTTTTTTTAATTTTACCCCTGCATTTCAATTATTTTTCCGTGCAATTATCAAATTTATTATAACTTTATCCCTATTATTTCGCATAAATCAATATTCTCTTTTCATTCCTCACCTGGACGCGATTGAGAAACGAGAACTTGGTATCCGATGGGCCTTGGACCTTTACGTGGCGGGCCTAAAGTCGCTGGGTAAATAGCAGTAGGCCTACTCAGAAGCAAGTGTTCCTGTTCTTGTTTGAGGAGTGTAATGGAAGGCCCGTCCGCCTTTAAGGACCAAGCGTCCTGGCGGTCCTGGAAATAAAATCATCTGCCAAGCGTACAACTTCAGTGGAGTAGATCCGATTCTATTCTTATCTTGTTTCTAAAAATTCCTAATTTATCTTATTTTAGATCAATTTGATTCAAAGGCTATCTTGTTAATTTCAAATAAATTCTTTAAAATAACATTTCATGTTGTATTTAAAAATTATAATATAAGTTCTGCTTAAAAATCTATAATCAATATGATAATGGTATATTTTTAAAATAAATTTATTAAATGTGTTAATTACTAAATAGATTAAATGATTTTCTGTATTTAAAAAGAAGTATGTCATATCTGTATTTAATAATTCAACAATCTAATTTTTAAAATTTTATCTCTACGTTTAAATCATTTTTTCTTTCCAATGATCATATTTATTCTAACTTTACCCCTTACCATTTCATATGAACCAGTTAAAATATTCTTTTTTTCATTCCTCACCTCACACCCCATAATCTCACAAAAATTCATTAAAACAAAAGTGGCCTAAATGTTAAATGTTGGGGGGCTTCAAATCGCTGGGGAAATAGCAGTAGGCCTACTCAGAAATCCTGTTCTTGTTTCGGACTTTTCGGTAGAGTTTTGATTTTCAATGGAAGGCCCGTCGGGCCTATGGAAATTCAGTTTTAATGAACAAGCGTTCTGGCGGTCCTGCAAATACGTCGTCCAAGAGTTCTACTTCAGTGGACTAGATCCGATGCTATTCTTATCTTATTTTTTAAATTTTAAAATTTATTTTATTTTAGATTAAGTTGGTTCAAGAGTCAAGACCTATCTTATCCTATTTTTTAAAGTTAATTTAATTTCAAATAAGTTTTTTAAAACGATATTTCATGTTATGTTTAAAAATTATAAGTTGGACTATAAATTCTGCTTAGAAACCTATAATCAATATGATAACGATATGTTTTTAAAATAAATTTATTAAATGTGTTAATTGCTAAATAGATTAGATCATTTTCAGAATTTTAAAAGATTATGTCGTTTCTTTAAATTATAATATACTTCGTCAAAGATAGGAAATTTTCCAAATATATTCATGGATTTTAATTATAATATCTTATATATGTAAATATTTTCAATAATTCCTTCCATTCCTACGTTTTTTGTATAAAAATTTCTCTCATATTCACATCGTTAGTTTCCATCACTTAAATTTAAAATTTTAAATGTTTTTTATTTTAAATATTTTCTAAATATCCAAAATTACTCACTGAATTTTGCTCATCCTCTCCATTGATAGTCGCGGCATCACGACAGCAGGTAGACGCGTGAGGAAGATTGCTATTTTTTACAACATATCATAATATCTTACAAGTAGCAAAGAGGGTACTACAAAAGACGAGATCAAAAAAAGAAGCGGAGGATCATCAGTTATGAACACGGCGGCGGCGGATCATCTTCTTCTTCAGCAATGGCGTCCGAATATTCTCTGGCACTCCCTGTTCCTCCATCATTTTTCAAGTGAATGATTGTCTTTCTTATTTATTTTCTTCCCTACTTTGTTAATCGTACTTCCTCTTCCTATCCTTCCTATTCTTTCTCAATTTTCATGGATTGGGTATCGATTAGATGTGTATTGTGATGGAATGGGTTTGGAAATTTTTGGTGTTCGAGGTCAACGACTTCCAGCACTTTAATCTTTTCGGCAATTTAAGTTTAATTTAGTAGATTATGTTATAGTTTTAGGAATTTTTCTGCAAATCTCCATTGCTTCTTCCACTATTCATCACCGGCAGGCGACGTTCGTCTCGACGCCCCCGTCCATCGTAGCCAATCCTTTTTTCTCGCCGTCACAGCCATCTGCTTAATCTCCGTCACGCTGTTCACAATGCTGCTCTCTTACTCCTCATCTCCGACATTGATTCGCCATCGTTTGCTTCCATTAGATCTTCTTCATCATAAGATCTGGAAACCCACAAATCTGTCATTGTCAGTTTGTTGCTCGTCTTTGTCTTCAATGACGATGGTGGGTCAGAAAATCAATCTGCAATCACCACCAACCAGCAACCTTCACTGCCATGATATGCACCCTGTTCGATGCCATGGCTGCCCAAAAAATCTAGTTGGTTGCTGCCAGCCTGATCCATCGTCCTGGTAAGACCGTCGCACTCCATTACGACAGCACTGGCACCTGATTGCAAGTTGCCGCTGATGGTTCGTCACCAAATGAAATCTCCCCAGACCAGTAGGTAAATTTGTCATTCCACGTATACGTATTAACAACCGTCATTACTCTTCCTAACAACATGGGCAGGGGAGAAATTTTGAGCAATATCCATTCGTATTAAAGGAATTATTCAAAATATATAAGTACATAAAGAATTATGATTAAAATTTGTAGACATATTTAAAAATAGCCCTAAAAGATGTACCGGGGGTTGACTGAACCCGTGTGCATTTAGCATTAGTGCACCTAGTTGCATTTCACCCTTTTTTATTTTTTTGAAATTTTTTATACAATTGTTGGTTGAAGTATATTTAATATATGTATAAATTTTTACTTTTTTTAGAGATTTTTATATTTTTATATTTTATTTTTTTTAAAATAAAAATTACGAAAATGCCACTAATTTTAAAAATAAAAAATCTTATCTTAAAGTGATAAAAAAAATTGTTATATATGTTAAATATATCTAAATTAATAGTTGTATAAAAAAATTTTAAAAATAAATTTTTGCACCCAAGTGCACTATATCACGTTCTAAGATATATCTTACTAATACTTGCGGAAACTACCTTATTCAACCCTAAATGCATAGGATATCTTTTATTTGGCAAGTACTTCACCTTATAAGTAGGAAAGTAAAAATCTAGTCTATTTATTTTAAAAGTTTCAAGGGGTTACCTTGCAGGTACTATAATTGAGTTGCACTTTGACTTTCCATCAACATTCTTATAAGTGAAACTAGTATGCCAAGTAAGTCAATTCGCAAATATTATTTGTGACCATATCATTGAAATGGGCAGCCACTAACTATCATAGACGGCAACATCAGTCAAATTTTGGAATAATCAGGATTTATTCGGCGTCATCTGGACAGATGATCAATGTGGATAAAACATATTTGTTCTTCAGTTCTAACATGGAAAGGCACGAAAGGGAGACGCTTTCTCATCGTCTTGGGTCGTCAGGGCAGATTGTTGACCGTTATCTTGGCCTTCCGGCTTGGCTTGGGCGTTCAAAGGGGGGACTTTTCAAGGGCATTACTGAACGGATTTGGCGGAAAATACAAGGGTGGAAGGGGCGTATATTGTCATCGGGAGGGAAAGAGGTCCTAATCAAGGCTGTAGCATAAGCGATCCCGTCCTATGCCATGAGTATTTTTCTGTTGCCTAAGTCTTTTTGTCAGGAGATTAGTAGTAGGAGTGCAACTTGGATAGGGTACCCGCGGGTTGACCCGCTGGGTACCCTAAATCGGGTAGGTTCGGTTCGGTTTCTTGGGTAAAATACTCGGTCAATTTCGGGTAGGGGTCGGTTCCGGTTCTGGGTACCCGGAACCGACCCGGATTTCATATGATATATTATATA
>JAXCLR010000073.1:28187178-28197613 GCA_035584095.1 Annona squamosa | reverse complement strand
TGCTATTCAGCCAGCCACCTTCTTCTTTCGGAACTTCCAACCCACGTGCTTCGCTGTCGTCCCGCCCCAACCCGACCCTATTTAATACCGGGGCGGGGCGGGATGGGTGGGGGGTGGATACTTGATTTTTTTTTAAGAATAGCGGGTTGGGCGGACCTACTCGCTGACCCACATATGTCTTCCAATCCAAACACTTCCTGATGGAAAATATTTTCTCTACAAAATATTGTGCATAATGAATTTGAACAATTAGCCAAGAACCACACTTGTTTAGCTACTAGTGCCATATTAGAAGTTGAAAGGCCCTTAACCCCAAGCTCCCATATGATTTTAGAGTACAAGTAAAATTCAAGGCTTTCATAATTCTTCTCCTACCATTCCTTTCACTTGATCAAAATTTACTCATCATAGCACAAAAATTTTTACATAGCTTCTTTGAAAGAAGGAAGAAATTCATTGCATAATTTAGAATAGCTTAAGGAATAACTTTTGTCAATATTTCTTTTTCCTCATTTGAGATGAGTTTTTTCTTTCAATATTGGAGTTTTTACTATATTCTTTCTTTTAGACTGTGAAATGTCTTTGCTTTGTTTCTTCCCACCTATATAGGAAGTGCAAGATACACCTACATTTAATTTCTAGTTGCACCCACCATATTTTTCACCTCCCTTATGGTTTCCCTTGTCACATTTTTGTTGAAAAATATTATTGTTTTCTGCAGATTGACCTTTTATCAAGAGAATGCACCATAAACCTCGAGAATCTGGTTTATAACATCCACCTCTTTGACATAAGTTTTAAGAAGAGTAAAATATCATCAGCAAATTAGAGATGAGTGGGTGCTGTCCTCCTCTACATGCATTGATTTCATGGATCCTCCCATCCAAATGCATCTTTTTTTAGCAGAGAGGAGAGTCTCTTCACATAAAAAAAAAAAAGAAATAAGGTGAAAGGGGGTCGCCTTGTTTGAGACCCCTAGTAGGTGTGATACGATTCATCTTATAACTGTTAACTAGAACTCTGTATGACACACAAGATATGTGACTCCACATCCAACTTATTCATGTTTCTGCAAATCCTATTTTCCTCATCGCATTGCAAAGAAATCTCTGCACTATCAAGTCATAAGCTTTTGACATATTAGGCTTCATTATTATTTCTTCCCTGTGGCTCCTTGACTTGTTCCTCAACATATGGACCAGTTTATAAGTAAGTAGCAAATTATCTGTAATAAGCATCTTAGGTATGAATGCACTTTGTTCCTCCAAAATCATCCCAAAATACATATTTCTAATTTTGGATGAATAGATTATGCACGCAGAAGACTTGCTCCTGAAATGAGAGGCAAAGCTTCCCATCCAAATTCCATCCTAGGATTGGTGGGGCACAAGTTCGGATTGAGCACCAGCTATGCTAACGCCTTGAGCCTGCCTAATACTTCATGTGGGAGTGAGTAAAAGTCAAGCAAAATTACTCATTTTTCTATTGCACTCAAGTAACTAATTTATTTTATTTTCAAATTTAACATATATTTTATGAGAATGGGGCTGTTATGGTAAAGTAAGTCTACTTTTAATTTTTTAAATAAATGGATTCTAATGCAATCCATAAGATTCCTGAACTAGAATTTACCAACCTCTCCATTTGAGCTCCATCTTGTTGATTATGGGCATGTTTGGAAAATGGTAAAACTTTTGATAAAAAACTTTTATATAAAGTTTTTGAAATATGAAAAAATGATACAATATAATTATGATAATAATGAAAAGTAAAAAAATAAAATTAAAATACTAAGGTTAGATGTATCACTAATTGAGTACGAATGATTAAAAAGTAAGATAATTGTATAGGAAGAAATAAAAAATAATTAAAAAATAGAATAGTTGTGAAAAGTGAAAAATTTTATGTATTAACAAATACCCCTTATATGAAATTCACTTCTTTACCCTACTTCGAACCCCAGACCTCCATACCCTATATGCACTTATGTTAGCCATTAAATTATTCATGTAGCGACAATTATTATTGTAATATTTTAATGTACGTATGAATATATCCTAATATTTTTTGAAAAATTACATATTATTAAATAATTTTTTAAAGTATATAGGTTCCACTTAAGATTCCATTGAACTCTTTTTTTTTTTTTGTAGCATATCAAAATAAGTGGTGCTGCAAACTGTAAAGGTTTGAATTTTGATTTATCATCAAGTTAAGCACCAAATGAAGAGTTTATGTGAATTCAAATTCATGAAATCAATTCCATTAAATTTAAAACTTGTGCAAAAAGAGGGATAATAACATTTTTAAAATTTGAGGTGGCAATTGCCGTGCTCACAACGTACAAATCTGCAATGATTGTCTTTCTTTCTAATTATTAACCTTGCAACATGATATTATATTGAACTTTTTTCACTTTTTAAAACATTCAGACATAAATGCCAATGCTACAAATATAACGTTTGATCAGAACACGAGTGATATTAATATCACACTCCATAAAAAGATAGCTAGTGTTAGCATTTTAAGCAGAAAAAAGTCGCGTTGGTATGTTAGAAATTAAGATGCATCCAAAAAGCGATGCAACAAAATCTAAAATTTTAGACTAAACCCCTTTCTTACTTTAATTTTGTAGCGCCCTGAACCGAGGCATCCACATAGTTCTTACTTTAAGATCTTATCAATTGGTAAATATGACTCAAAATTATTGTCCTGATCATACAGTGGGTTCTTAATTGGATCTCGTCCAAAAAAATTTTTTCTTTTTCTTTTATCATATAAACATCTACTCATCATCATTCATAATGTACTTATTCATAACATCATAAATCATCAACTTCTCATATTATTTATAACTTCATAATTTTGTACAGCCTATGTCTTTTTTTATCATATCCATTAGGGAATTTATTCATACAAAAATCTACCAACCTTTGTAGGTTCTTCTTTTCCTTTAGCAACACATGCCCTTCATCTTTTGGCTTTCCCTACACCTGTCTGAGGTTGAAAAAACAAAACATGAGTCGAAACTTAATAAGCAAGCATTTTTCTTTCATTTAAATGCATTTCTTTCCATTCAATAGAAGACACTTATCAAGTGATCAATTACTAATAGAATAGAAATCTTTTCGTAAATCATTCTTGGAAATCATTCATGTAAACCATTAGTAAATGCATTTCTCTCCATTTGATAGGAGACACTTATCAAGTGATCAACTACCAATGAAATAAAATTTTTTTCATAAAAATCATTTCATAAACATTAAATATGCAAATGCTTCATTTCCATTCCTGATATAAACCTTCGTGTGCGAGTACGCTTGTCCAGGGAACATCTCACATAGCATGGTCCAATACGCCAGCTATCTCCGACTTGACTTCATCAAGGGGAACCTCTCTTCCTCTTGACGCCTACATAGTTTCTTACATGCATGACTTTTGATCTCCCTAGCATTATGTACCCCTTACACAAAGTGCTTTTTAATTCTCATGTAGAGAATTATTTGCACCATCCCTTAAAAACATCATTTCAAATCCATGCTTTCCTTTTCAATCCATGTATGGAAATATAATGCATTCATTTACACATAACATTCCTTTGCCTCCACCTCTGGGGAGGATATCGTCCGCACATAGCCCATAAAACTAGGCAATAGTAAAGAGGGACCCTCTTATCCATTTTCTACCTCCACTAAAGCCTCTTCATTATATATCATACATGTGCGCATGTCCATGAACATCACATGATATCAATATGCCAACATGACTTTTCATAAAACTCATAAACATTCATCATTTCAAAATATTAT
This sequence comes from Annona squamosa, assembly GCA_035584095.1. Lineage (NCBI taxonomy): Eukaryota > Viridiplantae > Streptophyta > Magnoliopsida > Magnoliales > Annonaceae > Annona > Annona squamosa. Next base: position 28,193,804 of record JAXCLR010000073.1, on the reverse strand, counting down.
AGGAATGACCACCTTTAAACACATTTCATAAATACTTGAGAATAAAATCACATTTTCAAAGTTGTGATTGCTTACAATGAAGCAATAAAATCACATTTTCAAAGTTGTGCTTGCTTACAATGAAGCAATAAAATCACATTTTCAAAGTTGTGTTTGCTTACAATAAAGCAATAAAATCATATTTTAAAAAAGTTTACTTGGGGTAAGTTTGACAATTAATAAAATATGTCAAGTTAAAACTTTTCATTCTCTACAACTATCATATTTTTTAATCATTTTTTCAAATTTTCCTATACAATTACCCTACTTTTCAATCATTTATACACAATTATCCATACAATTAACCTATCTATTTTAACTTTATCCTCTTTACTACTCATCATTACCCCTATCATATCACATACTTTGACAATTTTTATTTTTTAAAACTTTTCACCAAAAGTTTTATTTATATCCAAACACACCCTTGCTTACAATGAAACAATAAAATCAAAATTTCAAAGTTATGTTTACTTACCTCCTCAATCTGTGTCCTCCACCTTTTCGTTTCCTTTTCCTATAGAAGGAAAAATAATATTTTATCTATATCATTCAATGTCTTAGTTTGCTTTCCATGCATGCTTTATAGTCATTAATTACCTTATTTCTTTAGAGGTTAATTTTATAAAGATATTCGGTCATTGTCTCTTTACATAAATTTTTTATTCATAATTTTTAAAAAAAATTCTATCCATATATCCTCATAAAATATAAAAAATAAATCTCAATTTTTTTCAAAATCATGTTATTCACTGTTCATAGCTACTGTAGTAGATTACTGTAGCAAGTTACTATTCACGATAACTATTCATGGCTACTGTTTACAACGACGTGGGTTACTGTTCATGGGTTCACAAAATTGATATTTTTTTCAAAAAATAAAAAAACCATGACATAGCTTATGTTGAGTATATCATGGAAAAATTCATGAATTATGAATTTATCATCATTAACTTGGCTAACAAGATCATTTTTTTATATACTAAAAATCAACATAATTTCACTTAAGCATAATCCTTAATTTCAAAAACCATGAAATTAATATATCATCATTCCAACATCATATTTATCATATTCATTCATCCAAAATAATCATTTATCAATTTGGAGCATTATTTACGCATATCATATGCTATCTTCCCGAATACTCTAACTTTGCTCCAAATTTTTGATATTTTGGCATAATTCCGATTAAGCATTATAACTATATTTATTTTCTCATGGTTAGATATTATCTAACCATAATTTTACCCAACTTAATATTCAAAAAAAATTTGGATAAAATTTATTTATTCAAAGAGAAGATATTCTTAATCCTTTATCGCTTTCTCTCTCTAACTTCAATTTCCTTATTCTCTAAGGTTAAAACGTTGTGGGGGGTGGAAAATGCTCAAATGCAGCTGGAATTTGGAGTGCCTTGGGCGTCCACCCCTTGTCTCTATTTATAGTTTTTAATATTTCATCAAATTGAAACTTACCCCCTTGCTTGAGGTATTAAATTATAAATATATTTTTTCTAATTTTAAAAAGTACATGGAGCCTTGTGCAGTCCACCCTAGGCCTGCCCAGCCCCCCTATGGCAGCCCTATTTTTCTAGATTTTTTTTATTTATTAAAATTTATTTATTTTAAGCTGATTAAATCCTAGCCATTGGTTTATGATGATGATGATCATGTACCATTGATTTTGGTCAAATTTCCCAACCACCCCCCTGCAACATTCCTGCCATAGTTGCCTTTTCATTTATTTTTTTAATAAAAGTCAAAAGTAATTTAATGAAAAATATAAATTACTTTTTGATCACCATTTGACATTTCATCTTAACCCTTAATTTGTGATTTTCATTACATCTTAACTCATTCATCATGTTGATTATAAATTTTTAATCATCCATAAAAAATTTCACTTCCATCCGACGTTTGGATTACAAATTATGAATTTTTCTTCAATTTTTAACTAAAATCCAAAATTCCATTAAAATATCAAAAAGTATTGCTATTTCGTCATATAGTGATTAAATCTCCTTTTTCATCTTTTTTTGATTAGGTTAATTCATGTGATTAACTCTTAATCACGCGTCTTAAGCCAGGGTTACTATTCACATGCATTATTCATCAGAATTTCATAATTAATTTTTTTAACCTCTATTCTCACATACTTTATGCTTATGAATGTATATTTTCCAAATATATTACATAGGGTTTACAATCTCAGGGTTTTATACACGTGTCTAAAATCGGAGTTTTACAAATTTTTTAAAAAATTAAAACCATTTATGACATTTATAATGCAAAAAATCATATATATCAAAAGTAGTTTTGTATTATTTTTTTTTCAAATTTTAATAGTTATATTTTCACTTTGAAAGGAGTTAAAATTTTGAAATATATAAGTTTCTAAATCTTTGATATTATAAATAAATACCTATTAAGTCATATAAATATATAATAAAAGGCTTAGAATCAAAAAGTATTTTAAAATTAATCAACGTCCTTGCGCCTAGGTTGCACTAGATCAAAGCCCATAAATTAATTATTTATAACTATATTTTACCTTTTATTTTCATTTAATAATTGTTTTTTCCTTTGAATTTATATTTTGATCACTTTCTCATCACATGTTAAATTATATCTAGGAAAAAAAATAAAAAAGGATTTATTGGGTCAGTAGAAATTGGCCGGGGTCTGAGAAAATTTACACCCATCTCTTAAAATTATTTTGGAATTTAGAGGAGTCGTATGATAGTTTACAAAGGTCTAACTCGTCAAAATCTAAAATATCTAATGTAAGGAAGATTTTCTTTTCAAAGGAAACTTTTTCAATTTTCAATATAATTTTTCATTTCTAATTTAAATTATTACATTTTCATCTCTTTTTCATTCCTATACAAGCCCTGTATCCTTCCAAACAAGCCCTAAGGTTTAGTTGACAATTGAAATGTACAAAATCAATTCTTATATCCAAAGATTACGAAGACTTCACTAAAATGGTAGAGAGAATGATAAAAATCATGCTCTATATAAATATTTTTTGATACTGGGAATACTCCCATGGTGCGTGATGAATCAAAATCAAATCCACCTAATCTATTTAGTTTTTCTATCCAAATTAAAGATGTCTATCGCCTCCATTTTAAAACATAAAAAACATATATTTAATGAAAGAAATTTTAGTTTGATATTAATTTTAAAGTTGTTTATTCAACATATAAATAGTCTTAACATCATTTTTGAGTAGTTAAATGATTCAGAAATAAATCTAAGAATTTTTAACAGTGTGCGAATGACAATACACATTTTTAAGAATGTACAACACATCAAATTATTTAATTGAAATAGTTTTTCATGCTAAAATAAAATGATAATGGACAAAATGAATGGACAATATTTTGATTTAATCGTTAAATAATCCCAAAAATGGGAGTGACATTAGGGGTGCAACTTGGTCCGGGTATGGGTGGAACCTACCCTTATCTATTTCTAAAAAACTTATACCCTACTCTATTTCAGGTCGGGTCAATTCGGAGCTTACCCTACCATATATTTTTCAAGAGTGGGTTGGTTTCGGTTTCAAATTGTTTCCAAAAAGTAGCATGTAACACAATAACATTAATAATCTATTCTATACAATATGCTGCTATCTATTGCATGTAGTTTGTTGAATAGTTGCACCATAACAACCTATAATAATAATCTGTAACAATTCAGCAATATAAAAACCACTAAGCATCCAACAATATCAGTTCACAGCAATAATGAAAATATATGAGCAGGCAACACTTCACAACAACAATCGATAAAAAACAATTCACAGCAACATAAATAAGCAAAAAAATAAGGATATTGCACAATTACAACAAGGATGCGCAGGATTGCTAAAAATGAGGACAAAAAAGTGAAAATAAGGATATGGTAAAATGGAAGTTGTAGCAACCGATGAAAAATAAGTAGAAGAAAGGTCAAATAGAGAAGTAAAAGAAAGAGGGGAAAAGGGGGAAAATAGTAAGAAAAAGAAAGGAAACATAGGAAAAAGAAGAATCAAATAGAAAAGAAGAGAGGGAAAAAGAAAGCAGTGAAAATTAAGAAGCAGATATTGAAAAACTAAAAAGTCCTAAAATTTCTACAACTTACCTCATCAAATAAAACAAGTTATCGTAGATGCTTTAGATTTTGGCCCGCTCATTGAAGGTGGAAGCAACACAAACTTTACTGATGCTGATGGAGAAGCACTGAATTGACCAAAGAGTTGAGAGGGAGAGACAATGGTTGAAGGGATTGAAAGAAGGGGCAAATCGAAGGATGGTGGTGTTAGTGCATTGAAAGAGGAGTTTTGAAAGGGAGAAGTCGATAATAATGACACGATGATGGCAATCATAGTGGTTGATTTGAAGAAGCTGATGAGAAGAAAAATCTTAATCACAATGATTGGATGGGATAAATACTAGTCAGACCATAGGAGATGAAATATAAAGATAAGAGGAAGATGAAAATGAAGAGAAATAAAGAATAGACAACAAATAAATGAAGATGAAAGAAAAAAGAAAATGAAGTAGTCGAGATAAAAAGAAGCAGAAGTGGAGCTTCCCTTAGGGTTATACGAATATTATAAGATATATATATATATATATATACACACAATATGAAATTTCAGGTTGGTTCCGAACAGTCAATCCTTGGATCTGACCCTACTTGAATTCAAGTAGGTAAAATTTTTTTTAACTAAACCAACTAGATGGGTAGAAAACTTAAAACCGAACTTACCCGTTTCAGGGTATTTGCTGAGTCGACCCGTGGGTATCTTACTCGAGTTGTACTCCTAAGTGACATGAGCCAATGAAGTATATTTCCTTGATTCTAGTAAAAATACGACTATTTAAAATTTTTAACAGTATAGGAAAATGGAAATTGTATCATATGGCAGCGTTGATTGTGTACTGGATTTTCGCTTCTACAGAAGAAATGGCGGGAAGATGAGGAAAACGAAAATTGCGTGATAGGCTGTTAGCTCGATTTGGGTGATTGGCACTTGATTTACTTCCCGACGTGGCCGGAGAATAATCCGGGCCGGACTTTCCAAAAGACATCAGACATGTATGTCAATAAGGACCTAAAATCCCCGTGAAGGTGGACGGTCCGGATTTTCGGCTTCCCACGCACGTACATGGAAAGAGCAGGCCGAGTATTCTTTATTTATTTTTTTTGGGTTTGGTGATCTGGTGGGGGCGACATTCACGAGAACCTCGCAAACGAGTGACAGAGGGCACATGGCTGAGCTGCCGAGCCACGGGTGGTTTCGGGCCGTCAAGCTGGCGCGATTGGAGGGAAATCGCTCGGCTTCCCGCCAAAACCATCTGACGCAAGAGCCAAGGAGCCGGATCGGCCGCGCCACGTCTTGTCGTTATCGCTGACCGCAGCTGCTCTAGTCGTCCGTCCGATGCGCAAGCTGGCATCGCGTTGATATCGTCGAAATCGCGACTGCCCTGTCCCCCTTAAAACACAGCCTAATGCATGCACGAATTACATTCGCGCCGCAACACCAAACATTGACATGAAAAGGGTATTAGCCGGAAAAATTAATTAGCTGTTATTTAGGGTATGTTTGGCAATTTAAAAAAGTTATCAAATTAAAATTTTTCAATCTAAAACTTTTCACTTGTCATAACTACTTTTTTTTCAATTATTTTTTACACATATTTCTATGCAACAACCTTACTTTTCAATCGTTTCTACATAACTACCAATATAACTAACCTATTTATTTTAAATTTATTCTCTTTATTCTTTATCATTACCTCTATAATATCACATCATTTTCTACTGATTCGACAACTTTTACGTACAAAACTTTTCATCAAAAGTTTTACAACTTCACAAACACACTTTTAATAAAAATTAGCCAATGGACGGTTACAAATGCAGACAAGGGGGATCTGCTTACAATCCTTGCTTTGAAACGTCGGGCAAAACGCCAAAAGTCGTCCAATTCGAGGAGGCATGCTTTGGGTTGGCACCAAATCCGGACCGTTTGCGAGGAAGAAATAGGAGAAAATCAACGAAACTAGAATCGCGTGTTTTCGAGGGACGAGGAATTAAGGGGCTAAAGAAGGAAGGCCAAAGGGACGAAAGGAATGGGCCGACAAAGAAGTTAATAAGTGAGTGTGGCGATCAGCCCTGAGGCCGACCGAGCAACCGCAATCACGACGACACAAAAGCGGAGGGATCCAACACGCACCGCGCGTGACTCCAATGACGCCGCCGGTCGGCATCTAGGTCTCGCCTCTCCCACGTCATCCCTCGCCCGCCCGCCCGGCCGCTGTTGCTGGATCTCGACTACCCATTAAATCGCTTAGGATGTGTTTTTCGAGGTAAAATTTTTGATAAAGGGTGTGTTTGGGAAGTTGTAAAACTTTCGATGAAAAAATTTGTATGTAAAAGTTGTCAAATTAGTAGAAAATAATGTAATAGTATAAAGGTAATGATGAGGAATAAAAAGAATAAATTTAAAAAAAACAGGTTAGTTGTATTGGTAGTTGTGTAGAAATGATTGAAAAGTAAGGTTGTTGTATAGAAATATGTGTAAAAAATAAT
>JAXCLR010000073.1:28152191-28164313 GCA_035584095.1 Annona squamosa | reverse complement strand
TCATTACTCCTATTATATCACATCATTTTCTATTGATTTGACAATTTCTACTCCAAAAACTTTTCATCAAAAGTTTTCACTCCAACCAAACACACCCTTTATGTCTTAATTCAAATATAGTGTGTTCAAGTTGCTGGTTTACAAAATTGTCATATATTTTTTAAATTTTCTCCATTCAATCAAAAAATTCTATTTTCAAGTGTTCATGTGTCTAGAAAAGGTGCTACCTATTCTAGTTTAGTTTTTATTTTTTACATCATGGGGGCAACTGCAAAATTACCCTAGACAACAAATAGGGTAGCAAAATTGCCTTTAAGGAAAGTGACATCGTAACACGCCTGAAGTAAAACTTGATTTTAATTTCACTTTTCCCACTTTCATTAATTTTCTCTTTTTTATATTTTCCCCGACAATTGATTTGTCATCTCCCATTATAGAATAATGGAATTGTTCTTGGAGCACCAGATACTGACCACCAATGATCTGCTCTTGGTCGTTTTCTTCTAACTGGATTCATTCGTCAGCAGAGAATCATACCCTCACCCAACTACCCACTAGCTTGAGCTTTGTCAATATCAGTTGCCTGCCGGCCGAGATGGATCCATTTGGAAGCTTGTGCGGGACCGGATCTGACTTCCATTCTGATTTTCAATGAAGAAAGATTCCCGGCCAGATTAAATTAATTAATGTGTAGGTGATCGGGAATTGGGATTAGCACTGCAAGCTCTGCCTTGGCGTGTTGCTGTCGAGGATTATTGTGGTCCAAGTTCAATCCACATAAATCAATGACTCCAGAGTCAGGTCTGATGAGAAACTGACGATTTATTAGTCAAAGGTGACTCCCAACAAGACAAATACTGTGTTTTCAATCTCTATTTCTTCTGCAAATTTCATGGTTAAAGTTCTGTTCTAAGTTGTGATTTTGATGATGATGATGATGATGACTACTTGGGGGATTATAAAATGCAAATTGAAGCCCATATTCACGTTTTTAGTAGCTCCATGATAGGCCTTGGAGTTCCAAAGATAGTTTCTGCCTCTCCCCGTTGAAGAATCAGAGAAAACGTTTTCATTGCACGAATATTATATTTTTCAAAAATATTTTTCTCGTTCTAATAGCTTTTCTAATTTTCCATACAACTTTTTCCATTCCTTCATTTTTTAGTGTGTATTCATATATTACATTATCTCAAATTTGTATTACGATACGGCACTAAGATATTTTTACAATATCCAAACATAATATTCCTAAAGTCTCAACTAGTGAATGCTCCTACAGAAATATTTTGAAAAGATAATCCACCACTAACAAATACATATGAAAACTTGCAGCCGTAAAGAAAAAAAAACAGCTTGCCACGCAATGAGGAACACTGTTTTACCACCGAAGCTTTCATTCCTCCATTTCACCCAGCAGCTCATCACATTCCTCAGCAATGTTATTTGTAGCTAAAGGAATGGAATTCCCAAAGTTGTTAGCTAGCTAGGCCTACAACGCTACATTCAGCTGACCTTTTTACTGAAGCAGATTAGAACGGTGCTAACAGACCCAATAAATTGGATTGTCGTTTGAGTTGGCCGTGTAAACTTCTACATTTTCGGCATTTTCGAGGGATAATTTTTTGCTATAAAAGCGACAAATAACAGGCCCTATATTAATGACACGAGTTATCTCGGATTTTGCTAATGAGCTCGGCCTAGAAAAGAAGGCGTTGGACTCTGTAATCTATTTTCAAACTGGCGGGCCGAGAGCCCAATGAATATTTCTCCCGCTCCCTCATGATCGAGCTGAATAAGGGTGAGCCAGACAGGCCCCAAGTGACTACTTTTTTTTTTTTTTTAATCAGGGTTTGATATTGGCTGAGGTAAGTAACCTAAAAGTTTCAAAATATGTTGGTGAAAAGCTGAAGTTGCATGGCTCGAATAATGGACAAAGACACTGAATCCCCCTCAAATTAAGAGAAACTGGTGAACTAATTCTATTTGCCTGAATAGATTATAGTGATTTAAGTCAGGGTATTGTCTTAATAAATCTGTCTAGACAATGATTCTCAAATGTCTTCAAATCACTCTTTTTGTTGAGGTTTGTGCAGTATTAATGAGGCTAGTTTTGGAAGGAAAAAGTGAGTACGTTTTCTTCTTTTTGTGGGGATCATGCATCGGTCCATGGTGTCATTATTTTTTCTTTTTTCGTACTAATCCTATCCAGCAAAATGACTCACATGTTAACCTATGGGCTTTTCGTCGTTGTCGAAAATTCTAGTCTTTTTTTAGAAAATTTTGGTCCCAATGCAAAACTACCAACAAAAGTAGCGTCAGGTCATAGTCTAGCGAATTTGCAGTTACCATATTTTGTTCTTTCCTTTTCCTTTTTATTCCTGCTTCGATGAAATTTCGTGCAAAATTTATTATTTAATTTTCGAATTTTTTTATGAAATTCTTAATTTAAATGTATTTAACTCATGTATTAAGTTTTATCATTTTTGAACATATATATATTTTTATTTTTAAAAATAAGGATATTTTAGTCATTTAAAAAGGACTAGAACCCCTTATTTCTAAGATAAAAAAAAAAAATTGTATATATCTTTAAAAATGTTAAATTTTGATTTATAGATGAAGTACCCGTAGATTAACAATTTTTTTAGAAAAATCGAAAAGAACATTGCACCTCCTTCTGTATGTTATAGGGCATTTATTTCCCTTGCATTGTTTCAACATTAAGGAACAAGTACAGTTCAGCAAGGAATAAACCACGCCATTGGATTCTCTGATAGTAAATAATTAAGGAGCATGTCAACGGATTCTTAGATGAGTTGTATAATGTTGGCTTAGCAAAGATATTTCCTCTTTATTTGTCATTTTAAAAGTATATTAATCCCATCTTTCGTTTCTCTATGGAAGTAATTTCCATTATTCGCAGTGGCAGTATACAAACAAAACATTCTTAATAGCTTGATCTTTGGGCATTTGTGCTTTTTATATTTATTCATTTCGTTCATATATTCCCAATGGATTATAGAGTACATTTAATGATCTGTTCTAACCTTTTTTTAGTTAAAGACTTTTCCAGACCGAGTAGTATAGAGTAGGCTCCATATTCTGTAGGTTTTAATTAGAATAATTAATCTTGAGATGGGGCTACCAAGCATATTAATGTTAGCTCATGAATCTAATTGTTGAATGCATAAAAAAAATTTCTCTAAAAAAACACGTGCGTGCAAGTTGAGAAAATTGGTAATAAATGTTTTGGGTCTGTTTGGTTTTCTCCTCCTATTTAGAGTTAGGGTATCACTTTCAACGTACAATTATATCATTGTACTTATGTATAATTATTAGGGTGAATTTTACAAATATTCACGAATTTTATTTATAATTCTACTTGTATTCATGAACTTTCGAAAATGTCTCTCACACTCACAAATTTTTATTATAATCGTGTATATACTCATTTCATTAGGCATCTATTAACCCCTTATAAAATGACAAATATGCTGAAGTTTTAATATAATTTTGAGTTGTTTTGCTCAAAATTTAAAATTTATATTCAAATAGTATATTATTTTATAGTTACAAAATTATTAAAAATTCATTATAATATGAATTTTTAGCTGTAAAATCATAATTAAAGATTAACATATTTGTCATTTTTCAAATAGTTAACAGCTCATTTAATAAATTTCTAACAACGCAGGTGTATGTTGAATTAAGATGACAATTTGTTAGTATAAAAGATATTTTTAAAAGTTCACGAGTATAAGTTAAATTGGGGTAAATTTTGTGAACATATGAGGAATTTGCCATAATTATTATGTTTATAATGTTCCATTTGTTGCTTAGGATTGCAAAAGAAGAGAGAATTTTGAAAACACCATGAGAAAGTTGTATTTTAGTGAAATTAAAATTTATCATTATACAAACTGTTATCTAGCTATGTCAGTATGAGTTGTTTACAAAAGATTTTAGCGTTAAAGTTTTAATTTTTTAATAATAATTTTTGTCACTAAAAGATTTTTTTGAAATATTCATTGCATCACTGTCATTCTAGCTACAACAATCGTTTATATCACTAAATACTGTCTTTCGCAATAAAACTTCTAAATATAATTAAAATATCACAAGATATTAATTTTATTGTGATGAAAGTAGGATTATAGCATATAAATTGTATGTTATGATACTAGGAATATAGATAATAATAATAATAAGAATTATGAATAATGTTATGCCTTGGAACAATAGAACATCGTATGAGGAACTAAGGAAATTTAAATTTTTTTTCAAAAATACTTTCAAATTTTCTTAGCCCACCATGATAGTGACGAGGAAGCTTAGTGGAGATGTTCATGTGCTTCGTATTTTTCCGCACCCTATTTAATATGACACATCTCATCAAAATTAAGCATTATTAATGGTCATGGTCAACCAGTCAACCCACCTAGTTGTGATTGTTGAGTACATAGTTTATGACATACTAACTTGTTTAACTATTTAAATAAATAAATAAGTTATGGCTAAAATTTTATAACTTGGCAACCGTTTAGTAACTTGTCTAACCTATCAACTCATTTATAGGCCTTTAAGTAAGGGTTTATATATTTCTTAAACCTTAAATTCATTTTCATTGTGATTTCTTATTTTTCTCTCTTCATCCATAACTCTATAAATTCTTTCTGGTTATTGTGCTTTGGCATTGCCATCGCCATCCTTATTGCTATTTGCTAGTGCCACCGATAATATTCTTTTTCTATCTCTACATCACACTTTCCTTCTCTCTCTCCCTCTTCGTCTTCAATTATCCCCTATTCATCTTTCTCCGTTTCCACTTTCTCTATCCTCTCTCATCTTCCCTCCATCTTTTCCTCTTCATTTCTAATCATTCATCCCTCCATATTTATTACTATTTCTCCCATTTTTATCCTCTTTTTGTTTATTTCATCGAGTCATCGTCCTTCTTTGTATTTATATGACGAATATACACTCTCTCCTAATAAAGATCTATACATGCCATATATCCTATTAGTGTAGATCAATTCATCACGATAATTACAAATAATTGCAAGTAATGCACACTCAAATTTAAATTAGCTTCACTTTGATTGTTTATAACACATATATAACCTATCAACACCTACTAACCCATTTATTAAATTGGTTGTAAATGAGATAGAGTTTGAGTCTTTTAAATGAGTTAATAAATGAATTATGGTCGAAATTTTTTACATGGGTAAGAATTAGGATTAAACTTTAACTCGTCTAATTTGATCCATTAACACCCCAAATCTGCTTAATGGTGGCAATGATGATGAGCTTCCAATTTGTCTTGTACATAGATAAAATTAGTATCTTACGTAATTCTCTTCTCTGCAAATAATAATAATAATTTTAACCATAAGAGTATGACAGTTGGTTGCATTATGTATTGTATGGAATAAATTTAAATTTGATTGCAAAATATTGGCTACATAGAGTGACAGGGGAGAAGGAGAGGCATAGGTGGTAAAAAAATTTTTGTAGTGATGTTTGATAAGATTTTATTTTTTTGGTCTTTATTTCAAATGTTATTTTCTATAGCATCAATTTTTTGATAAACAATTGTAATTTTTGCTCTCTTTTTCTTTTTCTAGCTCTTTTTTTCGTATTCCTCATTTCTTCGAACAAATGATAAATGCTGTTAAGCCATAGGTTAGAGGCCAGGCATCAACTAATTTAGTTATCCTGAATTGATTTAGCCTAGCTAAGCCACAACAACATAGACTGAGGGAATCTAGCCAGCAGCTAAGGCTCTCTGATGTTTCTATGTAAGTGTTGGAAAATGTGTATACTTAATTATCAAGCATGCCAATACTAATGCCATTTTTTAAACGCATGCTTTAGGGTTAACTTGACACTAATCTTTAAAAAATGGATTATTCAAGTTGTAAAGTGGCTTTAGAAAAAGTTGATAAAGTTGAGAGTTTCACGAAACTCTAGCTTCCTTCTTTTGTACATGGACAATCGTTTTTATTCCTCATTCCCTTCCTGCACTGTTATGTCCCACCTGCATCCATACCTTTCTTCGTATCCAGCTATTGGTGTATTTGTTATTTGGTAAAACTTTTGAAAGAACATTTCTTGGTAGAAAAGTTTTTGAAAGTAAAGAAAATAATGCTATATGATGAGATAATGATTAAGATAAACATAATAAAATTAAAATACATAAGATATTATATGAAAAATTGTGAAAAATAATTGAAAAGTAGAACAATTGTGTAAAAAATATTAAGAAATTGTTGAAAAATAAGGTAATTGTGAAAAAAAATTTTGGATAGAAAAAAATATTTTTTGGTGTACACCAAATGTACATTGTTGTCGAAACCGGACAGCTCATTTCGACCGATCAAATTGGGAACTAACTAGATGTGCAGTTCATTTCTAACCAGTTAGAACTCAGAATATAACCATAGTTGGACAACTTGAGCCCGTTCTATTTGTTTGAGCAGTTAAAAATTTTTTTAGATAAAAAAACTATAATTACATCTTTTGAAATCAATTAATAATTTCAATTTTCTTTGATTTAATATTTTATATTTAAGCTTAGTTAATGTCCATTAAATTTTTTCTTTTTGCATGTTTCGCATTATTAAAGTAATTGACTTTAGGTTTAACATATAATCTTACAAGAAACAATTAACTAAATGTTTACGGTTCAAACCAAAATTGCCACTTCATTGGTCCAACAACATTTATCCGAACGACATTAGTCCTTTCACTGGTCCCGCTGTGATCGACAACATTGTCGAATTGATATATGTGTCATCAGATGTTTCTTTTTTCTTGCAAGCTTAAAACTCTTATCTTTGTAAATTTGCATGTGCAGCAGGAACATTTCTTTTTTTCATTTTAATGGTATTTTATATATTGTGACAACTGATATTACAATTAAGCATCCTTCACAATCCTCACACAATGACAGAATTTTTTTTATAAATATCCTCACCTTGGACGAAATCTATAAAATCTCATTATAGGAAAAATTGCAAATAAACACCCGTAAATAACAGGACTTGATACAACCCCACCACCCTATCATTCACAGCATATGTCACTAGGGCAATGCCCCGATGGTGAGCAACATTCCTCTTAAAAGTAGTCTTATCTTCTTATGTACCATCAAATAATAATTAGATTCCTTTTTCTATTGTAAGGTGCTGTGCAAAATTCCTACAAGCCGACCCAACCGAGCAATTAATTGGACCATATGTTTCATGGATTTTCGTTAACCGACGGTGGTTGCCAATGTTATACCTGATAAAAATTTTAGATGATTTAAGAATAATGAAAGCAGAGGTGTGAATGCCACAGCTCTAACCTTTTAGGCAATTCAAAGCTATTGTCTCTATCAAAAAAATAAAATAAAATTCAAAATTATTGTCCCATCTAATTCATAGCTAGCCAAAAAGGTTGACCCAAAAGGTGGCTTAATTATTTTGTTCTATTGCGATTGGGACTTAAATCCCCAATCTCAAAATAATATGTTGACTGTTGAATTCATCTTAACGTGTTTTTTTTTTTTTTTTGGGTTAAGAATTAGAGTACGGTGCGTTTCGTATTGAATTGGGATGAGCTGAAGCACTTGCTTTTTAAAAAAAAAAAAAAAAATCTTTTAGGGAAACTTACAACTTCGAAGCACGTATAATGAAGCACAGAAATATTGGTATAGCAAATGCTCTTTTAATTCATGAAAAGTAAAAGTTGTGTAGATAACAAAACCCCGAATAGATCCTTAGGGTGCGTTTGAGAAAGTGGGGTGAAAGTGGAAAGAGCAAAATTTTTTTTAAAATTCTTAGTATAAGAATGATGTGATATGATAATAGAATTTAGTGACCTTCAATTTTCTCATAACTGTAATTTTAATTCTCAAATTAGTAAAAAAAATGAAAGATAATAATATTGCTAGATTAAGAAGAAGAAGAATAGGAGTATAAGAGTTCATTTGGAAAGATATAAAAGTTAAAAAATGGAGATAAGAAATTTTTAAAAAGAGAAAACAATGTGATATAATTGAAAGTAATAATCAGGATTGAAGAGAAATAAGTGGTTGTATGGAAAGATATGAAAATGCTTAGAATATAAAAGTAACAATAAAAAGGTACAGTAATTAGGTATTTAACATGTTAAACTATATCAAAAGATGTGTAAGTAATAGTAATTTTTTTATTTTTACCTATTCCGAACTGGACACTTAATTTTACTTAGAAATCCCTTAATTCGGGTTAGGCATGTGATAGAAAAAGAATATGATAATATGAGCAAATCTCAAATCATTTGTCCTCGATTCTTCTTATATCTCTAAGGTTTTACAGATTCCTTTCATACTCAAAAATTTGCAAAAAAAAATCTTCTCATTTACATAAAGTTCCTTAACTTCTTCCAAAATACTCAAATTATCCTTGCCTTTCCCAACCAAGTAGCCATGAATGAAGGAAAATAGATATCCAAAATCCACCTGCTACAAACACAAGTGTATGAAAAATATGCAGTGCTAGTAGCTCTATGAGATCTTCCCAGGTCAGACCCTAGCCACTCTTGCTTACTTTAGATCATCACAGCTCTTTTCCATTCTGTTTTGCTTTCACTTCTTATTTAAACTTTGTAGGATACCCATTCATGGTCTGTCATAAAAAGAAAGTTCTTGAGACGAGAGCAGCAGCATTGCATAGGCTGAGCTTGAAGGTAATCAACAAGCATCTAATGCCATACTTCAAAGAGTCATGTTTATTTGCGACTTAATCGTGTATTCGATTATATACAATATTTATTTTTTTATTTGTTATTTGTTTCAGTTTTTTCATGAATATGTTTTAAAAAATGTATTTAACCCATATACCAAGTTTTACCATTTTATGATAATTCAACATATTTATTTTTTATTTTTAAAAATCATCAATTTCAGGGGTATTTCAGTCAATTTCACCCCTTAAAAAATTTAGTTTTTAAAATTAAAAATAAATACGTAAAAATATGATAAAATAATAAACTAAATACATTTACAAAACATGTTTATAAAGAAAAATCAAAAAAATAAGTCAAAAAATAAAAAATAAATATTGTATATACAGCTTACATATGATGAGTCACGTATAATCACGGCTCTACTTCAAAACTTTTTGGATGAATGTTTTAAAAAGTCTCCACAAATGTAATCTTATTTTCTTGTGCAATTCCTCCTAAATTGTTTTTAAATCACAGATTGCACAAATGTGTCAAGCCACCACATTGAATGGAATTATGAAACTATCCCATCATTTTATTTTTTGTTTATCATACACATGATATGTTGGGCTTCTGTAGGGTTTGCTTCTGCATCGTGTTTGGTATAAACTCAAAGCCACTCCACCCATGGCAACCATGGCTGCATATGCATCCATCGGTTGGCTTGGCTTGGCTTGGCTGGTGGAAAAAAAAGGATAATTTGGGCCTTTTAGAAAAATTAGCAGATGTTACAGGTATAAAAAAAATTGCAATCTTTTGGGGTACATAATAATTTCTCAAACCCTACGGGTGTAAGAGAAATTAGGGTCATACATTATGCGGATATTTGAAATTTATCCTACTGATATCCATACTTTTAACTGCTTTTAATAATTGAAAGAAGTCCATACTTTGTTCTTACACCATTTTTGTATTACATTCATGCACACAAATAATTGAAAGTGCTTGAAGATTTTACTCTAAATCATATTCGGTTGTGTTCATGGCTGCTTTATATTGATCCAACCTATCATATGTTGAATTATAATAAATGCCCTTTAGATGGATTTACGTGAAAATTATTTTGACTTGGGAGCAGTTGTGTTTGACAATCTTACATATCCCCATGAACGATGGCCTGGAACTCTATCTATTTCGCAAAAACAACAATTCGAACTTAGCCGGATTTTGCTATATTTAATGCAGTCTAAGCCCTTTAATAGTCCATTTCATATTACTCTGAACATGATCCACGGCTCGGATTACATTCAGAGATGACGGGCTCCACAGTAATCTGACCATCTAATCAGAATACCACCTAAAGATATATACACATGTTGTATGGAATTGTGGTCCCCCTCTCTTCCTTTGCTTCAAAATCAAACACACATCCCTAATGCCTTTTTAAAATATCATATCATCATTATCTTGGCAATTTTCCAACAACTCTTCTCTCCCTCCCTCTCTCTCATCTGTATATATTAATGATAATAATATTTATAAAATCTGGACCGCACAATCCGCCCATCCTACTGGTCAACATTGAAAGTGAAAAATTGTACTTATGGCATGTGAGTCACCAAAAAGGTGAAGATGCTGATCTGAACTAGGTGGATGAAAAACCTAGAATCGTATCCATCCAAGTGATGTCAAGGCCACTGTACACTTGAAATTAATTAACTCAATCTGAAGGTGACACAAACAATAAATAAATAAATCATATTCTTAGTTAGTAAGAACTAGATGACCAAAAAGGTGTGGAATATAAGAATTGAACTTTAACAATTTCAAAAAAATGATTATAATTTTTGAAGAGAGAATATCAAGGTAGATTTGCAATCCGCCGTGAATCCAGGCGTGGTCCATGATTTGATCTCACCACCATATACATAAGCCTTGCACAGCATGTTAATTAGTCCTGACCCCTAGAAAAGATTGGTTAACCCTATCTTGACCCCCCCAAAAAAAATTGCTTGAAAGCAACTAATTATCCAATTTTCACTATTCTTAATTGATTCCTTGATTAGGTGAGCTGCATATTCACAAAGACATTAAAAAATATTATTTTTTTATAACTCCCATTCGATTTCTAGGCTGGTGGGTTAGTTTCTTAAAAAAGAATTAATCTGAAGTGTATTCACGGGATAAAATTCCATCCCTCACATAGTTTCAAAAATTTCAAAGAATTCCACACACTTTGACCAAAATAACAAATATATTTGCACTGTTATGAAACAATTATTGCACAATGAGGACATTAATATATTTGCAAAGATATACATACTATGTGAATATATTTGTAATTGTAATAATTAAATATGCATATTTATAAATATATTTATGTCGTGACAATACAGTAATGACACCTAATAACATAAGTATATTTGTAACTATAATCAAACTAAATGAAATTATTTATAATTTCTGAAACTATATAATTATATTTATAATTATGGTCAAACTACATAAATATATTTGTAAATTACCTAATTCTATGAAAAAAAAAAAAGATCTTTTGCTAGCCCAATATATCAAAGCTCAAGGCAATCTATGTGGTTAATATTTCAATCATAATTCTTGCAATTAAGATTAGTTTTCCAAATGGTTGAATGTAAAAATGCCAATTTGTGCACATTAAATCACAAGCGAATGAGCGCCGTTTCTTATTCCCTAATTTAATATCATTACCACTTACTAGCGTTTCCGTGACAGGAATATAATGATGATACAAACATGGATACTCTTGCAATATATGACTAATAACCGCATTCAATGCACCCTCAACGTACACTTTCCATCCCACCACATAAATCCGAACCGTGCACGTTGCAAAGCATTTATGGGAGGACAATAAATAAAATCACATTGATTGCAACTCCATGTAAGAAATTCAATATATATTATATCAGTACATAAAAGTAGACCCATATAATTTCTTTAAAATTAAAAATTTAGATTTTTAATAAAAAAAATTTAATTTATTTATTGTATTTAAAATCATGTGCTTATCTAGAGAACCAAGTTTCATCCCAATCAAGTATATTTAAGGACTATATTTGTTTAAAAATATATATTCATGTGTAAATTATGAAAAAATTTTAGATCTATTTACACATATATTAGAATATAATAATATTTTAGAGAATCATTTATTCAATATAAATGATATTTTGAACGATTTAGATGTTGAAAATACTACTTTAAAATTAATTTTTTAGTATTTTTCATAATTTACATATGAATTTATACATTTTCTAATAAATGTGGCCCCATAAATATACTTGATTGATATGAAACTTGATTTTTTAGATAAATAAATAATATTAAATATAATTAATGGATTAAATTTTACATCAAAAATTAAAATTATAGATTTTGAAAGGGTTACA
>JAXCLR010000073.1:28124975-28140444 GCA_035584095.1 Annona squamosa | reverse complement strand
TTTTCTATTGATTTGACAACTTCTACTCCAAAAACTTTTCATCAAAAGTTTTACCTCCAACCAAACACACCCTAATTTTCATCCGAACCAAATATTCATGAACTACATTTGCTCAAAGATACATATATTCATACCTAAATTAAAAAAAATGCTTAGATTCATTTTTCATATATATTAGAATGTAATAATACTTTATATAATTATCCATTTATATAACAATGATATTTTAAACTGTTTAAATATTGAAAATATGACTTTAAAATTAATAGTTAATGTTAAACTATTTTATTATATTGGTTTTACACATTTATTAATAGGATCAATGTAAAGTGATACTAGATAAATAACAAAATTTTCAAGATACTTTAGATAATACTGAATATGACATATAAATTAGATTTTCTATTAATGTCAAGTTATTCAAAATAAAAAAATTACATAAAAGAAGAATTTGGTAAAAGCATTCCCCACATTTATTCCCGGATAAAGAACCCATCCAAATGTATCATTCAAGTCTGCTCGTCGGACAAACAATCTCAGCCGCAGGTTCGGTTTCTTGGTCCGCACATGTACGGCTGGTGATTCGTTTAGTTGGGGATTTGGAACGATAGCGGCGTCTCGCTGGCATCATTGCTAAGAATCCTAGAGCAGTAAAAGCAGTCGCACTTCCCGCTCTGCTCCCTCTCTCGTTGCGGGCGCTTGGCCGCTTGGGTCCGGAGCGTCTTCGGCGCGCTGGAAAGAAGAGGCGCGCTTGCTCGCACCTTGCTTGTGCATTCCATCCATCCACCTCGGACGTCCATTAGCGACGAAAACGCCAATCACAACATATCAGCCGTTACATCCCAGCTTTCTATGACTCCCCCGTCGTGCTCTTTTTCTGTCTTTTAAAATTTCCCCCCTAATTATTGATTTACATATTCTTTTTTACAAAAATATTTTTTTGCATAAAAACAAAAGAGTAATATTTGACCGTAATTGTAAATATACTTCTTTAGTTTTAAATTTTGCAAATAATCTCACATAATTTGATCATAATCGTAAATATGCACAGTGTGATAGTGTCATCATAGTGTAGATATATTTGCAAATATACTATATACTTGCTTAGTTTCTGAATTTGCAAATATATCAATGTGGTCTGTATATATTCGAAGACATATCCAAGTTGTTAAGGCACTGTGCATCGCTTATTTGAAATTATGGTCAAGATATACATAAATTATTTGAAAATTTCGAAACAGAGCAAGTGTATTTGTAATTATAGTCAAATTATAAGGTCAAATTTGCAATTTTTACAGGATAATCTATTTAAGGTAAGAACTTGTAATATATTAATTTGATGGGGGCTATCATTTTAGAATAGTCCAAAATACATACTTTGCATTTTTCAAAAATTTTAAAAAATTATTAATCTAGTTACATTTTTATATAAACTAAGTTTTACCAATTTTAGTGACGTATATATTTTATTTTGGATTTTTAAATATAGAAGTATTAGTATGTTTCAAATTATTGAAAATGACTAAAATACTTATATACTTAAAAATTCAAAATAAATATATTCACTTCTAAAGTTGGTAAATTTTAGTTTATAAATTAAATATAACTAGATTAATAGTTTTATAAAAAATTTGAAAAAAATAAAAAAAGGCTTTTGGACCTGTCTGAAATAAGAGCATTTCAGATCAACCTAAAATGATCATTTTACTAATTTAATTAATATTACCGAAAAGCTTTTCTATTTCATTCTTTTTTGTTGTTTGGCATTCGATAAAATTTTGAAATGATAAGTTTCTAAAATGGAACAAGCAATGTGAGATGGCTGGAGTAATGATAAAAGGAGAAAATTAAAATTAAAATAAATATAGTAGTTGTATGAAAAGTTATAAAGAATTAATTGAAAATATATGATAATTATATAGAAAAATATAAATAAATAATTAGAAAATTGAATAATTATCGCATTGAAAAGTTTTAAATGAGCAAGTTTTCCTAAATGCTAAACACATCATTGATACTAATAACCACTTCAACAAAATCGTGGTTGTAAATAAGCTTTCTAATTTGTTGTTGAATTTTTTAAATGATTTTCATGTTCTTGAGCAGCTCTAGTGCACTCAGGTCCCTTATAAAAACTATTAGGGCTGCATGTTCAAGACATTCTTCCTTATAATTCAAGATTTTTCTTCCTTTTACGCAATAAAAAATTAGTCGATTGATTATCGAAAAAATTTTTGAACTGGAGACTCAACTAGAAAAGATTCTTGATTAGAGTCATTAATAGCTGTTCCTTTGATTATATGTTTGATCCGATAATATTGATGGTCATTTCAGCAGGGCAAGTCATTCTCGTCCAGCGCGCCGGATGGTGGAGTCGGATAGCAACAAAGCAAAACACGGAACGAGACGCGTGCAGGTCGGAGATCCGTCGATGATGCTGCCACGTTGGAAGGATATGGAGCAATCATTGCCGTCATGCGCGACGATGATTGGTTGAGATCTGCACTTTGGATGATAGACCGTAGACTAGGAGGGGGCAGCAGGTGGACCCATGCGCCACGTCATTCTCGACCGGGCAGTATCTGACGCCACACGTGGCTGAGACTTGCCCATCCTCCGCCCGGCCCCACCCCAACCCCACTGCCCGACTGCCCCCACCCCCGATCCACGAGTCAAAGAGGCATATCATGGGGTTTTTTTTTTTTTTTTATCTGCGAGATCCCCGCCCGGAGGAAAATGCGAAAATGCCCTTGCTTTCTCTCCGCCCCTCGTAAATGCTGTCCTCGTTACCCATCTGATACGCGGCCCCGCGTGCGGGAGTAGCATTTCACATTTTCTTGGGTGCTTAATTAGATTGGTTTTGGGCGGTTGAGATACAGAAAAGACAGCCCCCAACAATACTGTTAAAGAAAAGTAAAAGACAAGGAAGCCTACCCACACAACAGAAGTTTAAAAACCTTGGGACTAGACATACCTTTACTTCCCACTACAGAAATTTTGTACGGATAGATTCTGTACCCTCGAACAGACGTGATTTTTGTTACCAGCAATTGAAAAATGTGGCTTTTTGGAATACATCTTGGATCGCATATGTTTACGAGGATCACGGTCTATCGATGATTTATCTAATGGCATGCTGGTGATGGTGTCTGCTTCAGTGATTTCTTACTAGATCTTGCTAGAATGCCAAAAGAAATCAAACAAGTTGCCAACGTATATATCTCAATGGACGGGTTGGATTGATCAATCGCGGCGGCATAGTTGTCGAGCTTTATGGTCCATCTCAACATTCTCTGTCTGGAAGTTGAGCCGATCGACAGACACACGTCCTTTTTCTGGTAGTTCTGGCCATGCAGTAATAATAAAATGCTCAATGTCGGCCTGAGCTCGTCCAGGCCGTCGGTCGGAGTGGGCAATCGGGAAAGCCAAGAAATCATAAGAGATCTGACCCATGCAACAATCGAGGATTCTTGCCGCGCTGCGCTTTGGCCACCCACCACATGGT
This sequence comes from Annona squamosa, assembly GCA_035584095.1. Classification (NCBI taxonomy): domain Eukaryota; kingdom Viridiplantae; phylum Streptophyta; class Magnoliopsida; order Magnoliales; family Annonaceae; genus Annona; species Annona squamosa. Next base: position 28,136,939 of record JAXCLR010000073.1, on the reverse strand, counting down.
TTGGGATATGTTTTCAAAAAAATCATTATTAATGCATGGATCAGTTAAGTGGGGCCCGGGGGGTTGGAGGGTTTGGATGGCCGGCCGGCCAAACCCCACTATTCTCTTATGATTGTATGAGATCTGCGATCTCGGCAGCGGTCCAACGGGACGTTTGGAAGGTGATGAGATGTGCAACCCATTATCTGCATTTTAGGAGGGAGATACTGCCTGCGTTGGCAGTTCAGTACAACGGCTTGGACGTAAAGCATCCCTTGCAGGCAGCTTGCTGCAGCGGCACGATGAGGCGGCCCGTCGCACTTTTCGAGCGGGAGATGGACGATTAAGGAACGTCGCCGTCACGAACTTCATCCATCCTCTAGATGACCTGTCTTTCATGCTCCTCCTTTGTCGTGCGATCCTTGTCGCTGATCCATCACTGACGGATTATTCAATTTTTCCATCAGCTAGCGTGTATTTGGCATTTCAACAGATTTGTCAGCTAGCCGGCTATCAATGTTACTTTATTCTCTTATTCTTTAGTCATTTCATCGTATTTTTTTTATATGCAACTTTCGTACTTTTTAACCGAGGAGTTGGATTATATATATTTCATAATGTATTTTAAGTTAAGCTAAAATATATATTTATTTTTATAATTAGTTACATTTTTTTTATTTTTCTTCATAAACATGTTTACGCAAGTGTATTCAATATATATACAATATTTTGTTATTTTACAGTACTTTAACATTTTTATTTTTTATTTTTTAAAACTCAAGTTTTTTAAGGGTGAAAAATAACTTGAATACCCTTGAAATAAATGATTTTTAAAAACTCTAATAAATATGTAAAAGTGTTGTAAAATGAAAAAAACTTTGTATATAGATGGAACACACTTGGGAAAACATGATTACAAAAAAAAATAATGTATATAATTATGCTTCTTTAACCAATTTCAATAGTTAGTCGGCTATCTATTTTAACTTTATTTTTTTTACGCATTATCATTACTCAAATATATCATATCACTTATGATATTTCAAAAATATTTACACCAAAAATTTTTCATTTGAAATTTTATTTAGCACCAATTATACCCATATTTTTTTATAAACATAGAAGCCCACTTAGAACTTGTACCACATATATTTGGACAATTTTTGAATTTATATGTTATTTTTATTGCTAAAATATACATTCCCTTGTCGTTATTTTTTAAAATACAATATAAAATACATTTAAAAGATTGTTGAATTTCATATATTAAAAGATCTAACTAGGATATACACGTCTATAAAAGAATAAAAAAAATTATCCAAAATTTATTGAGGACATAATAGGATCACTATCGATTTTTTGTCCACATCCCATAGATAAAAAAATATTCTTATTTTTTATAAATACATGGCCCCAGTTAGATATTGTTTCCAATGAAATTGAATGATTTTTTATTTTATATCTTTTTGTTATTTTGAAAATAAATAAATTTAAAAAATCAAATTTCACATTAGTTAAGTTCTATGCGATGCCATACATTTATAAAAATTTTAAAAAATAAATAAATTTTAAAAAATAAATTAGAATTTTTAGCCGCTTATAAATCAACCAATTTATAGGAAATTAGATGAAATTGTTGCATATTTATATTATTTATTATCATTAGTGTGTGTTCTAAATGAAGAGTTTCCACAAATTTAATTCGATGGAATCAATTTATAAGATTTGAACCCTAATTAAAATATAACATTATAGTGAGAATATATTTAAAATATTGTGAATGTTTTTATGCTATAAAAATTTCCTTTGCATGTAACTTGTAATGATTTTATAGCTATTTTGTAAAAATTGTTATAAATTTCGTTGCTTTTGTAGAAAATTTATTTTAAAATAAAATTCATCGTTTGCAAGAAGTTTTCATTTTTAATATATTTTACAATACATGCAGATCTATCTCATATTAATTTATTACAATTATAGATCCTAAAATATCCTCCAATGAATTTGGTCACTGAAATTGAATGGAAAAAATTTGATATATTGATGTATATAATAGGGTCATATAAAAAAAATGAACCATTAAAATGCTGACAATGATTTGAAAAGGTAAATGTCGAATGAGATTACATGCTTAATTAATCATTATAGAAAAAAGTGGAGCAAAATATATAACAGTATGAAAGTATGAAAAAAAATAACCACGGGCCTGGCGTTCACGTGGTAAGTAGGGACCCTGGTTCAATGCACCCGGGTGCATTGAGCCTTAGTGCACCCGGGTGTACTTTACCCATTTTTTTTTATTTTTTTTTAAACTTTTTTTTATGAAAATGTTAATCTAAGTTTATTTAACATGTGTATAAATTTTTACCATTTTTAAATATTTTTAGATATTTTTTTCGGATTTTTTAAAAATCTGTGGCATTTTTAGTAATTTAAAATTACTAAAATGCCACTGATTTTAAAAAATTCAAAAATAATATCTAAAAATCTCCAAAAATTATAAAAATTTATACACATGTTAAATACACTTATATTAACAGTCTTGTAAAAAAATTTTCAAAAAAAATAAGAAAAAAATGGTGAAAGTACACCCGGGTGCACTGAGGCTCAATGCACCCGGGTGCTTGGAACCAGGGTCCGGTAAGCAGGGGGCTGAAATTCAGCTCGCCCTGGTCCCTGTCTGATATGAGGGGATTTTGTAATTTAGTTCTCTTGTGGTTGGTATCTTTTAATTTTTTCTGGAACAAGAGTTTTTAAAATTTTCCCTAGTAGTATAGGAAAAGTTTTCTTCCATTATGTAAGGGTAATAAATTTGACACATTGTGATATCGAGATATATAAATATAAAAAAAGAGTGAAAAATAAAATAAGCTATACAATTGAAAAAAAGAATACATATGAACAAATTCATCCCACTCATTTCATTTAATTCTTTTGAAAGAGGAGAATCAAATTCCATCTCAATTAGAAATATGCATAATTGTGAAATATGTGCCTGTGTAATAAAAAAAATATAAGCATGACTTCTTATAAAAAATATATATATGTATAGTTTTTGCTGGTGTTTGTTTATACCTAAATTTTTTAAACTAAAATTTTTAATCTAAGATTTTCCCCTTTTTACGACTACTATAATTTTAATTATTTTTCATTTCTTATTATACAACTACTACTTTTCAATCATTTCTATCTAATTACTTAAACATCTAACCTATTTTAACTTCATTTTTTTTACTACTCATTAATTATCACTCTATCATATCACATTATTTTTTTCAAATAAAAAAATTTTTACACAAAAAATATTTCATCAACAATTTTATCACGTCTCAAACACAAGTGTAAAATCTACTTAATAAAAGTAATTAATTATCTACAAATTTTAAGATTGTTAATTCAACATTTAGAATTGTATAAAACATTATTCCTATGTAGGTGAATAATTTCTAAATTCTTATAATATTTTAATATATTTGCAAATGTATTAAATATTTTTTAACAATTTATACATGTTTATATATTTTTTAAACCATGCTCAACCGTCAACGTACTTTGGTTGAATATATTTTTTATACCGTGAGAAACCAAATAGTATTATATTGTCCAAGTGGTATCAAAAGGAGACGTTACATGTAGTTGGACTTTGGTTGTATGCTCCCGGGCGCTGCATGCTCCCGAGCACATACACTTATTATTTTATTTTTTTTGAAAATTTTATTATAAAATTGTTAGCCCAAGTGTATTTAATCTTTGGGTAAATTTTTACCATTTTTGGAGTATTTTAGATATTTATTTTTTATTTTTGAAAATCAGTAGCATTTTAGGTAATTTTAAATTACGAAAACGCCACTAATTTTTAAAAATTAAAAATAAATATCTAAAAATATTCAAAAATTGTAAAAATTGATACATACATTAAATATACTTAGGCTAGCAAGTTTATGAAAAAAATTTTAAAAAAAAATTAAAAAAGTAGATGTATATACCCGGCTGCATGCTCCCGGGAGCATACAACCACGGTCCCATGTAGTTACTTCTGATAATGGGAACCTTATAATTATTGTTGTAAATATAGGAAGTATGTGTGCGGAGATAAGGAATAGATTGAGAGGAGCAAGAGAATTCGTACGACTGGAGATCAGTGCTTGAGTTATTCTTGCTATTAATTTATGAAGATAAGGACTTGTACCACTCTACATGCCAAGTTATTATAAAATTAAGGCATGCATTATTAAATTAGAAATTGTCGTACCTATCTTCAACCACAAATAGTGGCATAGGATCATTTATTTTTTTATTTCTTTGGTAATATATTTTTTTGCCACCAAATAAGTTTCATGTCAGGGGGATCAGATTAAAGTTATAATGATGTGTGCACTGGGTCATGATATTAATAAATAAAAAAAAGGTGCCGTACGTTCCTCAACTTTACCGAACCAACTTTATCTAAAGCTGATGAAGAAAAAACAAGATATGATATTGTTAAAAAATATTATCTAGGCTAATATATATTTTTATTCTTTTCTTTCGTGAAAATATTTTTTTCAAATTTATTTAATTTATGTATCAAAATTTATAATTGTTAGATATACATTAAGAGAAAAAATATAACACCTAACTAACAATTATAGAATTTAATACATAAATTGAATACATTTAGAAATTATATCCTGAAAAATAAAATATAAAATATAAACCTAACTAACAATTATAAATTTTAATATATAAATTAAATACATTTAGAAATATATCCTGAAAAATTAAAATATAAAATATACACCTTTGAGACCGACAACATAAGCTAAGTTAAATAAAAAATTTTAGTTGCATGGCATACTTGGGGAACAATTTAGAAAATTGGATTGTGGAACTCAAATTCAATCTCTTACCTCATTAATTAATATAAGTTGGGACCCAATGAATCACGATAGAGGTCATAAATTTTGAAATCTTTGACGTAGATTGTATTTAGTTGCACAAGTTCTTGAGAATCAGTGGTAATGCATAAACAAACGCAAGTGATAAATGTTAAAGTTTTCACTAAAAAATGCTTTCACAACCCTACATCATACTCTTTTTAAATGGGTGACGAAACACCCTCGCCTGCCTTCAAAAACAGGACTTTGACAATATGCCATGGATGCGCCACCCTAAGATTGAAAAATATGTATATATTCATCGCTGTACATAATACATCTCATCTTGTTTATAAACATATATTTTTAAAAAATAAAATTATTTGTAATATAACTATTAAAAGGCGAAAAGAGATACATGTAAAATTTAAAATAAAAAAATATATTGATAAATACAATTTTTGGTTTGCATTTACTTAAAAAATCATTTAAAATAAAAATCGGTTTCGTATGACTGTTAGCCTTCAAATAGCAACATGCAAAGTTCATCTTTTTCCTTCTCTCTTGCTTTATGCTGTTATTGCCTTCCACGCGCAAAATTTCTTTTTATTTCATCTAGAAATTGAATTTACAATATCTCTCTCTCTTTTTTTTTCTTTTTTCTTTTTTTTTTTTTGGGTTACAACTCAATCATGCCCAAAGCACCATGCATTTCACCTCGACTGATAATAATAATCAACTTACATTAACAGAGGAGAAGACCATTGCTACCCGAACGGAAGACATTACTCCCCATGCATTCGATCCCCAATAGCCTGCACAGAGGCTGAGAATGGTGCCAACTAGGCTACGTTGTTACGGACAGATAGGACTTGCACATTGTTGTACAAATTCATTTTATGTTGGAAAGAGTTTTAAAAAGTATTTATTTTCCTTACAAAACCTATTTATATCACGAATTGACGTATAAGTCTAGCAAAAGCAAAATCAGACGAAGATGGCTCTATTCTATTACTTGGGATTATAATCTGTATAAATATAAATGAAAAATTATCACAAAATAAATGAACAATAAAATTGTCTGTACAAATCAAGCGGTGTCTATTCTTTTCAAAAATCTTGTCTACTTATAAATTTTATTTTAAAAAAATTCTTTCATACTCATAACATTTGCTCGCGATTCCTAATATACTTACAATATTTTGAACATTTTTTTTATACTTATAACATTTCACTTTAAATTTCAATCATACACATGCATTCAAAGCAATAATTAATTATCTCATTGAAAAGATAATTTTTCCCATTCCAAATTTTTCCAATTGGAATGATTTAACCTCAATATGATATTTGGATAATTTGATGTAAAAAATAATAATTTGCTAACATTAGTGGAGTCATATTAGAGGTGAATCACTTTAATTAAAAAATTATGGAGGGGCAAAGTCATCTTTTTAGATAATGTTAACAATTGTTTTAACTTTATAAACATAATACGAATTTAATATGAAATGTTATTAGTATAAGAAGAATATTTGAAACATTGCAGATTTATTAGGAATTAGAGATAAATAGTGTGGATATAAGATAAATTTTTCTTTTTAATTAACTATTGTTTTATCAGATGTGAATGGTGAGAATGAAGAGTAAAATGTATTCTTGTTGATGATTGAGTCAGATGAGGATATCAGGTGGAAAAGTATTACTGTGCATTAAAAATAAGAAAAGTTGTATGATATTTAATAAAATGTATATGAAAAATAAAAAAGTAATTTTTTAGAATGATATAAGTGTTTTTGGAAAATAAATAATTATGTCTCATCCTATTTCCATCCAAATGAAAAGTAGAAAAATAATTGGATGGAAAGATGTGAAAATAATTAAATAAAAGGATAAAAATAGTAAAATAATTTTTTTAAACAGTAAGGAGCAAGACAATGTATAACTAATGATATTGAATAGTTTTCAATGAGAAACAATAAAAATAAAATGATGCACTCTTTAATTACATTTATAGGTAAGGATTAGGGAATGTTGAGGGATGTGTGTGCCCTTGCCTCAGACCCGCACATGTGGCAAGTATTAGAGTATCTTGCCGTGAATAACCCCTAAAATTTTGGGGATTTTGGGTCCAACCATCCCATATCCAATTCCAATATGTCGTTGGTAATTGAGATGGTAAGGAAAGTTTGTTGATCAAAATAAATAAAATTGACTTTTATTTCTAATTACTCAACACACTCGATAAAATAAAATATAAAAAAGATAATTATTCTTATATTTGAATTCTTAATTATATTTTTTAATCATTACACTTCATATTTTATTATTGCAAAACTTTTTGGTCAAGTGAAAGTAGGATGTATTTGCATATATAACATTTTGACTTACATGCCTTTCATATTAACCTTGTACTAGCATCTCATACTGCATAAGTAGTATGGTTAACCTATTGTGGGCTAAAATTTGCTATGGGAGCTTGGTCTCCTGGGAGAATAAGATATGAGTTTGTTATCTTTTCTAAGGATAGATAAGAGTCTATTATCTTTCTTAAAGATAAATGAAAGTTTGTTGTCTTCCTTGAACAAATCTTAATAAAAAATATCATAATCTGTATATATATTCTCATCATTGTCAATTTTTTGAATAACAATCCCTTACTTTGATAGGAACACTTATTTCTTACTTCCAATATAGAAATTTAATAAATATTTATTTTTCAATGTAGCTTATCATTACACCCTTGCTCGGACATAATATGCATGGCTAATGTATTCCTAAAATTTTAAGTTCTCATTATATTGTTTTTTCTTTTCTCGTCTATTTAGTTTATGTAGAAAACATTCATAGCAAAACTGATATTAATCATGAAACATCTTAAATTTGTATACGACATAACATTTCAAATAACTAAGAAGTCCTATCAACTTTATGAATTTGTATGTGTCCACAATTTAAGCCCTATTTTAAGGCTTACTTAAACCCACAAAGGTACTAATTCTGCACCAAAGATCATTGACTTTTTTAGATTCATCCAATTAGATAGAATAAAGATTTGCAAGAGGAAAGATCAGCTTGTAGTAGGATATGAGAAACTATGTTATAAAAGAGAAAAATAATATAGAATATGATAAAAGAATGGATTGTTGTGTATTTAAAAATGAAAAATTTTAGTGAACTTAAATATAACCCAATTAGTTTCACATCCTAACTTGTATGCCACAATTCAAAGTTCAAAAATGAAAGGTTTTATTGAAAAATAAACTAATTTCAAATATATTCTCAAATTATAACCTGATTTAAGGATAAAATTACACATTTTGAAACGGTGTTGTTACTATTAGTTAGGGGGGGGGGATTTTTTTAGGCGAAATTGCCCTTAACCTTTTTTATAAAAGGGCATTTTGTGCGCATTCCGCTATACGATGCATAGTTTTGAAGTAATGTGTGGTCATCTGTACTATTTGATATCTATGCACAAATAATGCCCATTTTATATAAAATATGCAGGGTAATTGGATCTTTTTGATAATTATTTTATGCTAACTAACAAAACTAACAGTGTAGTCATACTTGAGATTATGAGTAAAATCGGTAGTCATATGTTCCATTGTTCTAAATGAGTAGCCATATCTGTAAATACGATTATAATTGAGTTATATTTGACACTAACCTTGAAAATGAGATTCAACATCCTTATCCCATTCTTTCCGATCGGTTTATGGTAAACAAGCAAAGTCATTCCAAGATTATAAAAATTTCACTTGACATTACTTTCTTGCTATTTTGGTAGCAGCTAAACTAATAAAAAACATTATTAATTTTTGTTTCACACCACGGTGATGTTTCTAAAATTTAAAAAGAAAATTAGCCGCCTTTCAATCAATTGAGACGGAACATGCAAATCCCTTAAATTGTTGCAAGTTATAAGGATAATTTTCTTAAACAAATTTACGAGTGTAATTTGAGTCAGATTATATAAAGTTTGAGTGAACTTAAATCCTAACCCTCATTATATGTATTAAGTTCAAGTTTTATTTTACTAGTTTACATGTGTTCTTCATTTGAGTCAAGAACTTGAGTTGAACTTCAGATTTGTAGTTGGGTTAAACTTTAATTTTTTTATTTTTTAAACCTAACTAGTTCATATTTTTTAAAAATGTACATATTATCAAAATTAATAAATCAAGATAGTATATTTTTAAAGTATATTATAACTTTGATTTATAAAACAATCTAAAAAAATTATTAAAAATGAAAATAAAATTTTGTTTTACTACGTTAAATCTAATAACCAAAATTAAAATAAATTACTAATTTACAAATTTTGTGAAAGTGAATGAATTAGCATATGCCCAATATTTTTAAAAATATAAATATTATTATATATACTTTTGAATTCATATTTAATGAAAATTTTTAAAATAATGAAAGACAAAACAATCATTTCATTTATTCAAGATTAACAAAAATAAATAACTTAGAAGAAATATTTTCAATGATTTATATATTAATCGAAAATATAGCTTAAGAGCATATATTAAACCTATAGAGTATACAGATGTGATTGCATGAAAGAATATGTTAAAAAAACATATAGTAACTTTGGATTGGATTTGGTACCAATTAGGTTTTTTCAAGATATGGTTTACACGAACTCGAATCCAACCATATTTTATCTTTGAGTTCCGGTTGCAACTGAATTTTTTTGAGTTGCATTAATCCAACCAAGTTGCGCTCCTATAAAACATGATGCGTATTTGCAATTACAATAAATAATAAACATATTTCGCAATTTTCAAAAAAGTCATTTCCTCTCGGCTAATTACACCAAAACAACATTTTTTTACTGTTCACATTAACCTCAGTCTTTTTATGAAACACTAATCCTCATTATTTTTTCGATTGTTTGTTTGTTGGAATCTTACTCTATAAGATCTCTTTTTCTTATAATGCAATCAATAATCTCAACTAATATGTTTAAATTTTTGCACAATGTATTGATAATATCCATAACATTAATCCTTAATTTAAGTACACTAAACCAAACACAATCGAACAAAACCGGATTAAACGGCAATCGTCATTTCCTTACATTTCCAACAACCCTCTTCGAGTAGACACCGTTCCGGCGGCCTCGTTGCCTGCCGCTTGATATCCGAGCGTAGACGCTACCGCGCACGCACTTTGATGCGCCAGAGCCGGTCAGCTTGCTTCTGCTGTGGGAAACGATGCAACTTCGCTAGGAAGGGAACGCGGCAAGGCCAGTTCGTCGCTAAAAACAAAACAAATCAAAATACTCGACAGTCCGTCCACATTCAACGCAGGCAGGCGACCATGTACACAGCCACAACTTGTATTTTTGCGCATGTAATCTAGCGCCAACACTATACCATCCAGACCATCTCGCTCATGTGTACTAATGTGAAAAATCGTGGGGCCACCCTACATATGTCGACCTGGTCCCCGCATATCAGGTGGATTTCGGAGTAAAAAAAATGAACCGTCGAGTCAAGAGCATGTGGACCACCCATTTAGAAAATATAACTCCGCAGATGCGTTTTATTGGCGCTGTGAGACAATAAGAAATAAAAATTAAAAAAATATAAAACAAATGCTAATGCAGCTGGGAAAATACAAGACTTGCAATTGTAGCATGTGGGAAGTCGCAAATTTGAAATTTAAATATAGAGACCTATAATAGCTAGTTATGAGGTGAGAAATAGGCAAGCAATCACAAATGAATCCGGTAATTATCTCCGGTCTTTCCAAATTAGTACCTCGACGGCCCTCCCAAATCCCGATCGGAAAATGTCCCTGAACTAAAATCTCATCAAAGCAGCAGCCCCAAATTGGATTTCACGGCGATCCTATCCATCCCATAAGCCCGTTATGTTTCTAAATATATATATATATATATACACACACAACTAAAATAGCTGATAATTATCAAAAAAATTACTTTAAAATTCAAAATATCAGCTTTTTTGATAAATATAAGATAGTATACATTTGAAAAAAATGTTGCCTTAAATGTCTATATTTGATGATAAGGTGAAATCAAAAATTAAATGAAAAAGTTTAAATTTTAAATTTAAATATAAATAAAATTTCAGCGTATATTAAGATAAACAGCAACATCTGTTTTAAAAATATTTGAAATATTTGATAGCTTACGATAAGAGACAATATTGTGGGTTTTTAATATTTAAGACTGTATTATGGTCGTTTAAGAGAAATCGCGAAAGTTCTTTAAAAGTTAATTAATTGGGGTGGCTGGAGCTGATACGGATTATATCTTTGACATTATCTACAAAATCTAGATGTTTAGTAAAATAACACACAAAATAATGGCAAGTCCCTCATTAAAAAAATAAATAAAAATTAGGAAAAACTGAGCCACGCTGGTAGAAGTTTAAAAGTGGCGGGGGCATTTTAGTCCACTGAAATTTCAGGTTGTAATTGCAAAAGCGGACAAGGGGCAGGTCAGTGGCAGTAAAAAGGCGGGCCTCTAACATTCGCTTGTCAGCTTTAAACCTAAAAAAGAAGAAAGAGAAAAAAATAAAGAAAGAAAGAAAAAAAAAAGCCATTTCCTTTTCCAATTCCGTCATTTCTTTATTCAATTTCTCGTGACGGACGTGAAATTATTTTCCAAACCAAAACCTATTTTTCGGATTCCGTGGATCCTCCCATTAAAATAATTAAAAATACTTGGCATTTTTTTTTCTCAAAACCCATTTTATTTTTCCCATTTTTTCTGCATTTTTTTTCCGTTCTGCTTTCTCTCTCGCCTCCGGCCTGGCCTTCCCAAGAAGAACAGCAAGCTGTTGCTGTCGCCGCCGATCCGTCAGCTGTAGCGGTCTTAAGGGAGGAAACCGGGTTTTAGAGACAGCAGTGGCAAGAAAAATCGGAAGAAGACAATGCATTGAAAGGACGAGACGGCATGCATGCGATCATGGAAGAAAGGGAAGGCGAAAATCTTGAGAAGAAGATAAAAGCTGCAGCTGCTGCTTCTGCTGGAGCTTTGAGAAGCTGAGGATTTAAAAGATTTTTTTAATTTTCTTTGTGTTGGGTAGGGTGATTTACCGGGGGTTTAGGAAAATCTATGAATGGAAGCGAGGGAAGGAAT
>JAXCLR010000073.1:28104378-28121874 GCA_035584095.1 Annona squamosa | reverse complement strand
TATGGGTAGTTGTGTAAAAATGATTGAAAAGTAGGGTAGTTTGTATAGAAAAATGTGAAAAAATAATTAAAAAATAGCATAATTATGGAGAGTGAAAAGTTTTAGATTGAAAAGTTTTAGTTGACACTTTTTTACCCAAAACAAACACACCCTAAATAAAAAAAAGTATCTAAATTGAAAAAAACTCTGTGCACCAAAATGTCCACAAAGAAAAAAAAGATTTCAACCAATGTCACGCGTTTGAATTTTTTTCTAGTTAATCTAAATTTCAAATTAAGATAATGTTTGATATCATAAAAAATGTATGCAGAGATAAACATGACAAAAATGATCTAGATCTTATTTAGCCATTATGATTGGTGATAACTAAAATGCTTCACCAATCAATGGCTTGCATTGAAGACTTCTTCTTTGTGAAATATCCCTAACTCAGAAAAGGCCACAAGACAATTAGAGAGACATGTTTCAATGTATTAAATTGAAAAAAGCTCTCTGTGCACCGAAATGTCCACCAAAAAAAAAAATGTCACAACTTTGAATTTTTTTTCTTGCTTTGTGAGAATATATTTTTGCTGGTTAATCTAAATTTCAAATTAAGATAGTTTTTGATACCGTAAGAATATATGCAGAGATAAATATGACAAATGATTTGGATCTTATTAAGCTATTATGATTGGCGAAAACTATAATGCTTCCCCAATCAAGGGGTTGCATTGAAGATTTCTTCCATACGACATATCCCTAACTGGGAAAAGGCCACAAGGCAGTTGGAGAGACATGTTTCAAAGTGTGTTACCAGCTCAAAAGCCTTTATTTAATTTGTTTGGTCATATGGGAGTGTTAAAAAATCCAAATCATACACCTATAAATGTTTCATCATTTGTGGCATTGTTTGCATATTTTTGTTGAGGACACCAGGTGTTGTTCCATTGCAAGCTTTTTACACAGGCAGTACTGACCACATATAGCCATGAAGGAAACAATGGTGTCAAATTCAATGAAAAAAGGCTTGGGAAATACTTTTGCAATCTTGTTTGCCTAAGAAACAGAAGAATAGGTAAATGTGGCAAGAAAGGAAAAATAGCTGTAGTTTTACTTAGATGGCAATATGTTGATGACCAAGCAATGATCTTGTTATTCTGAATTTTTATCATGATAAAAAGTAAGTTCACAAACGTGATATTGCTATAAAACAAGGCTCTAGATTAATGATCTTATTGTTTGGCCACACACTTGGCACATAATTGACTTTTGGTAGATGCTTGGACAAAATTTGTGATTGTGAAACCGTGAAACACCATTTTAGTGTTTATTCATGACCACCAAAACTGATGGGTAGTAGTTGGTAGCTTGGTCTAAATTTTCTTGCAGACAGTCTTAAGTGGGCTTGGGCCTACAGTGGTGGCCAGTGGGTCTGCCTCTTTCGTATTAGTATATGACTGGACCTGACTTAGCCATTTCCTCGACTCTCTGTTGAGGATTTTGACTGTTGCCTAGGGACATTTATGATCTTAAATTTTAGGCTTGCACTTGAATTTGCAGGGGAATGTTTCAATTCAACCGGCTAAAAATATCTTTCATTATTATTATTTTTGAAAATTTCTTTTATAAAACTCTTAAATTAGGTGTATTTAATCTATCAACCAAGCTTTACCATTTTTGAAAATGTGTATATATATTTTTTATTTTTAAAATATGGGGATTTTGGTAGTTTTTAAATGACTAAACTATCCCTATTTTCAAAAATTTTAAAAATATATATACATATTTCCAAAAAGGTAAAACTTGGGTTATAGGCTAAATACACGTAGGTTAAGAGTATTATGAAAAAAGATTTTCAAAAAAATGATAAAAAATGGGATTTTTGGCTGGATGCATTGAAACGAACCCTGACCTTGCATGCCAACCTAACTTCAGGCAGGTCGTACTGAAATTCCTTGTTTAATGGCAACAGAAGTTGAATAGATGACAACTGCTCGTAAATCAAATTGTTTGTCAGTTGTTACTTATTATTTACTGTGGTCATGCAATTCATGTCCTCTTAATGTCAGGGATTGAGATTTTATTGAATGTTGATCTTTCAGGATGTCACAATGAAGATCATATCATTTTCTCAACAAGGGCCTCGAGCTATTTGCATTCTTTCTGCAAATGGTGCTATATCAAATGTTACACTTAGGCAGCCTGATTCTTCGGGGGGAACTTTGACATACGAGGTATAACCTTGTTGCTCCTTTCTTGAAATCGATTGACTTAATTGTAAGTACTTTTAAAGCTATCATGAATATTTCCTATGAAAATTTCAGTTATATGTCACCTCTTCCTACAATTCAGCAGTTTAATATTTTGGCTTTACATGATAATTATCACATTTTATGCCGCCTCCTGAACATTGGAAGGCTATTTCCTTTTCTAATGATTATATTTCTTTGCGACCCTGAATGAAATGCTAACAATTCCATGCATTTGACGAGATCAAAATTTACTAAAACTGGAGAATGGGATGAACACATGATCTACAACAACTAGATCCATATTTGCACATGCTCTTGGATAATCAATTTTCAGTGTCTTCATATATGTCTAAGCCAGAAAGCCAAGTACTTATCGTCCAACAGCCCAACCAACTCTTAAGAAAAAATTGGGTCTTCTATTTACTCTTTTGGTACCACTGCATCATTTTTTTTTCCCATTTAGATGCCATATTCCGTGAAGAAGTTATCTGCTGGTCTAGTCATACTTGTGAGATAAAGTAGTTTGTTTATTTTGTTGGGGGAACAACTTCACTGCATTTTGGGTGTCATTGTGGACAAGTGAACACAATGCCAAGCTTGATTGCTGCGGATGTGCTGCCTTAACTTAGGTTAGAAGTGTAGCTTGTGCTGAGAATTTTAAATATATTCCTAGGGGGTGTTTGTTAACACTTAAACTTTTCACTCTTCAGAGTTGTCCTTCTTAAAATTATTTCTTCACTTCTTCCTATACAACTACTCTACTTTCAATCATTTCTGCACAACCACCCATACATCTAATCTATCTATTTTAACTTTATTTTCTTTACTCCTCATCATTACCCCTATCATATCACATCATTTTCTTACATTTCAAAAACTTTTTTACTGAAAATTTTTCATCATCACTTCTGAAACACACTCCTAAAGAGTCTCAAACCAAATATACTTGTAAGTTAGATTGAGTTCAATCTGAACCATGCTAACCGAAATTTATTTTTGTTATAATCGAGTTGAGATTTTTTCAAATATTTGATTGAAAGATTTAGGCTTAGCCTGACTCAATTTAGTAACTGGGTAATGTTAAGTTGATTACCTGGAAACTTTATCAATTTGAACCTAACTTCTTGGAATGCTATCTATGAGATGTATACAGATAGATATAAACATTTTTCTATAATTATGTGTTTATTTGTTGTGCTCTGATTATTTTATGAGATCATACCTAAACTATAATTTCATTAAAGTAAATATTTTAGAGCAATGGAAATTTTCAGATCTTTCGATTGTAGGTTATAGTTAAGTAAGACCTAATTTTATAATTTACACTCTTGTTTTACGACAAATTTTAAACAGTCCAATGTACAACTTTTCACTACAAAGTCAAGCCAACATTTTTAGGATTAGTTCAGAGTTGGTTTGAGGTTTCAGACACAGGGGTTACGATTATAGTTCTTTTCAAAATTTTAAAAATAGGCAGGTTCTGTTCGGTCCATTCTGCAGTCTTGCCCTGGTTATTTTTTCTAAGAGGATTTCTTAGAATCAGACCCAGAACTTTGGTTGTAAAGCCAGCAACCCTAATTATTGCACCAACGTCCTCCCTCAAGCTGCATATTTATAACTTGGAAAATTATGTTAAGGTATTGAGAAACGTAGTGGACCTCAAAATTCATTTTTTTTGGAAGGAATACACATCCATTAAAATTTTCATTATTTACGGTGTACCCAAGTCTCTAAATGAGATAATATTTTGGAGTCGTTAGGCGGAGCTAATCTCTTAAGCTGACAGATTTGTGTTAAAAAATCCCTAATATGTGCGGAATCCTTAAGCTGGGAATCAGCAATTTTTAGATAAAGTGCAAATTGTGGTATTGATGCTGCTGGGCCAAACAGGCCCTAAATGCAAATATATCCAGAACTATAATTGCTGTTGCGCTAGACAATTATCGGTCATACATATATTTGTGCCGCTGATTCTATCACATTCTGTAGCCTGATGCTTCTTATAATATTCTTTATTTTTACTGGATGTCTAAATAATTGTGGGATCCATCTACAATCATTCTTCAACATAAAAATGTACATTCTAAAAACCTCTAATATAGCAAGTCACATGAATTTTCAATTACTGTGATGAGAAAAGGTGGAACTTGTAATTGCCCCATGAAAAGCCTTTTTTTGTTGGAGAATAATCACATTGCAGAGGCATAACAATATCTAATAATGGCATATTGCCACCCACGTCATAATACTGGTTGCATTTCCTTGCATTAAGTTCTCGTTAATTAGAGTTTATGATCTTACATGAGATCTTTAATGGCGGAAGACCATCCATCCATTAGAATATTAATTTATTTATTTATTCCAGAATTCCCTCTTTTCAATGATCTACAAAAGAAGTTCATAATACTGATTTCGCAATTTAGACCCCATAACTATTGATTTTGCAAATAACCTCTTGGTAATGAACTTTGGGTTAGAATATTCCTCTTCTGCTGACCAACATCTGTTTAAATTGTACCTCTATCCTTCCATGATCACTGGCTTAAATTTACCAGATAAGTGTGTTGATTAAGGGAGAAGAAGGCGATGTTTGGTAACGTTGGAGCATGGGAAACCACAGGATTCTATGGGTCGCTTGTTTTTCAAGGCATGATTTTGCCATTTAAATTTTCTATTTTTTGCTTTTACCCCCTACTTTCCACTCATTTTCCCTTCCAACAACCCTATTTATTACAACTCTACCACTATCATTTCCTATCAATCACACAATTTTCAAAATATTCCATTTTTTATTTTCTACAATTTCCAACAATCCCACACTTTTCACCCCAAACGTCCCCAAAATGCCCAGTTGAAATTCAGAGGGGGCATTTACAAAGTCCAAGTTTATAGGCTATAAATTGCAAAATCACAATTTGCAAAAGAGCCCATATAAATTTATTTTACATCTACCGGAGACCTGTGATATACAAAAATGCATGTTCAACGGGAGATGATAATGGCACATTATTATTTCTTCAAAAGGGTTTAGTACTTTTCAGGATTTAGATTCACGTATTTGGAGGTTCGCTACTAGTAGTTGTCACCAGAATTCTGGGATTAAGACTGTGTCATCTTAAAGGCAATGATAGAATTAGGTTGTTAGGCAGGTTGATAAAAAACCGAAAATGCACCTAACAAGAAAACTATTGCTTTTGTCAGCTGAAAAGCTCAGGCTGTTTCAGGTCAACCTACATCAGTTGTGGCATTGAGTTCAGTTGTGATTATTGTAAAAAGAAAGGTTGGTATGTAGCTACCTTTCCCTGGGCCTCACACAACCTCCTTATGGTACCTAACGGGTGCTAAAAGTGGATTATGTTGACAACTATTGATCGTCAGACTCTGATATATGGCAACTGTAATGGGCATAATGACTCTGTTATTCATTTAGCTGACAAGCACTGATTACTATATCCCCTAATTACAATTATTATTTTGGGGTACATATCACTTGGTCAAAGGCCCAAAGGCTCATTCAAGCCTTGGACATTAAATTTGTGCACACTGGTTTGAACCATCCAAGTTGTGACGTTCAACTACACTTTTCCCATTATAATCTTAGATCTCAGATCTATGCGTCATTAAATTTTCGTTATACATGTTTAAATTTGTGCACACTGGTTTAAATTTTCGTTATACATGTTTATAATCTTAGATCTCTCTGGTTCCAATAATATTCCAGAAAGTGCATCTTGTTTGGTTTTCTTTTATTATGTTCTGGTCTTCTTCCCTCCATATTGCATTCACTTTACCATTCTTTTTACTGATGGAGCAATTTTCTGATGCTCTGTACTTAAGGGTCGCTTTGAGATACTTTCCTTGTCCGGATCATTCATGCCTACGGAGAGTGGAGGAACAAGGAGCCGATCTGGTGGGATGAGCGTCTCTTTGGCAAGCCCAGATGGCCGTGTTGTAGGGGGAGGAGTTGGTGGTCTGTTGGTAGCTGCCAGCCCAGTGCAGGTAATGTCATTTACTCTTAACCTCTTAGATTCTCTAAACCTGGCATTCTGTCACAGTTTATGCAGCACGTTTAGTGGAATTGAATTTGATCTTCCTTGGCATGCAAATTTCATGGGATGGACACATTTATCCACATGCTGTCTGAAACTGATTGTGGCGTCAGCTGCTGGAAACGAAATGCAGGCATGATGGGGGCAAATCCCATACTGTGGAGAATGGATAACTGGTTTTAGGTTTATATTTGTTTAGCTGAGAGCTGCCTAGAATTACTTAATACAGCATTAGGTTTACATTATTTAGCTGAGATCTATCAACTACCAAGAGTTCTTAGTTTGGTTTTAGCTTTAAACTTGACTGTCATGATCCATCCAGAAAGGATTCTTTTCTTTCTTCCATTTTGCAATTGATGGTTTGCCTGCATACGCATCATGGTTATGGTTGATTTGCCTTCTGCGGAGCTGCATTGCTATTATTCTAAATTTAGCTTTCCTTTCTTCTGAGTTTCAATTAGAGGACAGGAAGAGGAGGATCCGTCATTTTTCAACGTAAAAATGATGAAGGTGGTGTTGGCTCTTGACTCCGTTGGTATACCTACAGAATCAGCCTTGCAAAAATGAACATGGTCAAATGACTTGATGTTCATGGTATACCTCACCACCAGATTTATAGCTTGCACTCTTCATCTTAACTGCATCCATGTGTCCCTTCTCAGGTTGTTGTAGGAAGTTTTCTGCCTTTCGTTCCACATCATCCAAAGCCGAGGCGGCCAAAAACTGACTCAACCTCAGCCACAACACCAACTTCTGCTGTTCCCTTATCCTGTGCAGCAGATATTGATGAGTCCTTCGGTGGACCAGAGCAGAGAAGCTCAACAATTGCTAAGCCCAGCCTTGGAACATCTTCTTCCTTTCGAGGTGACAACTGGGCGTCCCTGCACTCCCTACCCGAGTCAAGGAATTCCACGGACATTAACATCTCTCTGCCAGGAGGCTAGTCAAGGTTCTGCTGATTTCACTTCTCATTATTACTCACTGACCCAGATCAGTATTTGGCTGTGGTTACTCCTGCAAGCTGCACCAACTGCTGAATTCTTGCATGCTTGTGCCCGACTTTTGTATTCTTGTTCGTGTGTCCGGTGATTTAATGGTTAGATGACGTTTGGTACTTGTTATTTCATGTTCTAGGATGGATCCCTGATGATTTTTTTCCCTCTTTTCCCCCAACGTTAGGTTAGATTGGGGCGTCGATCTGTAGCTTTTTCAGTTACATTCCTTGTTGTGTCCAGACTCCTGCATGTTTTAAAAAATGTAAACCCTGGCTTTCCATTGATGTTGCTTCTCCCCTTTGTCGTGAGGTTTTGATCCCGTGCTCACCGTTTGATCTGGCTTGCTTGAAATGATCTGTCCTAAGAAATAATTTACGTTTGGTGTGGAGCTTAATAAAAATTAATAACCACTTAGCCTCCTTTTGGCGATAGTACATTGTCTACTACGGCCTTCGAATCCAACTTAGGCTCATGTAACTTAAGTTTATCTCAACTTAATCTTAATTTTATTTATAACAAATCTAGTCTTGACTCCAACTCTATTTTTAAAACGTAGAACTCTTTTGGAGTGACAACTTTACTATTAAAAAATAGTGTTAAGTTTAAAATTTTATATAAATATATAGTAACAATAAATCACATAAGCAAGAATAGTAGTAAGGACTTACTTTAATGTAACTGGGTCACATAGAAGTGATTTTATATAACCCCTTCAGATTTTAAAATTTTAAAAGTTTAATAGAAAATTCAATCTATTCATTATATTTAACATTATTGATTTAATTACGATACTAAGTTTTATTCAAATCCAATATGTGTGTAGGCTATATTTGCTTAAAAATATGTATATTTATGTGTAAATTAGAGAAAATGTTTAGATTCATTTATGTATATATTAAAATGTGGTGATGCTTTATAAATCATTTATCCATATAGTAATGATATTTTAGATAGTTTATATGTTAAAAATACTATTTAAAAATTGATATTAAACAATAAATTATTTTATTAAATTAATTTTGCATGTTTGTAGATGAGTTTGTAGGTGAGACTTACATACATTTGTATTAGATAAATGAAAGAGTTTTCGTAATAATATAAGTGATGCTAAACACAATAGATGAAACGAATTTTTCCTCAACCATTTAGATATTGAAAATAAAGGGGATTACGTAGAAGCATCCCCAATAATAATGTATAGTTTAAGTACATTTTTTATGAAAATTTTAATTAGATTTTTAAAAACATAGGAATATATAATATAATTTTAGAAGAATATTTAACATATCAAAGCAAGATAAAGGAATAAAATTAATAAAATTAAATGTAACCAATATAAATATAAAGATAGATGTAAAGTTTTATCAAAAAAAAAAAGAAGATAGATGTAAAGTAATATAATTTATTTATGATATAACTGCAACATAATAGACATGTATTCAAATATAAATAATATAAAATACACAAATATAAAAAATATTATGTAAGTGCTATGTGTATAATACATGTTATATTAAATATAAAAAATTCAAAATCTAGCTCAGGCTCTAAAAAGGCAATGTTATAAAATTTTGGGTTTATGCTCTATTAGGCCTAGCTTTGGTGGGAACAAGAATAACTAATGCTCGATTCATTTGCAAGAAGCTTTACATTATACTTTAAAAAAAATCTAGGTTTAGACAGTCGAACACAGGGCCAAACAGGCACAACGAAACAAATCCTGAAACAATTTATGCTTACAAAATGGATCAATGGGGTACCCAAGGGCTGAATAAATTCATTTAATAATTACAAAACTTCCAAAATGTCCAAAAATGGATTAATTAGGAGTGAAAAATGGTGAATCATGGGACTGTAAGCCCCGTTCTGTTAACCCATTAGGGTCGAGCGTATGACTGTGAGATTTGGCTAAGGTACGTTGCTCCGCGCTCCTTAAGCTCCACACGAGTCTCAGCCACGGATATCGGAACAACGACACTGGGCAACGAGTCCGCATCTCTGCGACTTAGAGCCCGGGGACTTTCCTGGGTCTGTTTTCTGATCACGACCCAAACGCTCCCGTCCCATGATTCAGTGGCCGAGACTCCGCAAACATGGGTTTATACCTGCTTTTCTAAATCTGAATTTTTCGATGTGGGACAATCCTCAACCTCACTATTCTTTCTTCGAATTGCCGGAACTGGGTCATTAGCAACCTCAAAACATGATTACGCCCCCATCTGCGACGCATCTGGAAGAATATACATGAGGCGGTGGAAGGTTAGTAAATGGATCATCCTACTCATAGGCGGTGTGTAACTCAGAGCTTGAAGGTGACTCAAAATGCCATTGTTCCACGAACCTATCAATTTAATGGGTTCCAATTCAATGCAATTAAACAAAAACTGGATTCCATGGGATCTCTCCATTTGCGTTATTTTGATAATAAATTCCAACACTGGTATTGTTTAATATTGTTTAGTCGAGGCAAGTTCTAGCCTATTAATTTTAATCTTAATAGTATTTATACATACAAACTTTCAAGTATTTTATCTAAAACTACATCATACCTTCAACTCTTTTTTTTTTTTTTCTAAAGGCCCATCGGCCACATATTAGATCCAATCCTCATCGTCTCCCAAAGGAGGAGAAAAGGAAGAGTACCCAACAAAGGTATCATTAAACCAAAAAATGTCTTGACAGAGTAGGTTTGAAATATAATTAGGAGGAGCTTCACTGCAGGAACGATAAGAATCATGACCAATAGAGGCAGACTCAGCTAACATGTGGGCTGGTTTGTTTCCAACCCGCAACACATGGGTGAAATTGCATTGCACAAAAGATGCTGCCAGCTGTCTAATCTATTGGAGTATAACCCCAAGTGTAGAGTGAACTTCCGCAGTTCCATTTAGCATACTGATGGGAAGCAACGAATTAGATTCCATGAATGAAGGGTCAAGAATACTTTCACCTCTCCATGTTTTTACAGCAACAAGCTCCCCATTATAATCTTTAATATCCTAGTCTACCCGACTGCAGGTTGTAAGCTATGTCAACATTTATCTTTTTTGCACCTAACTGAGGACATTCCCATCTGGGAGCAACAGCATTGGAATCAAAAGTGAGCACCTCAGTAGAGGCAGATGCAAAAATCAACTGTATGTAGTCCATCACGATGTCCTGAAGCTTTGGGTTGGAACCCTCCAAATAGAGTTTGTATCTCACAAACCAGATGCACCAGCAAGAGCACAAAAAAGAGAGAAGAAGATGCTTCGATTTGCTATTGCAAAAGAAATGGAAAATCTGACAGAGATTTGAGAAAGGGGTACCTGAGAGGCATTGCAAAAGACGGCAATTGTCGGCCTCTTTTGTTGAAGGACAATCCCAGAACAAATGTATGGCGATTTCCTCCTGCTGGTTACATAACAGACAACGGGTATCAATACTGATTCCTCTTCTAGCTGAGTTAGCTTTGATTGAGAGCAAGTTCAACAATAGCCTCCATCCAAAAACTAGGATCTTCTTAGGAATCTTGAGTTTCCATAGATGTCTTAGCACGTCTCCTTTGTGCCTATCCATCAAGGCCAATTATATGCAGTCCTGGTCACCAATTTCCTTGCTATAAGCTAATTTCACTCTGAATAGACCATCATATTCTAATTGCGAGAAGAGAGAATCCGTTTTAGTTGATTGTGGTAGAGGAACATTGTTAACATTCCTCCATCCAGCATCTCCAATGGCATGCAAACTGTCTTCTAACCACCTCCTATTTTGCCAATTAATGAATGCAACCACATTACTGTTCTCATCCATGTCCGAAGGTAACAGGCTAGCTTTTTGCAGGATGGATGCTGCCCAACTATCACAAAAAAATTTAATCTGAATACCATCCCTGATCCTCCATTTGCACCCCGTCTGTAGTAGTCTCTTAGCCTTCAAAATGCTTTTCCACATGAAGGAATTAGTTGGCTTTGAGTTGCATCCCCATAGATCTCCACTGGGGAAATACCTTGCTTTCAGAACCCAAAAACAGAGAGAATTTTCATGGACCAGGAGCCTCCGCAACTGCTTAGCTAGGAGGGCTACATTAAAAGTATGCAGGTTTCTAAAACCCAAGCCACCTCGCACTTTTGCTTTGCGCATTGTGTCCCATGCTACGCAGTTTATTTTCCATTTTTCATCCTTCTACCCCGCAAAAACGACTAATCATAGCTTACGTATCCTCACAAGTCTTTTTAGAAAGATAGAACAAGCTCATGGCATATGATGAGATGGTCCGGGCCACTGCCACTGCTTTGATAAGTACTTCTTTCCCTCTCCAAGAGAGGAACTTCCCTTACCAGCTTTGGAGATGGTGTCATAATCTTTTCTTAATGCTCCTGAAAACTTGAGTGCGAGATTTACCAACTCAAGCTGGTAGGCCCAAATATGTGTGGATTTGCTTGCCAACCATCCGATCAAGCTCTTTGCGGTTCTCCTGAAGGGTGGTTTTACTGAAGAAGATTGCTTTCTTATCCATGTTTACCCTCTGGCCTTGGCAATCATAAAAAATCTTAAAGAGTTAAAGCATGTGGGTAACTTCTTGTCTGTTTGCTCTCAAGAACAACATAACATTGTTCGCAAACAAGAGATGAGGAATAGTCGGGCCATTCCTACCCTTCCTCACTCTGTGGAGAAGGCCCCTTTGATGGTAAACATTGACGAGAGAGGTAGGGAGATAGAAGGTCACTTTGCCTTATGCCATGATTGGAAAAGGACTCGGTCATGGAGCCATTGATATTCACCCTATAAGTGACTGTGGAAATGCAGCTGTGGATCCAACCAATCCATTCTCATTAAAGTTCACACCTCTCATCACTTTGCAAAGGTAATCCTATTCTATTCTATCATATACTTTTGTGATATCTAATTTCACAGCCATCTTTGTTGTCCTTGCCCACCTCTTCTTATTTAGGACATGGACGATTTCATATGCAATAAGCATATTGTCAATTATCAAGCGACCTGGAATGAAAACACTTTGACATTTAGAAATAATCTCCTGCAAGCAAAGCTTCAAATTGTTAGCCAAAACTTTAAATATGAGTTTATATATCACGTTGAATAGGCTGATTGGTATGAAGTCCGAAAGTCTTCTGGCGCCCACTTTCTTTAGAACAAGGACAATATCAGTATGATTAATCTGTGATATAAGTGCAGATTGAGAAGAGACAGATGGGGCTTCCAAAAAATTCTTGCATGCCACAATTATGTCATCTCTAATTTTAGTCATGTCGTCTGGCTCGAGAGACTTAAAAAAGGGATCCATGCTTCTTTTTTTTTTTGATAAAGGGATAACTCTAACCTGACCCCTCCTCATTCTGGAAAAGGTTCGAGGTAGAGTAATCCGATAAGTTCATTGCCAAAAAATTGTTTGCACAGATTTTCTCTACAATAGCTTGTGGGGGGTTACCCCACCATGACATATAATCCAAATCAGAAATAGAAATCAGATTCACGACGACATGAGCTACCGTGTTCCCCTATCTCATGACATGGTGGACAGAGAGGTGAACATTGGCTTTTAGAATTGTTCTGATGTCTGAGATAAAGTGGCCCGCTGGTGAGAGAATTTGGCAATCGTTTGTCAAGTATGTGCAGAGAAGAAGTGAGTCAGACTCAATCTGGACTTTGGGGAGCATGAGATGGGTAGCCCACAGAATACCGAGATGAAACACGTTTGCTTCCCACAATAGTGGCTCCCCCCCCCTGCCCTTCCGTTTCCATCCTCTAGGCACAATAAATTGTCTACGAGAATCCCCTGATCACTGCTGCGAGGCCTAAGGTTCCCCGTTCCGCAAAACATCGGGCATCCACATTGATCTTAAAGGCACCATCCGACGGTTTGGACCATCTGGGGACAAGGGGACGGTCCAAAACGTCCGCCTTATCGAGGAGCTTTAATCGCCTTCAATGCTCGATATACTCCATAAACCACGGTAGGATGTTAGCAAACTCAGGTTGACCCCCTCTGCCTTCAGTTTGTTCCGCACAAGCCAAATTCTCCAACAATACACAATGAATAAGCTAGGCTCGTCACACTTGTGTTTAAAGGCAAGGCGACACATGATTTCCTGCATGGAGGGCGCCCAAAGGCGAGCCGGAACGACTTGCCGAGATATACTTGCAATACTGGCACAATTCAAAAATAAGTGATAAGCGTTCTCAATCTCCCTCAGACAAAAAAGATAATGAGGGTCAACATCAATCCCCCTATTAGAGAGATTGTACAGAGTTGGAAGAGAGTTCTTGAATAATCGCCACTCAAAAATCAGGATCTTGCTCGGTAGCCTTGTCCTCCAAATGGCCTAGTAACAGCTTGAGAGAGAAGGATTTTCAGTCCCCGCCTTAAGCCATCTATGAGCCGACTTGACTGAGAACTGGTTGTTCGCCTCGTGCCTCCAAAAGATACAATCTGCCTGAGGAAAGCATGGAAGAGGAATACGACTTACCACCTCCCACCCCGCCTCGCCAGCTGTAGCCAAAACCCGGTCTTTGATCGACCCATTAGACCCCTCAATGAAGTAGCTCACCGGAACGTCCTCTGGAATGGAAAGCGGCAGCGGTCCCGCCTTACAAACGCCATCATCCAACCAATCGTCTTTGAAAAACCTGACCCTTCTCCCGTCACCGATCCTCCACCTACACCCCGGATGAATCATATCACACGCCTTAAGGATGCATTTCCAGGTGTAAGAGTCAGTTTGTCTTGACATGCACTCCCAGATGTCAGAGTTTAGAAAGTATTTGGCTTTTAATACCTTGGAGCAGAAGGATGCTGTGCATGCTGATAGTCTCCAAACTTGTTTAGCAATAAGGGCATAATTGAATATATGAAGATCTCTGAACCCCAACCACCCCGCACATTTGGACTTACACATATCCTTCCAGGCCATCCAGCTCATCTTGCGCTTGTCCCCCTGTTCCCCCACCAAAACTTGCTTAACATCTCGTTAATGCCCTGACAAAATGACTGAGGAAGCAGGAAAATGCTGATAGCGTAGGATGGGATTGCTTGTGCCACTGCTTTAATAAGCACTTCTTTCCCTCCCCATGATAGTAGTCTCCCTTTCCACCTCTGGATTTTGTGCCAAATGCGTTCCCTGATTCCCTTAAACATCCTGCCTTTAGATCTCCCCAACCAGTCCGGGAATCCAAGATAATGATGGACTTCTTGACCCGAAGATCCAAGTCGATTAGACCATGCCTCCCGTTCACTTTCGTCCATATTTGAGCTAAAAAATAAAGATGTTTTATCAACATTCACCATCTGGCCTGAGGAAGTGGAGTAGATCCCAATAATCTCCAAAAATTACGTGATATCCTGCATATATGCCTTGAGAAAGATAAGAGCATCATCTGCAAACAGTAGGTGAGTAATTTGGGGCCCCCGAGGATTTAGTCTAATACCATGCAGCGATCCGCGTGCCATCGCAGAAGAAATGAGAGCCGACAGGCCTTCCGCACGGAGGAGGAATAAGTACGGAGATAGTGGGTCCCCCTGCAGTAGCCCCCTCTGGGGTTCGAATAGCCTAGATTTGAAACCGTTGACGTTGACACGGAAGCTAACAGTATTCATGCAACATAACATCCAGTTAATCCATTTCGGGCAAAAGTTCATAGCCTCCATGATCTATTTTAAGAAACTCCATTCAACCCGGTCATAGGCTTTGGACATATCTAACTTTACTGCCAGCTCGCGTCTTTTTCCCCCCTTGCGCCTCCGAAGAGAGTGAATTGCCTCATAGGCGATCAACATGTTGTCCGTGATAAGCCCCAGGACGAAAGCGCTCTGTTCCTCTCCGATGACCTCATTGAGAGTAGTTTTTAATCTGTTAGTCAATACCTTAGCCAAGACTTTATAAACAACATTACACAGGCTAATAGGCCAAAATTGCGACAAATCCTGGGCGCCCACCTTTTTCGGAATCAGCACCAAGGTGGTAGTGTTAGTCTCCCGTATATGTCTGGCCATTTGGCTGTGGTCTCTCTCCTCCATAAACGATTTGTACCATTTAAAGATATCATGACCGACGATGTTCCAATGCTGCTGAAAGAACCCTGGTGACATCCCATCCGGCCCAGGAGCTTTTGAGGGTCGCATACTCTTTACAGCTTTCTCAACCTCATCCATACACAATGGCTTGGTCAATCCTCCCCACTGGGCATCTGAAATTTTCCTTGAAATAAGGCTAGGAACCCAGTTCGCATCCGGAGGGTTAGACGATGTATAAACATCAGAGAAGTGGAAGACTGTGAGATTTAACATGTCGTCTTGGTCTTTGACCTGATTCCCATCTTCGTCTATGAGCATCTCGATGAAATTTGTTCGTCTCCGAGTGGAAGCCAACCGGTGAAAGAAACTCGTGTTCCTATCCCCCTCCATGAGCCAATGGGCTTTTGCCCGGATACTCCAAAGTTGCTCCTCATCTTTCAATAAAATATTGATTTGAAATCTGAGTTTCAGGATTGCGTTGTCCCGCGCATCGGTAGGAGCTTGGTTCACAATGCAGATAGCTCCCTTTGTTTCCTTTCAATGGCCTTTCTAAGATTCCCCTCCTCAATCTGTTCCATTTGGATAGCTCCACGCCGCACTTCTCAATCTTCCATTGCAGGACATCATAAACTGCAGCTCCCCTATGGTTATTCAACTCCCACACATGTTTGATGATTTTGGTAGCTTCAGGGTCGCGGGCCCAGAAAGATTCGTATTTGAACTCTTTTGGGGGCCTCTGCCTACCCTTCATGGAATCCAGTAGTAATAGTAGCGGGCAGTGATGAGACGAGGCCGCCGTGAGGTGGATAATCCTTGCAAAAGGGAATAGGTTGGTCCAAGACGGAGTAGATAGCCCCCCATCAAGTCTTGATTCCACCCTCTAAGTTCTACTCCTATTATTGTTCCATGTCATAATCGCACCCGTGAATCCCAGATCCTGCAGGTTGCATTTATCAATAGTATTACAAAAAAGGTCCATCTGAGCTTGATTGCGCGCCCTCAAACTGATATACCCATCTGGACCCAGCACTTCATTGAAGTCTCCCATCACGAGCCATGGAGAGCCACAATTAC
Organism: Annona squamosa; assembly: GCA_035584095.1. NCBI lineage: Eukaryota > Viridiplantae > Streptophyta > Magnoliopsida > Magnoliales > Annonaceae > Annona > Annona squamosa. The sequence goes on along the minus strand of JAXCLR010000073.1, from coordinate 28,105,508 downwards.
TCGCCAGTTGATTGAGAATATTCCATGAAATATGACAGCGATGAGTCTCGGGGTGGCCATAGAATGCCGTGAAGCGCCAGCCCAAAAAATCGGCATCAATATGGTGAGCCAAGAAACTCCGAAGAGAAGCAGGATGATCATTGTTCCAAAACATTACCAAACCACCACTTCTAGCAACAGACTCCACTACAAAACAAGAATCAAAATGAAGCCTCCTCCTGATGCGTTCCATTTCCTGCTTATTACATTTAGTTTCACACAAAAAAACTAGCTTGGGCACTTGTTTCCTGACAATATCAAAAAGATTACGAATTGCACGTGGGTTCCCAAACCCACGAAAATTCCACGCCAAAATAGCCATATCACTGGAGGTGGGCCTGGGAAATCCCTAGAGCCTCCACCTCCACATCTAATCCCTCGACCATTTCCTTTGCCCTCTTTCTCCCAATCGAGCTTTCATCCGACTCTCCCTCCGGCCTTCTTTTGCCCCTGTCTAAAACCCCTTCCGAATCAGTCACCAACTCCTTTCCCTCCACCATCCTAGCTCTCCTTTTCCACTCTCCTTTACCACCCGTTGATAGTTTCCGTTCCATTACAGAGTTCTCGCCTCACTCCCCTCCCAATCTCTATGGTATTGGCCAAATACCCCCTTACTCTCCCCCCCTCCAATTTGCACCATGACCTCCACCAACCCCCTTCCCAACTCCTTGAAGCCCTCCACAGTCCTTGTTCCTCCCATGGATTCCATTCCCCGCATTTCATCGGGACCCTCCCATGTTTGATTCCACGTCCCCTTAACCGTTTCAGCCTCCAATGATAATTGGAATTTGATAACATATTTGATGTACATTTTATACCAATTTAGTGGGTAATTAATTAAAATTGATATGAAATTTAGTTTAAAATGTGATTTTTGCAACATTAGGTGATGAATATTAATTTCAAGCAAATTCAACAATTTTTTATAATCTTTTGGCTTGAAATTATATTTTATTTGTTGCCATGAAATTAAAATAGATCTGAATTAATTTTATAATAATAACCCACTAATGATTTTTTTACTAATTAATGATTTAAATATTTTTATGTAGGGAAAACAAATTATAAAATTAAGTGAGCAGATTTGATAA
>JAXCLR010000073.1:28056082-28079051 GCA_035584095.1 Annona squamosa | reverse complement strand
CAATCCTGAGTCACGTTTACCAATCAAAATGATCCCGGAGTAAGGCTTCTAGGCACCTCGGTTCGGGGCGCCACAACTGGTGAAAAGAAGGGATGAGTATTGGCCCAGTTGCAGGATGCAGTATGGGGTTGTGTGAATGTAGTGCTACTTCGGCATTGGAATTGCTCTATCTTTTCGTCTTTTTCTTATTTGATCAAGCTTCTGTTTCTTTGTATCTTGGGAGACTTATTGCTGAAATGTCATGAGTCAGTGCCTGGTCGTTGGTTCTGGTTGTTTTGCTTGTCTTTGCGGACCTTGCAACATGGCTGGCCATCTTCTGGTTTAGCAGGTACTCCCTCGTATGTTGTCATTCCTCTTTTGCTTGCCGGTTGTTATACGCTATGTGCCAATTGTTGGTATTTTATGTGACCTTTGCTTGATGATGAGTGGGTGGGAAGCCTTGATTTCTGTTGCCAATTGTGGAATATGAGGATGTCTTAGGATTATCTCTCAAGCGACCTTTCTGTTGTGGTGACTTTTGTCCTCTCATTCCTTTTTAGCAATATGTTGAAGGTGGTTTTTGGCCTTCTATGGTGCTTCCTCTGTCATGCTTCATGATGGAGTTAGTAACTTGAATAAGGAAAAAGAGTTACCTATTTTTTTCTTTATTCTTCTTCGTGCCTTTGCGTGTGACCGCCACATTTTCATTTTTTGAGTTGAAGCATTTTGCAAACTTGTTTTTGATCGATATGGTTTCTATGATGATTTTTCTCTTTTTTTTTCAATTGCTCAAGCTTGACGGGATGGTTTCCTTCTTTTGTAGCCGTGTGATAATTTTATGCTTGCCCCTATCCTTGGCGGATGCACGATCCTATTGAAAATGCTGTGGTGGGAGTCTACTAGCCGCTTCCTGCTTTCCGATGGAGTTCGCTCCACTTAGTATTTTGGGGATAGATTGTTGTGGCAGTTGATGGGTGACAAGCGAGTCTTGTCTCCCATTATTCACCATTTTTTCGTGGAGCAAGCCTCTATTTTCATTGAAGATTTCTACTAATGCCAGGATGGATGGGGGTTGGCGAATTTTGAGCTGCCAAAAGGAGGTTATGATCTGTGGTACTCAAGGTACGAGTGCAATGTTTGGGCTCCTGATCTCATCTCGATGGTCGTCACGAGACCTCAAGTGGCGACGTCCTTGCTCGGGCTAGGGTTGTTGGTGGGATGCATTAAAGACTTTTCTTCATCTTTTTTCTTTTTTGGCTAAATTGTATTTTTGTAAATCTGAATGCTTAGATGTCCATTTTTTGGATATAAAGCTATGTGAACATTGGTTTATTCTTTGGAAGACCCTGTTTTATGCTTTGGATGTATGTATGTAATATGTTGCTTATGCAGGACATTAATCTTTTAAGGCTCTTGTCTTTGATGTTTCTTGGGATGCCTTAATCCTTTGTAGGCTATAGGCCATTGAGAATTTTGCACAGGAATGTTGAATAATTTTGAGATTGATGTTGGCCCTTGTGAAATATTGTTTTCACTAGTTGTTAACATTTTTCCTGGCAAGCTTGATGAAAAAACTGTCTAGTAGCCATTTTGAAATATCTCTTGTGGATGTGTTGATGAAGATGTATTTGTGACGATGGTTGATTGATGATGATTGTGTGCCCGGCGCATTTTGCGACTTCTGGGGCTAACCTTGTTGGTTGTTCGACTTTGTTGACATTACCTGTGTTGATGATGATTTGTTGAGGCTTTTTAGATGCCTCTGCTTGATTGTTTGTGTGAGGAATAAATTCATTTGTGACTTGCAATTGGTTTATTCCATTTAGCTTTTTTTGTGCAGGAATTTTTTGAAATTTGGGCTCTTTTGCTAGCACTTCCTTTTCTGAGGCATTTGTCTGCTTTGTCGATAAGGCTAAGATTTCACCTTCTGTGACCGGGCATGGTTGTGTAGATGATGATGACAATAATTGCTTTAGATGAATGCTAGCATTAGAAATGTGAAAGACTTTGAGGTTCTCTTTTGTATTTTTAGACTACGGGCATGTTGGTTGGTTGATTGGAATGAAGGCATTTTCTGGGGACAAATGAAGCAAAGTTGGATTGCTATCTTGAGCGGAATTCTCGGGTTTGTAGGAAAAGTATTGGAGGATTTTTTTGAACAATAGGGGATTTATGCAAAATAGGATTCTCTTGCATAAACTTGACAGGTTTTCCCAATAAAATGACAGACTCAACACATTTTCTTTGAAGGATAATAGAGTTGACATTTCAGCCTTGTAAAATAGCAAGAACATTATGGGGTTAAAGTTTTGTTATGAAAATAGAAGGGTCAAAGGTTTTGGCATTACCCTTGACAAAATTGACTTCCATGTTGTTATCTGCTATTTGAGATATTTGGCTTGTTTGTTCAAGATAAATAGCATTCCCCTATTGTGGCAATGGGGAGATGGTGTCATGTCTGATTCTCGCCTCCACTTGGTCCCCAACTTAGAAGAGTTGAGTGAAGTTGACATAAGGGTGAGAGATGAGGTATCCTGAGATGCTCGGGTGAGCTGAATTGATAATAATAAAGATTTGCTCGTCCAACAGCAATAGGCTTTTCATTTTTGCCACCAATGCTCGCTATCTAGCCACATATTCGAAGAATGTTTCATCTCCTTTTTGCTTTAGTGCTTCCAGATAGGCTCTTTTGAAAGCCATGTTTAGCCTATATGAGAAGCGGTCCATGAAAGCCAAAGAAAGTTGCTCCCACGTCTTAATCAACCTGCAATCCAGCAATGTGTACCACTCCAAAGCGCAAGAGATAGCTTTATCAAGACTTCTTCGCTTTTCACCAAGGGATATAGGATGCCGCAAAGGGCCTTGAGATGAGCCCTTGGACATAAGTCTCCTTCATGTGCGGGTAAGGCCGGTATCTCAAATTTCTCAGGCAATTTCGTGTCAAGGAATGAGCATAGATCTTCTATTTTGGCCGAGGGTAGGCCCTCCCCTTGATGTTGTTTGATTCGCTCCTCCATTTTTTTCAGTTGGCTCCGAAGTTGGTTCTTGAGGTCTTAAATTTCATTGTGGCCTTATTCTAAAACCACATCCTCTTCTTTATAATAATCGTTCCTTGATTTGTGGAAAGATTTGTTGAGGTTCTCCGTCTTATTCCATGTTCCGGTTTTGAGAACAGAATGATGGTGTAGCTGTATTTTGAACTCCAATTAGAGGTTACCCCATGTTCGATAGGACCTCCTCTAATTTCTGCATCATCTTATCTATTGACGCCATGTAGGCTTTAATAGATTGCTTGAACTAATGATCCCGATCTTCATAGTGTGAAGATTATTTGGACTCCATCCTAGCTGCTCTCGATCTGGTAACCATAGGGCTTCAATCCACGGTTGACTTGTATTGCCTTCGAGCTATGGTAAAAACCTGATCTATAAATGAAAATGGTTAGCACTTGTAAACAGATAATAAGAAGATCAACCTCTGGATGGATGCTTGTAGATCTAAGTCCTTTTGTGTTCTTTGTAGACTTTATTTGTTTTAAGTTTCACGTGTGAAAATATTCGGGATTCGCAGGTTTTATCTGCCTTAGGCGCTTCTGGAAAAGTGACCAGTTCACTTGAAGCGTTTCTGGAAGAGTGACCAGTTCTCTTGAATAGTTTTTGGAAGAGTGACTAGTTTGCTTGAAGCGTTTTTGGGAGTGTAACCAGAAAACTCCCAGGTTGCAGAAAAGGCTTGATTTTTATGCCGAATTTTTCTTAGCATTAATTGATTTTATATTTACTGGAGGTCCTTTCTTGAGGTTCGTTTTATGTGCCTGGATAATTATGAGGCATTGTTCAATAGTTTTCTCCCTTTACGCGTCCTTTTCAGTTCATGTGCTAAACGCCTCTGGACCTGAAAACTTGTTAGGTTTCTGCGTGTTCGTTTCATAAACGCTAGAAACTCGCTATCGGAAGACAAAAAAGCTTCTGGAACTCGCTGTTCAGCGAGAAAGAAGCTCCGATCTTCATATTTTTGTCTCCCTTGTGCCCGATGTAGACCAGCAACGCCATCCCCAGTAGAGTCGCCAAGTTGTAACACCCGTTGTGAGCGCTATGATGGACTCAGGTGGTTTTTCCTCGCCTTGGAAATCTGGATCGTGCCAAATGGGTTTAAGCCAATCTTTCAATGCCTCCAGACAGCAGCGCGGGCTCAATTTTCCTGCATTCGAGTGGAGTAAAACGCGTTAGGATTTACGATTTTAGATAGTTTGGTACATGGGCGTTTTCTCGTGGATTTGACGACATAACGGCTAAGACGAGGCTTTCCATACACAGATCAAGTCACAAATTCGGTAGCATAACGACAGCATATTATGCTGGAATCTATGGACCCACATGCTCCCGCCACGCCGAAGCATTAACTTAAACAACCGCACAAAAATAAAGAAAATGAAGTTGTTACTGATCTTTAAAGGAAGATCAGCCCCTATTTTTAATGAAATAAAGCACTAATCATACAGAGTTCGGGTTCCAGCCTTCAGATTGAAGCAAATATCGCAAAATTTGCCAACCCGAGGCGGTTTACATGGGCGTGAAAAGGAGAAAATGAAAATTTTGAGAGAATGGAAAGGAGAAAGTGGGAGAGAGGCTTGGAGCTTGAAGAGTGGGAAATCCGGGATGCAGAGATTTTGCTTCAGACTCCCGTCCTCTCCTCTGGGATGCCTCTCCAAGTATGTTGAGAAGAGAGGTTTGGCTCCCTATTTATAGATGGTGGAGCAGGCTTTGTAGGCCTTGGGCCGTAGATGGGAGGCCGCAATGGTTGGAGCCCGTTACTCCAAGTGGGCCGTTGTGGAGGCCTGATGGGTTGTTGTAGAAGAGCCTGCTTTTGAAGCTTAGTGGACTGGATCTGGTAGGCTGCATTGTAGAGCCTAATTGGTAGCTCGTTGGAGCTTTGCTCCTGTGGGCCAAATCTGATGAGCTAGATCTGGTGGGCTGCATTGTAGAGCCCAGTTGATGATTGGTTGGTGTTTTGCTCCTGTGAGCCAAGGCTGGATAGGCTCATTCTGGTGACTTGTTGGAGCTTTGCTCCTGTGGGCCAAGTTGAATAGGCCTATTTGCTAGAGTCTAGCTTGGTTTTGCTTGAATCCACTTCGGTTTGCTTTGAATGGGTCATTGGTTCCGGAGCCCGTTGATGCTTGCTCTTGAGTTGCTTGTCATTGTTGGGATTGGATCCCATTCCTATTTATCCATCTTTGTGCTTAAGAGAGGAGTGTCTACACGTATTTATCCTCTTATCTTCTAAAGCAATCATTACACCTAAATATATAGGCTTTGGAATTTTATATATTGATTTGATTCTGTTTGCCGTTAAAATCATTTTATTTTACGTAATTTATAAATGAGGCCTAATCCTCTTAGGCTGGCCTAAGTGGTGGGCCAACCACAAATCCCATTTTTTTAAACATGTTAAGTTAAATGTATTTAATTCATAAATCAAGTTTTACTATTTTTAAATGTCTATAGTTCTTATTTTTAAGAACAGGGTATTATGGTAATTTTCATAGGCAAAAAATAATCAAAATACACCTATGTACAAAAATAAAAATATATATTTATCAATATATATATATATATAAACATATTCAAAAATGGTAAAACTTAATTTATAAAAAAAAAACTAGTTTAAATGGCCCCCATCTCCGGCTGGCCTTAAATAATCAGAGATCTTTATAAATACAAAATTGATCTTATATCTTTTTTAATATTAATATTATTCAAAAGGTTATAATACTGATACATGATGCCTATTTCTATTCATTCACCAAATTTAATTTAATGTATTATCCAATAACTCAACTCAATTAAATCAAGTTCTATCTTATTTTATTTAGAACGCGTTCAATAGAAATGAACATATACATTAGTTTAAAATTCAAATCGATAAGTTCTAAACATATTTTGCTAGGAAATCGGATAAATATTGACTGCCGTGCATTTTAATGCTATAAAATCCATTTTAAACATAAATTTTATAAATTAATAATGCATAATAAGAAAAAGTATTAGATATCTCGATTTTGAAATACTCGCAAGCAGGTAGGAGTGGAGGAGTGAGATCCAAACTAGGCTAGACTGCAACGTAAGACCCAAAAGCATCAATCGGTCCAACCGGAGGTATAGTACCGAGGGAAGACAGGCAACGCCGTTAAAGCCTGTATCTATCTTTTCTTTTCTTTTTTCTTTTTTCTTTTTTGTTTTCTTTTTTTTTTTTTTTTTTTGCTTTTTTCTTCCGCCTGAGTACATCATTACAAGGAGACAGCTCTCCCCTCCGGATCTCACACCAGATGCGATACTACTGGCTATGCCCTAGTTCACCAAGCAGGTATCGAACTTGAGAGCGATCCATAAGCACGAGGGATTGTTTTGTCATATTTTCTACTTCTCCAAATTGGCATAGATCAAAAAAGGCACGAGAGAGATCGATCGAGATCAGTTCTGTGATCAGATCACTGTAATCGGATCATTGAACCCTGGAATCTGCTACTTCCTGAATACAATCCTTGATTGCTAGCTTGGATCTGTAATCTACTTCTTCAATAGAATCCTTTATTGTTGGCTTGGATCCATCATTTAGTCCTCCCAAGATGAAGGGCCGAATAAAGCCTAATTGATCTTCAGTTCAAAGAGTCACTTTGTAGGCCCTGAAATTTAATGGATTTGGCCTCTCTCTCTGTGTGGCCGTTCGAATGACTTTCAGCTGGTTCCTGGAATCCCAGGAAAAACATTACAGAGGGAAATCCACTGAATAATGTCCAAAACAATGCGATTTTCAAGTTTCTGGATCGGCAAGCATACGAAGCAACATACAAAAAAGGACAATTTCCATGCATATGGTTTATCTATTGCCAACTTCTGAATGTCGATTCCCATCCAGCATGAAAGCAAGAGTAACGAAATTTAAGCTAATCTAACACATTTTTTACAACAACCTGGAATCAGAAACAATATTGACATCTGAGTCAAACTAAAGCCCCACAAGCCTTCAGAGCCCACAAACTCTGATTCTGCAGCTTCATGTGGAAATAATCACCTCAAGCACCTACTCTTAACTCTGCAACTTCATCAGGACAATATTCTCCTCATGTTCCAACATTGATCTGCAACTACATGGTGAAAGATTCACCTGAAACTCCTACTCTGACTCTGCAACATTGATGAGGACGTATTTGCCTCTGGTATCTAAGGCGATGCAAGCCATGGGAAACCACATTACTGCAACAAAACAAATGCATGGTCATGGCAATATATACAGCACAGATCAAGCCTGAACCGATCGGGTACTTTAAGACTTGAGCCTTGACAACGTGGACTCAGTATCACCAAGATCATCAGGTGGGCTCAGTCATGGGTGTGCTGTGACTGAAACATCGGGGGTATCCGACAACTACAAATGCAAAAAAATTATGTTATACTACACCATCAATAGAATAGAGCGAAGCCAGTGAACTGTCAACACGTACAACTTCACATGTGCATTGCAATGCACTTTGCATGTGAAGTATGTCAATACCACCCCCTTAATTAGCTATTGAAAAACTATCGGTACTCACGTCTGGATTGTTGCAAAGAAATCCAATCAACTATTCATCATCCAATGCTACCCAAATCATCCTGAAACAAAGCAGATGAATAATAAATATAACGACATCTTAATTATTAGCATTTTATTCTCTACCAAGTAAAAAATTCTTCAAGTTGAAATACCAGAATATGGAGAAGAAGAGAAGGACAACAAGGTAAGCAAGCTTGAAAAGCCGTCGTTTCTTTTCTCCATTCAGCAGGTTAAATATCTCAGTTACATCTATTAGGTGTTGCTTCTCAGTATACCTGGAAATCAACACACAACAGAAACTTAGGACACATCTTGCTTGTCTTATATTACAATTGAGTTAATAAGCTCAGTCAAAGAAATAAGATGCACATCACAAAACTGTATAGACATTTTTAAAGAGCACTAATCGAAAGTGACTCCTTCCTTGGAAATATTTCGTGTATTCAGGAGACTTCCTATACAATGGAGACAAAAGAAGACATGCTCGTTTTCTATTGTTTTCAGCTCTACCTTTCATCAGCATTTATTGGAATTTTTAGCTATCAGTTTTCAATTTTATTGGAAATTCAAGTTCCGTTATCACATAGCCAGATGTTACTTTTGTAGATCCTGCAAATAAGGGAATAGAGAATGTCCAACATGTAATCTTGTCACAAGAACAAAGGGACTGGAAGAAGAAAAAGATAAGAATTTGATAAAATGCTGATATAACAATTATGGCAGGGAATAGCTCAGATGAGATGCCGCTTTTTTGCATCAGTTACATGAACTTCTAGGTATTTAATTATTTCACCATTTTTTTCCTTGTGTGACATCTTCATGTAATGATGAAGCTTTAAAATAATTGAATTGTAATGTGGTCGAGACTGAACATCAAATGAATGCAGCAGTAAAGAGAGCAAATTTATGAGAATGAATCCCAATTTGATGGCACTAATGTGTCATCTCTTCGAATCAGTCTTTCTCTGGAAGCAAACATCTCATCTGCAGAATAGCTTTAGAAATAGAAATAACCAACAACCGTTCTGATAACCTGAGCAGAGGAATTTCCAACTTAAAAAACCACAAAATTATGGTAAGAATCGAGATATGAAATATAAAATTTTCCTCTTAATTTTGTCGATTTTCTAGTATATTGCTAGGTTACTCTCAGGCACCAAGAGATCTATGATTCACTTATTGAAACAGTCTTTATTTGATAGCTTGTCAGGTTAGCTCCCAGGTGAACCTTAAAGATGCAAATTATTGACCATTTGATGAAGTTATGGCCTAAGCAAGGACTAGATAAATATCAGGAGTACTTTTTGATGATTTTTGGTTTTTGCAACTGCTGAAAGAAAGTGAAATTATGAAGCTTTCAAGTAATTCAATCATGAATTAGTTCAGTCTAATTCTTAAATCTAGATGATATCACTAAGATTTTATTTTTTTATTGCTGCCACATTTATTTCTTCTATTTGCATCTTGAAATCAGCCCATTCCACCATTGGCTTGCAGATATTCTCAAGCAACAACTTCAAATCCTGGCATTCTTGCTTTGCATAGGCTTGTGTACATCCTCCATTTTGAGACTGCCTTGCATTGATGAAGTGGCATGTATCTAATCCATAAGAGCATATCAACAGAAATTGCCATCAGCAAGATTAATGAGAGTTTCAAGTTGACACTTCGGCTCTGTGGACTTCTCATGGTACTCCATGAAGTAAATCAAGAGACTTTTATATCTGATTTGGAAGCTTGCAGTAAACTAGATTGAAAAGCACCGTTGAGCTACATCATGTCCCAGACATTTGCAAAAGAACTAAGACACAAGTAATCTCTTAGTTGCATGCAAGCTGCACTTTAAAGAGGTGGTAAAAAGAGACTTCTAACCTGGCAAACAGATGCCACTATTTTTTTATTTATTTTTTGTAATGCATCAACCATTGGAAGCAAATTCAGGCAGTTTGCCAACCATGCCACGGCACATGGTCGGGGCATGAAAATCAAGGGAGGAACTGGCCACGCAACAAGACACACTTGGTGAACTTCCCTATTAGCAAACAGCCCTAATCTGTCTCCCTGACTACCAGCCATATTCAGTGTTTGCTCATTCAAGATACCACACATGTGTCAATAGAAAATCCTTTAACTAAAGTAGAAATACAACTTTACATGGAGAATTGCATTCTGCTTTCCTAGGTAAGTATTTTCATTCCGGAACATGGTAGAAGAACTTACAGCCTCACATTGTAATAAAGATATGGTGCTGCAATAAGAAACATAATCCAGTGCCCTGTAAGAAGATAAAGCGCACATAACACTCCTTGAGTGATGAACTCAGGCAAAATCACACAGTTTATCCGTGATGCAGAATCATATGGGTTGATATAGTCATATTCCAAGTCTGCCAAGCACATAAGCTGCAAGAAACTTTTAGAAGTGAGAATAGAAAGCAAATTGCTAAGAGAAAAAGGCAGCAGGCAATATTTGGTCAGCTCAATGTTTCGTTTGTGTCATATATTGTTTTTTTTATTGTTTTGTGGTGACCAACTCCTGATCATATTGCAAGCAATGTGCTTTACAGAACACATTTATTTTAATTTTCAAGAACACATTATTTGGTCTAGATTGCATCATATCAATATGGATCATCTGGATCCAAATATCTATTTTAGCTACCACTTCTCGCTCAGAATATTGTCGTCCAAAATCATAATTACAAGGTACCATATCACCCAAAATTACACATGAGTTTCTGTAGCACTAGCTTTCTTCCCCAGGGGTGGATCCACATACATTTGAGTGGGGGCAATTGTCCCCACTGAAATTTAAAAAATACTAATATATGTATTATATTTTATATAGTTATTCCTAAATAGCCCCCACTCTTGTTGAAAATTTACAATTTAATGCAACCATATATATTTATTTTCACGACTAATATCTTTAAGGTTTTACTATTAGTTCTAATAATATTCTGTTTTCATATTGGTTTTAATAGTATTCTTCTTGCATTTAATTTTTCATTGATTCCAACAATAATATTCTTTTTACAATATGCACGATTTTAATTTTTATAATTAATCACTAGAACTTACCCATTTTATTTAATAGTGCATTAGGATAGATTATTATCATATTCAACTTTCCTTCTCAAGATAGATTTCTTCATTTCCCTATTTATAGTTTCGCCTATCCTTTTTCTTATGCAATTTGAAAATAGGCTTTTAGCATATCGATATTAAAAAGGTATTTTATTTCTCTATTTTAAATTTAAATTTTTAAGGACGATGAATAGATTAATAGCATATAATATTAACCCTACCTTCTAAGATTGTAAGATACTTTAAATATGCACAAATCACAATTAAAATTGTACAAGTGAAGTAAACATAAATAAATAAAATGTATATAGAAATTAAACTATTGGCCTAAAATATTATAATACAAGTAATTTATATTTGAAAGAATAATTATCAAAAGAAATGCGTTAATGTCATGGTAAAACAGAGAGTAAAAGATTATTAATATATGGCTTTACTATATTAATGCAATCACCATTCATCCAATATATGTATTTCTCATATTAATATTCTCATCACTAATTGAAAAATTTATTAAAAAAGTGTCATTGTTTTCATACCTACATGGTATAAGTTGAGAAACACTTGAATGCTGTTTAAAAGTAAGGGTCTAATGGAGAAATTTCATGAATTTGAATTCACTAAACTAATTCCATAAGATTGACAACAATTTTAAATTTAACATCGTAACTTAATAAGATTGAGTTTTTTTAGCCATCAAAGACTTATAAAAAATTCCATAAAATGTTAAATTAGTTTTAATTATTTAATTTTTCAAGACCAGAAAGTAAGGACAAAGATTTAGAATAGATAAAATGATACAAGATGTGTAAGTGTATCACCTGACAACTATTAGCTATTCAACATTATATTATAATTATTTTCGGCGATTCTAATTTTAATTATTTTTAATATATTTAATGATTATTTTTACTTTTTTGTAAGATGTTTTCTCGCGTCTTCTATATAGTGTTAACATTATTATATAGTATTATGACATTGGGTAAAACTTGTCCCCCTTTGGCATTTTTCTCGATGAATGTTTATATGCTAAAAATTATTATAATTAGATATGTTTAGAATTCATAGTAGAAAATCAAATTTCTTAAATATTACATGATAAAGTTTTCAATCACATAAATTTTTTAAAATATTATATTATATACTTTTCAATCAAATAAAATTTTTATTATATAGACAAATAATTAAAAACACAATCCATCATTTAGATCAAAAAATTCTAAATTTTTACTTTTAAATTAATGGTAATATAAATTAACTTTTTGCACTCTTGTATTTAAGTGTTATAATCTCTTTTACCTAATTTGAGATTGAGAATGATGTTTAGAAAATATAATTCAAATTTTTATGCCATAATTTTTTTTTCTTAAATATGCAAAAATTTTAAAAATATGAATAAACTTTGCCCCCACTGCCCATAGGTCTTGGATGCGCCACTGTTCGTCCCTGCTATACATATTATAATGGGAGCTCTTCGGCTAATATTTAAATCTGCATTTCATATGCATAGTCCAAATATCAAAATGCAGGCCATCATGCTGCTCCTAGCGTAACGAATACTGGAGGAAGTAGATTAACACGTACCCAGTCATCATATGGAAGTTGCCTTGACAGGCCAACCATTTTGTCATCGATTTTTATTTTTATTTTTTCCTTTCTCTGAAACACAAGAATTTGGAAGTAAGAGGCGGCCCCAAATACCAGGTAGAACAAAACCATGAATATTTCAACTTTCCTGATGAATGCAATTGCATATTTCTTTATCTGCTCCTAACCCTCCTAATCCTTGGTGCTCCCGCACATCGTATGCAAAGGAAAAAACCAGGAGTCTTCGTTCCTTTTCTCACTTCTACTATAGCACCTCTTTAGAAACACACTGTTCTTCGTTTACGAAGGATAATTTAAATTTTCATTTTCTCCCACAATCAGAGCAATAGAGCAGGAGTTCCACTACAACCCAAAACAAAAAATTTCAAAGTCACCCAATCCAATAGAGCATCCTATTTGCAGCCCAATCATTCTTAACGATCTACAAACCACGCAGTTGTCGATATCATTCCATGAAAGCAACAATGATTTCGCCCATGAAAACGAAAATCGGGACGATTTCTTGCAAAATCCATTCATCGGCAACATTGATCGACTAGAAAAAAGACATTTTGACAACTCCCAATTTCTTAATTCAAGAAATCATCTCAGAAGAAGACAAAAAATGGACAAATCTGGGAGATGCATTGAAGAAGAACCTGGTAAACAAGGAGACCGAGCAGAGCGATGAGGATGAAGAAGGAGAGGAGCCATACAAGTAGATCCCCCTCCATCAAACAAACCCCAACGCCTCCTCACCTGCAGCAGCTGCCTTGCGCCTCGCCTCGCCCCGTCCGCTCCGCGTATTAGTCGACAAAAGGACCGACAGAATCTCTCTCTATCTCCCTCTCCCTCCAAGGGATTCTTCCACCAGTACTCACTAAGGGCTCCAAAAGAGCAACAGAGAGCACGCCTCGGACCAGCCCCTGCCCTTCTCTTCCCCTTCCTTTCCCCTCCGCAAAGCTCGGGCGCCGTCGCTCTTATACATCGCTTTCCCTTGCCTTTGGGCCAGCCTCTGGTGAAAATGGGGCGGGACGGGGCGGAATATGGTGTGTACAATACCACAATATTGATATCATATTAAAAAAAAAAAATGAAAAATTTGCCGTTTGATGTTATTTTTATATCGGGTTGGAATAACTTTTGTCAGACCCCACCTTTCTTTAACAAGTTTTAGTACAAATTTTAAATTAGTATCGGAACGATGGGTCCAGTTGAAAAGCCAAGCTAAAATTCAATAATATATATATATATATATCAATATAAACTCATATATATATATATGATAAATTTAAAGGTTAAATAATATTATTTTACTGTTAAGTGAGTAAAATACAATTTTCATAAAATATACCTGTAAAAATTTTAAAATAATTTTGTTTATAACTTAACCTTAATAAATATATTTATATCAATCTTTTTTATCAAAAATATATTTATCAATCTTAAAAAAAGATATTAATTTAAATTTTTAATTAAAATTAAAACTTCTAAATTATAAAATAATAATATTTATTTTCGTAAGATATAAACAATATAGATAATATATTTTACTTCATTGATAAATCATATGAATTAGATAACTTCAACAACTCCATGCAATTAAGAAATAAAAATTTATGCATATAAATAAGTTATAAAGTTAAACATATATTAACACTGGGCCCGCTTCTACCTAATCAGATTATATATAAGTGATTTTACGTAACCCTCTCAAATTATAAGATTTTGATGTTTAATAAAAAATTCAATCTATTCATTGCGTTTAATGTCATTTTTATAATTATGAGATCAAATTTAATCCAAATCTAATATGTGTATTGGTTGTATTTGCTTTAAAAAAATACATTCGTGTATAAATTAGAAAAAATACTTATATCTCTTCACATATGTATTAGAATATAGTAATATTTTATAAAATCAGTTAGTCATGTTATAATACATTTTGGATAATTTAGATATTAAAAATACTACTTAAGATTGATATTTCACATTAAATCATTTTATTATTTTAAATTTTACGTATTTGAAAATGGGGTCATATACGATGATATAGGACAAATAAAAAATTTTCATTATAACATAAGTAATGCTAAATACAATAAATAAAGTGATTTTTTTTTTATAAATCATCTAGATGTCAAAAATGAAAGAGATTACAAAAAAAGAAGTTTTATAGAAACATCCGTGCGATAACATAAATCATATTCACATTAATAAGTCATAAAGTTAAATATATTCATCTAATAAAACAATATTAATGTAAGTAAGTTATATAATTTATTAAAATAATTTAAATCTCACAAAGCAAAGCGGGTTAAGTCAATTCGAGACATGGTTGATAGTCTCTTAGAATTGAAACACGAGTTTAAAATCCCCTAGTAGGTTAAAATTTTTGCTTTGACCTTTTGTAAAATCGTTGCGGATGCAAGACAAGTCATAAATCAACCCAACTTTATTTTCACCTCCTAAGCCTAACATTAGTATAATATTTAAATTTCCTCTCTCTGTCTGTTTGGTGGGCCCATAATTGCTTAATCGAGCCTACGGCAGGTATCAGCTGATTGAGTTTCTTCCCTCCCGGGTTATTGACTGTGACCATCCACTTTTTTTTATTATTGTATTTACAATTCTAACCCAAGTACATTTTCTAACGTAAGTCTAAAGGTAAGTTTGGCAATTTAAAGAACTTTTCAATATAAAATTTTTTATTTTTTACATTTTTTTATACAATTACCTTATTTGTTAATCATTTCTACGTAACTTACCAATCTTTTTTAATTTTATTATCTTTTTTTTTTTTATCATTATCCCTACAATAGCACATCGTTTTTTTTTATTTAAAAAATAGTTTACATCTCCCAAACACACTCTACACTTAACAATATTCGAAGTCTGAAGGCATAGATATAAAATTCTTGGTACATGAGGAAATTAAGAGGAATACACTTTTTCTAAATAAAAACAGTCCCGTCAAAAATCCTACGGCTGCAGCTGGGATAATATTTGGGATTTTTGCCTGTTAATGTCTTAATTACTGAGATTTTGGACCTTTTAATCGATAAGTATTTTATGCATGAAAATAAGGATGAGACGATCGAGTAAGATAAGTTTATATTTTCCTCCTGATCTGGGGATATACATGAATGATACCGGTGTCACCCTCATTTTGAAAACACTGATGAATAAATCAAAATTTTTTCCATTTATTTTATTTAACGTGATTTATTTTAACATTGTACTAGAAATTATTTTAATCAGCTTCTTAGGTGAGCATACCTACTTAAAATTGTGTCTAATCATGTGTAAACTGGAAAAGAGATCTTGATAGCATGCTCCCCTGAGCACCGAGCTTGCGCCTAAACTCTACTGTTTTGTTTTAGAAATTTTAATATAAATATTAAAAAACAGAAAAAAGTATATACTTTGAGTATGCATATTTTTTTCAAAAAATCAAGATCATAAGAAAAGGTTTACGTGTTGAACATAAATTTTTGTAATTGATATACATACAAATCAAGACATTTTATTACATTATTTTTGTACACTTCTCAAATGGAGATGTTGCTCATTTGATTCGGACGATTCCTTATAGAACCCATACACGAACATAACTGATGTATTTCCTTGGGTACCTGGAGTTTCCATACTCAGATTTCCGGAGGAGGAGACCGCACACATGGATGCCTGCGTGCAATGACATGTGGCTAGCTGTTGCTCGTTCCAACTTCCAATGCGTCCCATTTTGACCTACCTTCTCTTGGGCAGGGTAGAACTTCACACTCACAAATTTCCTCAGTGTGGGGATAGTTTTTCAATTTTCCCCTAACGTGGAGGTGTTTGTATAGAAAAATTCCCTTCATATATAAGGGCTGTGAATGTATTTTATTGTAATATTAATTTTCGTGATGCATAAATACCAATAAACTTCAAACGAAACTGTTAATTTATTAAATGAAGTTATACCTTAACAAAATTTATTCCTTTGACCAAAGTTTGTGGTTTACTTTCAACTCACACTGTTTGTAGACTGGCTAGGATGCATTTGGTGTATTTAAAGCTTTCTTCCCTTTATACTTGTCCTATTTTCTAATATTTGTTTGCATCTTTTTACTTTTTAGGCATTATTTGGTAATGAGAAAAGGTGGGAATGGGAAGTAAAGGGTGGGATTCCATTTCCTAAGGTTAATAATTGCTCCATTAATCATATTATTTTTTACACTTTTATTCCTACATTCCAATTATTTTTCCTACTAATTACATACAATAAACTCGTTTATTTTAACTATATCCTTATCATTTCCTATCAATTACACATTTCTTAAAATATTTTCTTTTTTATTTCCCACCATTTTCGACAATCTCACATTTTGTCACCTTACCAAACGTCCAACATTTGAATGACTTTTTAATCATTCCGTCGTAACTTTTATTACAATTACCCTATTTATTTTAAATTTATTCTCCTTACTCTTTATCGTTGCCCCTATAATATCACATCACTTACTCTCATTTTAAAAACTTTTTAATTAAAATTTTATCAAATACCAAACATACCTTCAATGATGTCGATACAAAGTAGACTTATTTTGCAAAATAAGTCGGCGGGTGTGGTAAATAAGGGTCCTTTTGGCATTGGGTTCTAAAGTAGTTTCCGTGCTCGTTAAGATTTACCTTTTTGTAGATTTGTATACAAAATTTTTTATTTTTTAAAAATAGAAACATTTTAGACATTGCGAATTACTAAAATACCCATATTTTAAAATCTAAAATACTCCTGTTTTTAAAAGATCAAAAAATATATACAAATTAACAAAAGTAAAAGTTAATACATATGTTAAATAAAGATTAATAATTTTATAACAAAATTCAAAAATAGTTGTTTTCACCCGGATTCGTTGAATCAAAAGCTCTTTTTAAATTACATTCTATTTTGTGCTCCCTCAGCCTAGGGTTCCCAGTTAGCAATCTCCCTCTCTTCTCTCTCGGGAGCGAGAGAGGGAAGCACGTTACAATCATCTCAACATGCATTACAATCAGGTCCTGTTCCACATTCCGGAATCAATACTGCCTTATCCAATGGTTGTAAACTTGCATCTCTCTTCGCTGGATTGGACGACGATGAGGAGAGTTCTTAGCTGATTTACATATGACCGGTTTACATAGAAGTGCAGAAACGAGACTCAGTAGAATTTCATACAAAAGGTAAGGTAAAAGTGCTAATAACCAAAAATATAAATGTGAAAAGAGGAAAAATGATGTGAAATAATAAGAATGAATAATAAAAAATATAATAAATTAACACAATAATTAATATATATGGAAATAACAATTCCCCAAATTGAAAATATAAATGATAATAAAAAAGGTAAAATTATTTGTTGATTCAGAAGTCAAATTATATTAAAAAGTGCAGCAAAAAGTGTTGAACCCGTCTTCCCTTGTAATCTAACAAATAAGGGGAAAAGGGGAAGGGAATTGGAGGAGCTGGGCCGTTGTGCTGTAGCCATTAGGCACGGTGCTCCTGTCCAGGTGAAATCGGGCTAACAGGAGCCCAAAAGATATATATTTTTTTAAATTTTGGGGGCGTTTTTTCATGAAAATGTTATCCTAAGTGTATTTAATTCATATACCAAAATTTACCTTTTGTGTTTATTTTCAAAAAATACTAAAAAACTTTTGATACAGCACAACGGCCCAGCTCCTCTCAATTCCCTTCGTTCCTCAACACCTAACCAGGCTTTTCTCAAAAAAGAAAAAAAAAAAAAAAAAATCCCTAACCAGGCTTGATAATGAGGGCAGGAATGCCAATCTAACCACAGCGGCTATTCCATTGATTTCTTTCTGGCAGGATTTTGTTCTCCTCCCTCTTTTTACTCAGAATTGAGTACATTCCATCCCCCAATTGCTCAAAAGTCAGAACCAACAATTCAGCTTTATCGTATAGCGTAGCCTACTAACTCAAAAATGATCTGATAGATCATGTAGCTTTCAATGACTTACAGATTAAGAAGGTGATATTCTAAAATACCTCTTGCATGATCTACAGCAGAAGAGAATCTATAGAAAACCACTTTCATATTGCCATCGTTTAGTATAAGCAAGGTGATTCCAGATTGTCACAGTAACTCAGGATCCATTATGGAAAGATTTCTTCCTTTCTAAGAAATTTTGTTTGGACTCTGCTCATTGTCACAGAATAGGCTGTCTGGGTGTTTCTAAAAGCAGTTGAATGCTAATATTAACTTGTTAATAAATGCTATCAAATAATTCTAATTCAAGAATTAGCATCAGCAAGCTATTGCTCCTGTTCCTTTATTTCTTTTTTTTTTTTTTTTTTTGGGGGGGGGGGGGGGGGTGTCAAGTTACAGGAATGATTTAAATTTACCAACCCTTGACTTCAGGTGCCTCATGAAATACAAAATAACATCACCGGTAACTCCCTGAAGCTGGTAAATTCTATAAAAATGTAGTCAAGTGAATTGCTGTAATAAAAAAAAGAAAAAAAAGGCAATGGTGATGATTCCTAATAACTGCTCTCTGAAGCCCATCCTTTCTTCTCCAATGCTAACCGTAGGGCCTGTACACCATGCGCACACATCCGCCCATGTTATAATAATTAGATGGAAAAACCTGTCTACGTTTTATGTACGTTCATGAACAATTAAGTGCTGATGCTACTTTTCAAAACAACAGCAACAAAAAAAGTGCTGAGGCTCGAAGAAGCAAAGTTCTCAGTTATTCACCTTGATTCTCTTTCTATTGATGTCAAAGTCATAATTTCCCAAGCGAGATGCTGAACGATACTCTACAATTGATTTCTTGCCAGGCGGAAACCAGAACTCCACATCATCCACAAGCTAAGTTGAGAATAGATAGAAAAATGTTAATAATATAGATCAAAAGACAATGAAATGCTTTGACCGGAGCAACTAGGAACAGTGGAATCAGAAGTTTAAGTTACCCCTAATATAGGACTCTCGTATTCCACATGAATATAATCATCTTTCTTCTCCACAATTCGTGGAGTAAACTTGTCTGGCTTTGTTGACTTGATCTGCATAACAAGAAAAGTGCATTTTTCACCAATAGTTACAACAAAAAAAATCCTGTTATATAGGCATTCTCGAAAGGGTAGGGCGCTCAAATCCTTGAAACTCAATTTTGATCAATCTCCTTTCAGGAAGATTGCACCTTCCTAGCAGAGTAACTTCATTAAGTCCAGGATAATGAAAGGATATGGCATGATTTGAAAACCAAGGTTGGAAACGAACCGCTTCCTACTGTGGATATTGAGGAAAATGGGAAAAAATGTCATAGTTGCATGAATGGAAACACAATTCTTATTTACTAAAAAGTACCCAATTTCACTGTGCAAAAACTGTCATATTTGACAGAATGAAAATGAGCATAACATGATTAAACATTATTCATGTGCATGCGCAAAGCAATGGTAGTTATACCACTTCCAGAAGCTCTGCCATGGCCTCTTCTCTACTCACAGGCTTCCTTCTCCCATGCCCATCTTCAGGATTGTAATTCCTACGAGAACAAGAAGATCAGAATTAATAATAATTCCTACAAGAACAAAAAGATCAGAATTAATAGCCATTCCTACAGGAACAAAAAGATCAGAATTAATTATCCTCATCCTTGGGATTAATGCCTGAGTTGCAGCTGGAACATGTTCTAGTTTTGACAAAAATCTTGTTCGTGTCTAAGATCCTTGCTGAAAGACATGCTTTTTTCCATGGAATATTATGAGGGAAAAATTTTTTTAGTTGGGTTCACTGTATTACTCTTTTTAACATAGTTTGACATCTTAACTATCTAATTACTCTACGTCTCCCACTATTACCAATTTTCGGTAATTGTTTCTCATCTCCTCAAACAAAGAACCTACTAATTTTGTTCTTGTCCACTTGATTTTTACTCAGTTCCAAATTCAATCTCATTACATCATTTCCTCTTTTTCTTTCACTTCCCTACGATCCTTGTTCCCTTCCACATTTTTTCCTCAGTCCAGAATGATCGGAAAGAAAGTAAACACAGTTCTTGAATTGTTGCAAATTCAATGATCATGATAATCAACATGCTTGAAACGGCTACCATAATAGAAAGGAAGAACATACCATGGTGGGGCATAATGTGCGAGGTCAGTGACGTCCTCTGAGGTAGAAATGCAGTTGCTTGTGGCAGGGCACAAAGCCAAAGATTGAGTGTTATTTTGCACACCTAGATAGTTCGGTTTTGTTCCACTGTCACAATTCACAGACAATTCGTTTAAAAAAATTTCCCATTTAACAAGAGAAATTACACAATCAGCAACCCTTTATAACAATACATCTGCAGCTCATCTGTCAATTTGAAAATTCCAGTAGCGTGTGGAAACAAGTAAATTCCACAGATTGCAGAATTACAAGATAGATGCAGTTTGAAAAATCTGTCAAGGTGGGTCTTGTTTTCAAGTTTCAAATTCTCTTTTGTTTCAAAAACATTTTGAAGCTTGAGAAAAATGAACGAAAACATCAGGAAGGTGTGAATATTCATGAAACTAGAGCAGGAAAGTGAAAAGAAAAAAACCTGAAATTGAAGATGGCGGCTACCATTGCCATCTCGCTGCACCTCAGTATGATTTCCCTTCAATTTCACCAAAGTTTCAAGCAATTTCATTTCTCAATCACCAACCAAAGCAAAAGAAACGTGGAAAATGAATGAAATAAAAAACGAAAGAAAAACGGAAATGGATGGTATAAAAAGGAAGAAAGAAAGGAAATGGGAATGAATGAATACCTTCGAACAAGACGTGTTGGCTCTGCGTCTCTCGATTTTTTCTGTTCACAAATGATACGGCGCGGGGAAAAGCGAGAGAAGCTGGTTTTCAAGGCCAAGGATGCCATGGAAGTGGGATGTCGAGCGATGCTCTGCTGGCTGCTCCCTCCCACCACGGCCCCAAGCCAAGAAGCTTGCCAATGCCGAAGGTCGTATTTGAAGATATGGCAACACCTTTTCTCCTAATTGCAATTTTAATCAATGTTTTTAAAATGGCGATAAAATCGTATATCGTTTTGTAATGACATCGTGGGGAAATGAACATGTCATTTATTATGGATTTATATAAAACAGTACGGATTCTCCCAAGTGAAACCCAATTTCAATTACTAGTGTATAGCCCGTTTAATTTTTTTATTTTTTCCTTTCAAAAACAATTTTTTTTTATAACGCTTTCAAAAACAATTTTGTTTTTTGTTTTTTTAAATCGCGGACGATCTCATTTGAATAAATACAATGAAAAAGAAATTGGTTGTACACAGATTTGAGAGAGTTGAATGGGATGAAGAAATGAGATGATGATATAACCATGCAGACTGAAAATAGAAAATTTCATATAAAAAGTATACTATAAATTGAAAAACTTGGCTTCAGAACAAGACATTCTACCATTCGTCCGCGACTCATTGATTGCATTGAGAATAAGAAATGTTATATTTGAGACAAAAGTACGTTGGGAACAAGAAAAGTGTCTGGTGATAGTAAAAAAATGCATGAGAAATGAAAAAAAAAAAATTATTATTTTTTGATAATAAGAAAAGTGTTGATAAGAAATGAGAGATTTTATTCCATCCTCATCACATCCTCATTTCATCCGCACAGAATTTTAAACTACATCTGCCCCTTTCCTTAAGATGAAGCGTTTTTTAAAATTGACTTTTTATTAAGTGTAATGAAAATTTTTAACTTATTATTGGTTATATTTTCATATTAAAAGCTATATATGATAAATTAAATATATTATACATGTAATTAGTTATAACTAAGGGTATTAATGGTCATAATCATCTTGTTCGTCTAATCCATTTATAAATGAATTTAGGTTGTGACTTTTGAATGAATGAATTATGATTTGCAGTTCCATTTAACTATTTAATTAAATTAATGGATTATGGTTAAGATTTTATAATTCATTAACCCGTTTAATAACTTGTTTAACTCATATAACATATTTAACCAATTTAACTTGTTCAAATCATTTAACTCATCAAAATTATATATATAAATGTAAACTCTTTAGTCATTTTTTCTTTTGAAGTTTTCCTTATGCCATCAAATTTTTATTTTTTTGCTGCTATCATAATTCTATTTTCTCATTATTGTCCTATTTTCATTTCACATGCGTTGAAAATATTTTCTCATTTCTCAATGTGAGATTATCGTCTATTAAAGTTTAGACTTTAGTTTATCCGTCAACAATCCGCTAACACGTTTATTAAATGAGTTATGATTGAAGTTTTTTTAATAAATTAATAAACGGATTAAAATTGAGATATTTTAAATGCGCTAAGGTTAGAATTAGGTTCAAACCTATCCAATCTAATCCGTTAACACCCTTAGTTATGACTAGCACATAGAAACAATTTTTTTTTTCTTTTGATGCAAGATAGAAACAAAATTTAAACGGTTAAATGTATATGCATTGCCTTTTATAATATTAACTACTTCTTTTCCAAATGCATTGCCTTTTACTTTAAGCACAAAATATATTTATAGTAAAAAAAAAAAGTTAGCATGATATAATATTTAAAAATGCTTCACCTGTTTGAGAGAGCCCATTGATGGAGCGTAATTCAGTGCACCCGGGTGCACTCAGCCTCAACGCACCCGGGTGCACTGCACCTATTTTGTTTTATTTTTTTTTGAAAATTTTTTCATACAATGGTTAATCTAGG
>JAXCLR010000073.1:28019560-28054473 GCA_035584095.1 Annona squamosa | reverse complement strand
ATTAAAAAATAGAGTAATTATGAAGAGTGAAAAGTTTTAGATTGAAAAGTTTTAGCTGCGGATTGCACGCCAGCGAAGGTCGTTTGAAGCGCGAGTTCACTCGCATCAAGGCTACCAAACTCTCGGACAAGACAAGAGACAGTGAAACGTCTGTTTCAGTCGCGGGGCTGCCATGGCCCGCCAACCTTCTTCTGCGGTCGCCCGAGCATTCTCCAAGTATTGGAATTTCGCACGTACCCGCCATGATCAATCTCAAGCCCTTCCCTTGGAGCATTTGCCAGCACTCCCTCGGATTCCATTACCTTTTCAGATGGATCGCAATCGTAGGGTTTGTAATTTTTCAAATTAGGTTTGAAAATCCATCTTTTTATTATTTCGGGGTAGTCTACAATTTGCGTCGAATCGAATCAAGATGGAAGACTTGTTCGTTTGTCGGATTTGATTGCAGGAATTTTCAGGCACTTCGTCTCCTGCTTCGGCGAGGCTGCAGCTGTATTCTTACTGGCAGAGCTCATGCTCGTGGCGTGTGCGATTCGCTTTGAACTTGAAAGGTTACGGATTGATGCCGCAATGCTTGTTGAGTTGTTATGGTTTGGATAAAACGGCAAGTATTCACGACTGTGGTATCTGGAGCTGCTGATGCCTTGGGCCAGCTCATTGAGCTTTAAGTGATAACTAGCTTGTAGTTATCTGGGTTTAGGAAGTCTCGTGAACTAAGTTGGCAATGGAGATTCCACCGAAATGCGTTGCAATGCGCGGGGAGCTCTATGCACTGGGCCTAACTTCTTTTTTTTTTTTTTTTTTCTGAGATTTGAATCTGATTTAAAAATTTTTTTCTGGTGGTGAAATAGGACTTTCTTATGAGTATAAAGCAATAGATCTTTCCAAAGGAGAGCAATCCAGTCCAGGTGAATTTTGGAGTCTTTTGTTAGTCCAGTTTTCTAGCAATTTGCTGTTAAGAAAGAGGTAACTGCGTCTAAAATCAGTAAGTGCTGGCTGCCTGATGTTTGCGAACAAAGGGCTGTGAAAAGCCTTAAAAAGAAGGGGAGAGAAAAGGCATTTTTGTCTCTCTTCCAGAGCTCTCGTTTGGGCAATAAGAAGTACAACAGCCGTTCAAAGTACCATGTGCCCTTACAGGACTTAATTTTTGGCCACGTTTTGCTAATCCAGACTTTTCACTCAGCTAGGTCCGCAGGCACTGACAGCAAGGGAGCTTCTCTATAGAAAATCAATTATTCATTGATAGAAAGCACTTTAGCCATGACCAAATTGAAAAATTTCGACATGGTGTTGGCCACTGTTAAACGAAAGAAGGATTTCTTGTTGTTCATAATGGGCTCATGAATGACTGGCCTTGATCAATAATATGTGAGGCTCAAGGAAATCAAATGATGCCACATGCATGCAACTGGCATTTAGCATTGTGCTTAGTACTGAGCCCAGTATGGTGTCTGGTTGAGATGCACAAGTTACTGTTCATGGTCCATTGATGTCCTGTCTGTGCCAAATTTCTTATTACAGTCATAATCAATTGCAGCATTTAGGCATTTAAATCCCATGGGCTTTGTTCCAGTATTAGTTGATGGTGATTTGGTGGTCTCGGACTCCTTTGCTATTCTGATGGTTAGTACTGAATGAATTTCATTGTCAATCTTTTGCAAGGGCTTTTTGGACTAGTTTCTGTCTTCAATATTGTACTTAGACATTACTTATAAAGAGGCTGCCTAGTGATTCCTTTGTCCTTCCATTTTTTTCTAGTATCTGCACTATAATTTTTGTTGAATGATGGAATGCTGAACCTGGAGTCTTGTTTGGACAGTATCTGGAAGAGAACTACTCTAAGAATCCTCTTCTGCCTGTTGATATTAAGAGAAGAACTGTCAATCTTCAGGTAATTACTTTGTGGTGCTAAATTTTTTTCTGTGACCTATCTGTCTTTCTCAAACACTATTTTAGGCTGGTTATACGATTTATAGTGGATCTGTGTATACAGAGTTTATATTGGCTACAGAAGAATTCAAATTTAAATTGTAACTACTTGGGTAATTGGCCATTGTTATCTGAAGTTTCCTTTAAGGCAATCCTGTTCCAAGTGAAAGTGGTGAATTTCATCATTCTGGTTCTTGATAAGGCAACAATGTATTAACAATCATCATGGTGTCATATATGTCTGCATTGATGTTCACTTTTAGTTTTTACAACTGCTTTTCTATGGATGCTGCACCATGCATGAGGTGGACAGATCTCCTGCATTCAAAATGGAAAGGAGGGGGTACCAATGATACCAATGATTGGTGACAATTGGTCATGTTTAAAGTCCATTATAAATTTTTTTTGTCCATGAGGAATGAGGACTGCTCTAGAACTATGCAAACAAGGTTCCTGTTTGCAACAAGTGGTTTTTTGACCAAGTGTGCTGCCTTCTCCCTAGCAAAATTCTTATTGAAAAGAAGATGGAGGTGACAGTCCAATCGAATGTTTTCTAAGACTCTGTCAGTAGTTTGAACCCTGCACCAAAATGCACATGCAAACTCTGTACCCACTGATTATTGACCTGGAGTCTTTGATGTTTATCTCGCCTATGGCTAAAAGGCTTGTTGGTTGACAAAAATATCTACACTTTCACGGCTATTAATACATGGACTGCTGGTGGAAGGATATACCTCTGCAAAATACATAATGCAATGCCTACTTGGAGGTATTCAGTTCTGCCATGATGAAAGTCAGCTCAGATATATATCGCTTGCTTCAAAACTTAATTTTTTCAGCATTATCAGCTCACGGTGGTCTCATGTTGGCATGTTGCTGGTTTAATTATAAATTATGGTGATGCTGTCCGAATATGATCCAGCTTGGTAGAATATTCTTAGGTGAACTACTAATTTCCTTAATCCAAAGTTTTAACTTCTTTCTTTGAATCAGTACACCAACTTTAACTTCGCACAATGGAACAAAATGTTTCTTTGGGTAAATTTCAGCCATCCTTCGTCCTGGGCATTTTTTTAATGTAAGTTTCTCAATCTCCATGTCAGTCCTGTGACCATTTCTTGAATGTAAGGATGAAAACTTAATGCAGGTTGCAAGTATCGTTGGCTCAAGTATACAGCCTCTTCAAATGCAGTCTGTGCTGGTATGCTGTTTTTCTTCTCGGCATATGCTTGTCTTGTCATAGACTGGACTTCACAGTTCCTTTTCTGCCTGTTTATGATCTTCAGAGACCCTTAATTGTCCACATCAACTTCTGCAGAAGTACATTGAGGAAAAACTCTCTCCAGATGAAAAGCTACTGTGGGCTCAACATTATGTGTTGAAAGGTTTTACTGGTAAGCATGGTTACATCGTACTTCTATCTGATATTTAGACAACGTTTCTTTTCCATCCTCACAGAAGCATCACACTATTTTTCAATTTTTTTTCTGCTCTGTGCATAATAGTCAAGGAGCTAATGTTAATTTCCCCAACTCAGTCAAAAAGAAATACTGTAGTGATATCCACATGACCTCATTTTCATGTCTGAACATCATCTTAGGCATAGCATTGTCTTGCAGGAAAAAAATATCTTTGACCAAACCTTCCTTGAGAACTCATTTGCTCACAACGTTTATCTACTGTATCATGTTCGTACAGCTCTTGAGCAGTTGTTGGAGAGCTTTGCTGGAAAGTATGCTACAGGGGATGAAGTTTTCATGGTGTGTGGTTTCTGCTGCCTATTATGTGTTAGTTACACTTCTCATTTATTATTCACAGGACTTTGGAGACAAAGGAAACAAAAGGAGGAAAATAGGAGGGAAAAAGAAGGCAAGAAAAATAACTTAAAATTTCCATACATGTTATACTGGAGAAAAGTACTGCAAGAGGCCAAACTCTCTTGAATCTTGATAATGCCCCAACTGTTCCATCAGCTTTATTCCAGATATTAGCTGCAGAAATCCTGGGGCATGGGAGCTATCTTTGAGATTTCACAGTTCAGGAATAAGCCTTAGAATCATGTGAGGTTGATTATTTTGAAGATAACAATTTTTTTTGGTCAATGGTATTCTCAGTTGAGTCCATTTCAGGCAAAGTACATAGTACTTGAAATTAATTCGAATTTACTTTTAACGTAGGCTGATATATTTCTGGCCCCACAAATTAGTCTTGCCACCTCAAGGTTCAATATTGACATGGTGAGTGTGATAAAATTTTCTGTATACTTTTATGGATCTGTGCTTATTGATATCTTGGACCCCTCGATTCCTTTGTTTTGGTTGATTGACATCAACAGGTACCCTCTGAAAAATAAATAATGTAATTTAACATAAAACAATCAATGGATGTGCATAGGGCTACCAACGTCGTCATTGAGAATTGGCTTAATCAACTTGTTGGATGTCTGGTTGGGCCAAGAAGAAATTTTGTATACTTGGGTAACATTGCTGAGACTCGGTCTCTCAGACATGAAAATGAGGCCATTGGAAAAAATAAAAAAAAAATGAGGGCTTGTATTAATCTGGACTCAAATATTTCCCTCCTATGTATCATCATCCCTTACAAACTCTTCTATTCTGTTGGTGAATATAAAACAATATGATGGTCCATTAGATTGCCATGACACTTGGATGGCATTATCTAGTGAGCCATGGTATGCTGTCAGTTGGTGGTTTTTGCTCTTATTGCTAATCCCCATTCTGAAATGAGGGTTATTATCGATTGGCAGCTGTAATCAGAGTCCTTCGAAAGCTAGAAACTAGTTACCATCTCTATTTACTCAACAAATCCCTAGTGAATAGTGCTAGGTTAAAAACCTTCACTGGTAAAAGTGCTGAACTTTGTGATCAGTAAAAATTTCCTTTTGCAAATGGTTCGGTCTAGATGTTTTAAGCTTAAGAATATTGACAGGTTTGAGATTGGTCCATATCAGCATACAGGTCACTCTTGCACCTTAATTATTGATCCTTTTAGTGATAGCGAATGAGTCAGGCTTGACTATCTTAAGCACTTCCATCCATGGACTTCTGCTTTCTACTCTTATTTTTGCCATATGTAAATAATCCTAATCCTGTGATTTGTTAAGACATGAGAGATGCTATTATGATCTCTACTAACATTGGTTTCTTTACTGGTTATGCAGTCATTGTTCCCCACTCTTAATAGGATCAACGAGGCATATAAAGTTCTTCCAGCATTTCAGGCTTCACTGCCAGAAAGACAACCCGATGCTGAGATATCTTAAGTAGGTTAGTTTTCCCCATCCATGGTCTAGAACGTTTCAGACAAATGATATGGATATGCATTCATTTTTTTTTTTTTGGCAGAATTTATCACCGGTCAACACTCAATATTTGTGAAAACCCATTCTTTACTAACAATGTGCTTTTATATCAAGTTTTCAAGTATCCTGATATCATTAGCATCCTCATTTTTAGTCCCAATAGAATTGATGATGTAGCAATCATGCCAATAAAAGTGACAAGGTTGTCACAAATATCATTCCTTTTTTTTTTTTTTGCCAAATTAATGAAGAATTCCTTTGCCAAGTTTAGCATGATTGAACTGATTTAAATGGATCCTCAAATGCTTCATCAAATGGCTTGGATCTTGGCACCTGCTGTTCTTCTCTTGGGAGTGAATTCCAAGTCCCTTGTAACCAGCCACAGTCATCATGATAGTGTTTGTTGGTATTCCAACTCTCTATGCTGCCTCAAGTAACTGCGATTGATTCTTGGCCGACTGAAATGACTGATTACCTAATATCGACTACCACAAAAACAACTCCGATGCATTTGTAATTCACAGGTGGTTGCTGGTTATTTATGCGGAGGATAAAATAGCATCCTTATCAGGAGTCGTGTGATTACCCAGAGATCAAGGCTGTTAACAAGATGGAGTCACTTTGCAAGGCTATGGCATTTTTTTTTCTCATTTGTGTGGACGGCCGTTCTTGCCACATATTTGCATATGCAGATTGTTGTAAAGACAGAATAATCAAGTTGAGCAGATCATGTTATTCAGATTCTTTAATGTCTATTTTCACAGGCCAGACATTGTTCATATTGCTTATTTGCAAATCATGGGCATGCTGAGAAATTTTCGCGTAAAAGAAACAGTGTCTACTGTGGCTTTTGGGCATGGACCATCTATTTGTATTAATCTGGCCTCGCATTTTTCATATATCTGGAAGCTGGATTTCTCTCTCCTTACCGAAAATTAAGAACTCTAACCCTTTCATATATTGGCATTAATTAAGCCTTATCCAGATGATTAGGATGAGATTGCTGCTGAAGGATTGCTTGCGCTTCCGCAGAACAGAGATGGGAAAATCAAAGACTGACTGGCTCCAGTTGGGTGCAACTTAGTTGTAACCGGAATCAAACCTGCTTAACTTTTTTTTTTTTTTTTTAATGTACGTACTTACGTGTGTATGCATATATACGGTCTTGCTTATTTATGTAACCTCTTCAAAATCTAAAATTTTGATCATTAATGGAAAATCCAATCCATTCATTGTATTTAACATCATTTGTTTATTTAGGGACTGAGTTTTATCCCAATCAAGTATGTTATAGGCTACATTTGTTCAAATATATATATATATATATATATGTTTTCATGTATAAGTCATGAAAAACACTTAGATCTATTTACACGTGTATTAGAATGTAATAATATTTTATAAAATCATTTATTCACATAGAAATGATATTTTGGACAGTTTAGATGTTGAAAATATTATTTTAAAATTGATATTTTAGTATTTTTCATAATTTACAAATGAATATATACATTTTTAATAAATGTGGCCCATAAACATACTTGATTGGGGTGAAACTTGATCCCTTAAATAAACAAATGATGTTTAATACAATAAATGGATAAGATTTTCTATTAAAAGTGAAAATTTTAAATTTTGAAGAGGTCAATATGGGTCCACTTTTATGTAACTTGATTAGATAGAAGCGGAACCCATACATATATACATAAATAGAGAGAGTACTATTCAAGTGTTGTGCACCTGCACTATAATTATAGTGCAATTGCCTAAAAATGAGCCTCATGTGATTATAAAATTATAATTTATTTCACTCATTATATTTAGAATGATGTGCTTTATTATCATACTAATTTTCATTATAATTGGATATATGCATTGACTCTATTTGAAAATAGCATATATTCAATGTAATAAGATAAATTTGATATAAATAACGACTTTAAAGCGGTTTTTTGAATATGTAAATTATTTCCTATAAAATTTATATGTGGACAAGTGATTGTATAAAGTATCATACATTTAAATACATGTTAGTCCTGTTTTTGGCCAAATGTACTGTTATTACGGTGTAGGTAAGCTACACTAGATGGCTTCTTATATAAATAAGTAGATATTAGAAATATTCAGGTGCAACTTTACTAAAATTACAGCGCAAATACCTCAAAATGGGTTTCATATGGTCATAAAATTATAATTCACTTCATTCATTATATTTAGAATTATGTATTTTATTACATATCAATTTTCATCTAAATCGGATATGTGTACGCCATTTGAAAATGGTACAAATTCAACATAATGAAATAGTTTGATGTAAACGACAACTTTAAAGTTGTTTTTCAATATGCAAACCATTTGCTATAAAATTTATATATAGATAAATGATTGTATAAAGTATTAATACATTTAAGTACATACGGGGCTTATTTTAGGCCAAATGTACCATTAATTATGGTGCAGACAAATACACAGGAAAGGTTCTCTCTACATATAGAGTTGATTCTTTTAGGTCAACCCAAAATATATATATATTTTTATTTTTTTATAGACATGTAGAGGTAGATGTATTTAATTTATAAACTAAGTTTTACTATTTTTGGATGATTTTAAGTGTTTTTATTTTTGAACACAGTGGTATTTTCGTAATTATAATTTAGAAATAGTAAAACTTAGTTTATATTAAATACACTTAACTCTGTATATCCATGAAAACATAAAAAAAATATATTTGTAGGGTCCCATGCAGCCGATTGTACAGGATTACCTTTTATATATATATGAGGAGTATTCAAGTGCGGCGGTACTAAAATGGGCCATATATGATGATAAAATTAAAATACACTCCACCCATTGTATTTAGAATAATATATTCTATTAACATATCAATTTTCATTCCAATCGGATATGTATATGGACCTCATCTGAAATTGTACAAATTCAACATAATATAATAATTTGACGTAGATAACAATTTTAAAGTGATTTTTTCAACATGTAAACCATGTGATATAAAATTTATATATTGATAAATAATTATATAAAATTTTATTACATTGTAATATGCATGGGGTCCATTTTTGGGCAAATGTACCGTTGTTATAGTACAGTTGAGTTGCACTGGAACAACTCTCTCTATACGCGCGCGCACACACACACATAGAGAGAGAGAGAACCTTTTCTGTGGAGTGAAGCTGCACGATAATTAACAGTGCTTTTAGCCCAAAATGAGCTCCACATCTACTTAAATGTGTCGATACTTTATATAATAATTATATATAAAAATTTTACAACAAATGATTTACATGTTGAAAAAATAAGTTTAAAATTATATTTACATTAAATTATTTTATTACGTTGAATTTGTACCATTTTTAGATGGTGTTCGTACACGTATTTAATTGGGATGAAAATTGGTATGGTAATATAATATATAATTCTAAATATAATGGATGGAGTAGATTATTATTTTATGATCATATGGGGCTCATTTTGAGATAACTGTATTGCAATTGTCGTGCAGTGAAGCTGCACTTGAATATTTCTTATATATATATATATATAAGTAATCCTGTTAGCTCGGGCTAAATAAATATCCCGCTTAGCTTACCTTAAAAAGTCATTTACAACAACTTTTTTTCTTCATACACTTGTTTACATAAGTATATTTAACATATAAATTAAATTTTACCATTTTTGAATATGTATATATATATATATATATTTAGATTTTTAAAGATGAGAGTATTTTAAATATATATATATACACATAGATATTTAATTTTTTTTAAAAAATATATACACATATCCAAAAACGGTAAAACTTGATGTATATGTTAATTACACTTAGATAAACAAGTGTATGAAAAAAGAACTAAGTGAGACATTTGCTTAACCCGGGCTAATAGAATCACTCGTCATATATATATATATATACAGTTACATTCAAGTGCAGCACAACTGCACCGTAATTATAGTGCACTTAAATTACTGTGCAGTTGCATTAAAATAGGCCCTACATGATTATAAAATTATTATCTGCTTTACAAATTGTATTTAGAATGATGTATTATATTATCATACCAATTTTGATTCCAATTGGATATGTCTACGAACCTTATCGAAAATAGTACAAATTCAATACAATAAAATAATTTGATGTCGATAATAATTTTAAACTATTTTTTTTAACATGTAAACCATTTGTTATAAAATTTATATATGAATAAATAATTATATAAAGTTTTATTACATTCTAATATATGTGGGGCCCTTTTTGGGTAAACGTACAACTGTTCCGGTATAATTATGCCACACTAGAACAGATCTCACATATATATATATATGACCCATCGTATGTAGAAGGACTACACCGTAATTACAGTGCAGTTCGTTGTAAATTGAGTCCCACAAATGTTAGAACGTAATAAAATTTTATACGATCATTTATCCATATAAAAATCATATTTTAGACGGTTTAGATGTTGAAAATACTACTTTAAACTCGATATTTACGTTAAACTATTTTATTACATTGATTTTGTACCATTTTAAGATAAGGCACATACACATGTTAGATTTAGATGAAAATTAGTATGCTAATAAAGTGAATAATTTTAAATACAATAATTATCGTAGATTTTTCATTCGTGATCAAATGAGCCCCACAGTGCATGGATTGCACTGTAATTACGGTGCAATTTAAATACACTCAATTATTTTTCATATATATATGGGCTCCGCGGACCCATGTAACCCTTTAAAATCTAATATTTTAATCTTTAATGGAAAATCTAATTCAATCATTGTATTTAACATCATTTGTTTATCTAGGCAATCAAGTTTCATCCCAATCAAGTACGTTTATGGGTCACATTTG
This sequence comes from Annona squamosa, assembly GCA_035584095.1. Lineage (NCBI taxonomy): Eukaryota > Viridiplantae > Streptophyta > Magnoliopsida > Magnoliales > Annonaceae > Annona > Annona squamosa. Next base: position 28,044,346 of record JAXCLR010000073.1, on the reverse strand, counting down.
TTAGAAAATGTATATATTCATATATAAATTATAAAAAATGCTAAAATATCAACTCTAAAGTAGTTTTTTTAACATCTAAACCATCTACAATGTTAATGATATGTAGATAAATGACTTTATAAAGTATTATTATATTTTAATACATGTGCGAATGGATCTAAGTATTTTTCATAATTTACACATGAATATAGATATTTTTGAACAACTGTGACCTACAAATATACTTGATCGAGACGAAACTTGATCTCCTAGCATAGCAAATGGTGTTAAATACAATAAATAGATTGAATTTTCCATCAATGATCAATATATTAAAATTTGAGGGGGTTAGACGAGATCACTTCTATGTAACTTGGTTACATAGAAGTAGAGCCCTATATATAACTTTTGGATATTCTTATAAATTTTTAAGGAAGATATATTACTCCCATCTATTTTTTGAGAAGACGCAATGTTCCCGTTATATTTGTAAGGGGACACATTGCTCCCAAATATGCTGGTTCAAAACCATTGAATGGGATTAGAACGAAGGATGTGCAAGCACTATGCCTAAACTTGACTAGTTGTGACATAGAGTTTGATTAATATAAAGCCTTGATAGCTCATCCCAAAATTTAACTACTATGCACTATAAAGTTATAAAGAGAGTCCTCATGGCCCATCATTTTCAATGACACGTGCAATGTGATTTTTTTTATCGTACCTGACTGATTGCACACATGTGCATTTCACTTTTTTAAAATTTTTTAAAATTTTTTTATACAACTGTTAATCTAGTTGTATTTAACTTGTATATCAATTTTTACCATTTTTTAGACTTTTAGACATTTATTTTTACTTTTTTTAAAATCAATAGTATTTTCGTAATTAAAAAATGCTAATGTATTTACCATTTAAGAGACTTTTAGATACAAAAATGCTACTGATTTTAAAAAATAAAAAATAAAAAAATAAAAATTTTCAAAATGGTAAAAATTGATACACATGTTAAATACACTCAAATTAACAATTGTATAAAAAAATTTTCAAAAAAATGAATTTTTGCACGGTGCACCCGGGTGCACAGTATCATAACTCTTTTGTCTTAACTTTAATCTTAATCTTATTTATAAAATTTAAAGTTTAACCTTAATTCTATTTATAGAATCTAAATTTTAACTCTATTTATGAAAATTAGATTTTAGTTATATGGAAGTTTGGGATGCATTTTTATACAAATTTGCATTTGATTTAAGAGTGGAAGTTTAAAATTTTTATATAATAACAATAAATAGCATAAGCAAAAATAATAATATATAGTCTAACCGTATTTTTAAAAATAGTAATATATCATTCTAAAAGAAAGTTTAACTTTTTAAAACAAGATAAAAAAGAAAATTAATAAATTGAAAAATAGATAATATAAATATAAAGATAAATGTAAATAAAAATAATACATTTGCAACATGACAAATATGTATCCAAACATAAATTTAAATAATACAAAATACATAAAGATGAAGAAATATTATTTGGGTATTATTAATATAATATATATTTAATAGAAAAATGGAAAATGAGGCTCATGTTAGCTGAGCTTAAGTTTGCTTGAACCCTAACACTAATCGTATTTACAATTCTTTTTTAATATACTATTCTTATTTACAATTTTTTTTGATCCACTATTCTTATTTACAAATTAGTTTCTCATGTTAGGGTTTTTTGGGATTAGGTTCTAAAAAAGCAAAATTTACTATGAACCTTTCACTTTTAACTCAGCCCAAGTTGCACTTCTAAACCAAGAGAAGCCGAAGATAGTACAGGTAAGAAGGGGAGGTATTATGCTCGCAATGTGTGTGTGAGCTGTGCCCATCCGCCACAACACTTTCAAACCTAACACGGAGTTCTAATGGCTAAAATGGTGGCGCTAGTCATATCCATTTATGGGGCAAAAAGCAGAACAAAGAGAAGTAAGAGAGAAGAACCAGTGTCTAAAAGAAACATTCCTTTAATCACAGCACAGCTTTTCCCCCCATCTCCATCTGAGATCTCACATATTAAAAGCATGGGAAAAAAATGATAACTATCCATGTACACTCGTATAGACAAAAAGAAAAAAGAACCCCAAGTTAGCCACACGCCATGCAACCCAAGATCTTCCATATCTTTCTAGTTCTCCGCCCGAGCTTGCTGATCCTTCGAGCAATGAATGAAAAGAAGAGCTGAGGTGGGACAGTAGCGGGATGGCTTGAATTTCTAGTCCCATGAGCATCTTCTTCTATGCTACTGCTGTTGCTTCGGCTGCTGCCGCTCCGTCGGAGGAAGAAGTTCCTGCTCCCCATTTCCCCCATCTTCTCTGTTTTATCCAAGCCTGTTGAAACAAACACCAACCTCTTCAACTCTTCATTTCCTCTATCTTTTGTGATTAGCATGCATGCGTGCATAATGGATTTTCTGACGAATTCTTATACTGGACCAACTACAGCGGTCCAAGTCGAACAACTTCAATATTACAGGCTTTCTTTGTTTCTAATATGGCTTCTTCAAACTGGGTGACCATTCTACATTAAAAAAAAAAAAAAAGCTACCATTTGATAAAACCTACGTTCCCAATAAAATTGCCCAGTCATCCCTCGCGGCCAGCACAAAGAAATATACAACTTCTTAATTTTTACAAAATTGTTAAATCTAAGTATATTTAATTTATAACTAAATTTAACTAATTTTGAGATCTTTAAGTATTTTTTTGAATATTAAATATAGAAATATTTTAGTATTTTCCACTTTATTTTACTTAGTACAAAATGTACATGAGTTAGTGGGAAAAATGGGAAAATTTTTTTATGGAAGATTTTTTGAAAAACTAAGTATGGTGTGATACATAATAGAGGTGATGATCATGAGTAAAAGGAATAAAAATAAAATAAATAGCTAGTTGAACGAAAAGATGTAAAAAGTAATTTAAAAAATAGAAGTAACAGTAAAAAAAATTAAGTAATTAGGTAGTTAAAATATAAATTATGTGAAAAGCTTTATGTTTTTTTCCCTTTTACCACCTCATGCTCTACAATATCCATCTTACAAACCCATGCAACAAAAATCAACTCAAAAGCAGTTGGGAATAAATAGAAAATATTGTCAAATGCATTACTTTTTGCTAGAAATAAATAACCGACCGCTAGACTCACATCTTGAGATTATCTATTCGTGGCATCATACACTTTTAATTCCCATTTCTCCCATTGCCAGTTGTTTTTCTATAGCCCCCATGGCAGCATACTTTCTCAAATATACTTAGAAGATCAAGGGAATCACTTCTTGGATTCCGTCATTTTTGTCGATTTAATAAAAAATCCAAGCCGATAATTACATCAAAAATTTTCTTTTTGCTCATAATGTAATTATCGAATTAATAAAATTTGCGTAGCCCGTAGAAATTGAATCAGCAAAGAAGTACATTTGACATTCAAATTTCTAGAACTTAAAGCGATCTTTTGTAGAAAATGAAAGGGTTAATTTCAAATATATCAATTATATTTGATTAATGACAGATATACCTATTATATTTCAAAAGAAATTTTTAAATATAGCTATTAAATATTTATTAAATTTCATCTATATCCATTCCATCCATCACCGTCATAAAATGCCTTCTATACTAACGTAAAAGTCTAAAACACTCTCCAAATGGCGTGTCTGCATATTCTATCTTCACCTGATAATTCATTTTCCAACTGATTCCCCATGAATTTGCTTGACTGAATAATCAAATCGATGCTGATCTAAAAATTCAGTAGACTAATTCTATACCTGAAAAAAGGTAGAGGTTGGGACTTTGGTTTTGGGAGGAAATCTGTCATATCTGGTTTGGGGGTCATCAGAGCTGAAAGAGATGAGATTGCCAACAGCAACGACAACACATGCTGTCGCCAAAAAATCGGCCATTGGGTTTCCAACCCAAAAATTGATAACAAATCACCAACCCGATCTGAATTCCCCGTAATGGAACAATCCCACCGTCCCACCTGCTCCAACTGTCGATCTGGAGATGGCAGACATGGAACGATTACTGGAAATGGCAGGCAATGACAGTTGCTAGAGACGGCAGATTGAAGTAGATGTACTAATCTGAGCTCGTCGTGATCTATGAATTCGCCGCCAGTTTCTCCCTTAGATCCGGCAGCATTTGAGTACGCCAATTATCAGATCTGCTACCAGGCACCTCCTTCAAGGTTGGCAATAAAAATCTCTCTCTGATGCGCCTCCGCTGCTCATTGTCCTTCTCCAAACCGGCGTAACCCATTATAGCCGAGCCTAACGATTGTTGGAGACAGCATCCGTGGATTGATGGACACAATATCTGGCTATAAGCTCATTGCACTTTCTCCCTCAAATCCGGCTGCATTTGAGCATGCAAGTGAGTTGAAACCTCAGTTGCCGACCATCTTCCTCCTCTTTTCTCTTGAAAAAATCTCTGTTTGATGAGAGATGCTATAAAGTTTTGGATGTATGGGTCTGAAATGGATGGATGAATACTTTTCAAGTTCGAAGTCTACTGCAACTCGGAAGGGGCACTTTAGGCATTTCTATAGAGGATAAATAGCTGTTTTTATTTAACCATGCCTGTTATATTTGAAAGAAAGTTTAAATGTAGTAAGTATATTTAAAATTAATCCAATAATGAAACTTAAGGATTATAAGTTAAGTGCAAATTTAACAAATTTGAAATACCTCTATGCAAAAATCTCTACATTTTGGTGATTCAATTTTATGACCCATGAAATTTTTTCTTATCAAAATGATCATTTTTGATAAAAAAAAATCAAAATGATAATTATATTAATCAAACAAATATTTCTAAATATAGTGGACTACTGAGATTGTATCAAATAATCGACCATGTTGAAAATCCAAGAGGTTCCTTTCGTTGGATCCTTGCCCTTTTTACCACTGCATTTTTATATTTTTAAGTTTTGGTGTATTTAGGAAATAGTAAAATTTTTGACGAAAAGATTTTGGCGTAAAAATTCTTGAATTAATAAAAAATTATTTAATATAACAGAATAATGATAAAGAGTAAAGAAAATAAAATTAAAATAAATTAATTAATTATATCCGTAGTTGTAATAGAAATTATTTTAAAGTAGGGTAATTATATAAAAATATTAAAAAAATTTAAAAATAAAGTAATTACGGAAGTTGAAAAGATTTGGTTGAATTTTTTATTATTTTTTTTTGCCAGATACGAGGAAAAAACTTGATGCCGTTGTCAGTCCTAATAGTTTACCACCATCTTGCAAGTTTTTTTTTCCGACCACGAGCCTTGAAACGAGGCGCTTCATCGCAACCGTTCACATGGCCGGCAATTTTCGGACTTTCTCGATTTGGTTTTTCTTTCACCATCAGAAGTTAGGCCGAAGATAAGGAAAAGCGACAATTCACCGACAAAATCTATTTCGTAAAGGCATTGGAATACCCAGGAAAGCGCGTTTCAGAACTCGGCGCCGATCGGCCGATCACATGCGGACACGCGTCCCTGGGCGGCATTTTCTATTTCCGGCGGTTGATTATATCGTTACCCAGCCTCCTGGCTTGTCTTCCCCCCGCCGGTAGAACCCACAATAAAAAAACAAGGGTTCTCGTCGCTGGAAAATTCTCCTGTGCATTCGGGCTGCAAGGACATATAGTCCTTTCACATACGTGTTAACAACAATTGCTAACTAATCCTAATGACGTAGATATAAGAAAATTTTTTAGAAAAAACAATATAGGTATGATAGAAATTATTGAAACCTTATGGGTGAATAAAGAATTATGATCAAAATTGGTGGATCTATTTGCATCATTTCTTTAAAATCAAAATTGCATTCATATTTTTAATATCATTTATTTTATCATTCGATAAAAAATAATTTTAATTGAAATCTCATACCTGTTAAATATATATTTATAAATGTGATGAAAAATACTTAATGTCAATCCATGCATGGAATGAACGTAATAATAATTTGTAAAATTATTCATCTACATGTAAAGAATGTTTTAGATAATTTAGATGTCGAATTAAAAGTTTTAAATTAATGTCACTCGCAGCATAATCTAGTGGGATTGACATTGCACGTGAATCAGTAAATGTGTCCTCACTTCAAGCAATCGTTAAGTAATAAAGAAAAATTTAAATTGACAAATAAAATAAACATTTTATTACATGAATTTTACACATATCTTGAATGTGATTCATGCATATTTTTTATTCGAATGAAATTAAATTTTCAAGTCAAATAAATAATTTTAAATATAATAGATGAAGCCGATCTAACACCAACATCCGAATGGGCCAAAATAGTGGGGTTGCATTTAGAGAGAGAGAGAGCGTCAATCCCGTGTAGCACAATTGCATTTGAACAATAGTACAATTGTCCAAAAAATAGGCCCCACACATATAATTTGCACGTTGAAAAAACTATTTTAAAATTATTATTTACATCAAACTATTTTATTATATTGAATTTATACCGTTTTTAGATATGGTCCATACACATCGGATTGGAATGAAATTAGTATGATAATAGAATACCTTATTTTAAATACAATAGATCGAATATATTATAATTTTATGATCATATGGAGCCCATTTACTGCACTTGAATCTTTCTTATACATACATCTCTGATGTACGGGGTAACCATTGAAATATGATAAAAGAAACAAAATAGCTAAACATAAAATGCGTCTTTCTAAGATTGATTATTCCATTTAGAGGATTTTGATGGTTTTTATAAAACTACATGGACCATCGTAATTTGAAGACTGAAATAGCTTTTGCAACTTTAAAATATTTCCACAACGTCTACTGTTATGAGTATTTTTTAAATATTGATTACATAGCAATGCACCGGAGAAATCTACCAGATAGTAATTAACCAGGTCAGGTAGGGTCAACTCGACTCAGTTCAAGTTGGCAAAGCAAGTTTACATCACTTATATAGACGCATTTAGACCCATTTAATACATTCATCAGGTGTAACAACGATTGCTTACCTTAAAAAAAGAAATGACTTTGACATGCTAAAAATAAAGACTCTATATAACTCTTTTAACTTTTTGTTTTTGCAATGTATATCCTCAAAATCTTAAATTTGCAAATATTCCCATTTCGCACTTCCTGAGCAAAATCAGCCCTGAACGAGGTTTTTTATGTAACTCTCACTCTTTAGTTATTATTATTATTATTATTACTATTTTGATCGGAATTTTTTAATTATTTTTTAAATGCACAAAACGCATGAATATTTTTAAAGAAGTTACAAGAAAATATGCTTGGAGAGGTGTGATTTGCTTTGGCGAGACAATTTTCACACATTTTTGTCATTTAAGAATAACTAAAAAAAGAAGAATTTCTATAAAAATGGACAAATTCGAGGTGCATCATTCTATTTATGGTTTTGCAAAGGAAGCGTCAAACAGGAGATCGTTGCAAACGCAAGATTTTTGGCTATAAATGGAATAGCAAAACATTTGTGACGGGTAGACACAAAAGGCCTTAAGAATAAATATTTAAAAATTAGAGAAAAAGCCAAAGGTGGATTTCACTTTAAAAAGAGAGTCGCGGACTGGACTTTAAGCTTTAAAATTACACTCCGATTTCAAATAAATAAGAGCATGTCCGATCAACTTTTTTTTTCTAAAAGAAGTTAATCTAGTCAAAATTTTGAAAAATATTTAAAATAAAGTAAAAAATTTCCTCTATTCATGTAAAATTGCGCTTCCTCGCAACGGGCGGTCCTAATCTCTCATTGGTTAAACAGTAACTAATTTTGAAAAATGGCTCGATCCGGGTCAACCCGACCCGAAACAACCCGATTTCCAAGATCGGGTTGCATTTTTAAACTCGACGTTGCCTTGGCTCTTCGAAAACATCCCAACCCACCTGAAAATCGTCCCTACCCGCGATTCAAAAATCAGTTGTCTGCCTGACCTCCAACTGTCAAAAAGAATGTAAAACTGCAATCTTGATCTTCTAGTCAAAATCCAATCCATGAAAACTCCACCTTTTTTGGGGGAGAAATTTTCTGCCTCATTAGTGCTAAGTCCTACAAGCTCTACTCCAATGAACCAATCAGCTCTTGATTAAGCTGGGAATTTCCATATTCCAATCCAATGAACTTCCAACTTCAACTGGATTCTAAGTCCCAACGTGGAGAAAAAAATCAATGTGGGTGTTTTCCATTTTTTATGAATCTACCAGAAACGGAAAAGAGCAGAGCACGAAAAGTCAAAAACCAAACAAGGACGGATAAGGAAGGAAAGAAGAGCAGAAATGGAAGAGAATTCAACTCACTCTCGAGGCTGAAATAAGAATGGTGCAATTCGAATGTTGAGGAAGTATCCATCGACAACCTTGGGCTTCTTCCTTCCTCTGTGTATTTATCCACCACCAGCTTTATCGTCTCTTGCACCGTTGCTCCCAATCTCACCATCGTTCTCACAGGCCCTGGACTTCCTTCCACCGTCACGCTCACCACGACCTTCGAATCGTCGCTATATGTCTATAACAGAAAAGAGATATAAATCGGAATCAGTAATCAAATACAACGAATCATCCTGTTTTGAGTCTTTTGACTGGAAAGAAAAGACCCCTATTCGGGGAACAGGAAAATCAAAACAGAGCTCAGATTCAGATATCGTAGTGATTTACACGAAGGGAATAGGAGGAGGGGGACGGCGAAAGGAGCGGCGACGCCGACGAGAAGACGTCTGTGCATGTCTGGGGCCGGAAGAGGAGCACCTGCTGCTTCAGCTGCTGCCGGTGCGGGTGATGGTGGCTCAGGTCATCGGCGGCATCGGAGAGTCCGACTGTCCAGAGGATTGGCTCCGAGGAGCAGCGCTGAAGGATTTTGGCCGCTTTGTGGGGCCGCGATCGACGGTGAGAAGAAGGAGTCCGGGCATTGGAAGATCTTGTGGGATGTGGGGGTCTGTATTTCGGGCGCGTGGACGGGATTCTTCGCCGGAGGTGCCGGTCGGACATGGCAGGTGCCGCGGGGATTCGGGGATGCGACTCAGCGGGGACAGAAAGAGGAAGTTGCTTGGGCCGGATCGACGGAGATAGCGAGGGGATGAGGCAAGGAATCGTAACTGTACGCATTTTGCACGACTCCGGCGGAAAAAGGGTGGTTTTCTTCCACACGTGCCAACTTGCCACACATGCGTCCGACCTTGTGGGCTGCACTAGTAAGAGTAACTTCAACTTTAAGCTCCGCTTGTGGGGCCCTTTCTTTCGTACATGATGCTACAAGAGAATATGAGGTAATGCGTTCACATAATAAAAATAAAGTTGCTTCCGCAGACAATTTTTTCCACAATCGCACCTTGGCTACCACGGGTGTGTGTTTCTCTGATGATAAAATTTTTAGGGGCAGCAGTTCTTGAGAAAGAAAATAATATAATATGATAAGGGTCATGATAAGATGTAAATAGAATAAAGTTAAAAGAGATAGATTAGTTATATAGAAATGATTGAAAAATAAGATTATTTATATAGAAAAATATAAAAAATAATTAAAAATAGGATAATCATGAAGAGTGAAAAGTTTTAGATTGAAAATTTTTAATTAATATTTTTTGTGTCCAACCAAACACACTTTAAAAATATTTTAAAAATATTAAGTTTATAATCTTTTGGAAGATCTCAGCATGAGGACGAAATTTTAGATACTCTTTGTAACTATTGCAGGTGGTAAATATTCTCTCCCCATATCTTTAAAAATAATTTAATATTTTAACTATCCAACTACAATAATTTTTTATTTTTATCTTTATATTACTATTATTGTCTCACATAATTACTTTATTTTTGGTCATTTTACCCATATTATATTACATAACTTTCACATTAAAAAAAATATTTCTTCTTCATTTTCCCACTTTACTCGTACTCATATTAGCAAATGGTGGGTCAAATTAAGTAGGAAGATAATATTGTTACATTTTTCAAAAATTTTGTGAAATGTAAGTTTTTTTAAAATATTTTAAAAAGTTTAGGAAACGTATAACTAGAAACTCTCGATGGATACTTGATGGGATTTGCGAAATATAAATTTTTTTTTAAAATATTTTAAAATGTTTATGAAACGTACAATTAGAAATTTTAGGGCACTCTAAAAGATTCAAAATCCTTGATGGGATGTGCGTGGAAACTGAGAAAGATTTTTTATTCCCATGATAGCTTCTTGTAATTTTGATATAATTTTTTATATTTTTAATATAATTTTTTTCATCATCAAAATAGATAATTACGTGACATTTTTCAATGCATTCAGGTGCACATAGCTTTGGTACACTCAGGTGTATTTAACCCATTTTTTTGAAATTTTTTTAATACATTTATTAATTAAGGTATATTTAACATGTATCCCAATTTTTACCAAATTTGAATATTTGTAAATATTTTTAAAAATTTTTAAAATCAATGGTAATTTCATAATTCATTGATATACATATTAAATAAACTTATATCAGCTTGTATAAAAAAATTTCAAAAAAAATAATAAATTTTTACATCCTGTTGGACCAGAGCCGGGCGCACTGATTCACTCCTCGATCACCGAAGAGGCATTTGAACAACAAATACAAAGTTGCAAACCACCGCGTCGAGGTTTTACACGCGCGAATGAAGAGCAATTGCCGATTGCTGTCGCCGGTTGCGTATGCGATAACCGAAGAGTACGTCGCGAAGAGTACTGTTGCCATCGTTAATGTGATATTCGAAATTCTAGTTCACCACCAAAGATGCTTGTTTATTTGGTTGCTTTTTCTTGGAGCTGCCTAGGAAACACCCGTTCTGATCTTAACCGTTGATCGTCTGATGAAATATATACCAACCTGGTTGTGTCTTGGGGTGTTGTAATTGAGAACCTGGGCTTGTTTAATTTTGATGAGAGCTATTGGTTAGTTGATTGGTGATTAAAGCTGAGATAAACAAAAATTATTGGATATTATTGTTAAATTTGCTTTTGATTAAAGTATTAGGTGAGATTGTAGACAAAATGGTGTGTTTGGAAAATGGTAAAAAATGTAAAGTTAAAAATTTTCACTTTCCATAATTATTCTATTTTTAATCATTTTTTCATATCCTCTTATATAACTATTATACTTTTCAACTATTTTCATATAATTACTTACACAAATAACTTATCTATTTTGATTTGATTATCTTTACTTCTCATCATTATTCACACCATATCACATTATTTTTTAATTTAATAATTATTATATCAAAAATTTTTTATTTAAAAATTTTATAACTTTTCAAATACACCAAAAAAACAAAGTACCTACGCTAGCTTTGAGCTGTGAATCCTTGTAAAGTATTTCACTTTTGGGCTACAGCGAAAGTGTTTTGTTCCGCGCCACCAAGGCGAATGATGAAATTTAAATCACCCATCATATTTAACGCACTATGTTTAGGTAGGAAATACAAAAAAAATTTCTTAGTGAAATGATCTCATATTTATCTCAATAATTTTATTTAATTATGGCAACATAAACAATATACATTTTGATAACTTTTATAAATGTATATTAAATAATATCTTGCGTGGTTTAAAAAGATACTAAAAGCACGTCCTCACCATTGTATAAATACCATTTTTATAAATAATGTCTTGATATAACTGATTGTAATAAATAATGATAATACTTTTCTGTAAATATTAGGAGTGAGAATCGTAGCATGCCATACTAGGCCAAGATTTGTCCAACCATAACTATACTTTAAAAATTATATCTGATCTTATTTTTAATACTAGATCAAGACAAAGTTGATTCTTCCACCATCTTTATTCAATAAGTTTCAGAACAAAATTCCCGTTGATATTGGGTGGGAAATCAAGTAGAAGTTCAAGTCAAGCATAATCAATTTAAAAATTTGTATATCTATCAAATTTAAAGTCATATATATTAAATTAAAAGGCTGAACACTTCAAGATTTTACTAATTAGCAAGAGAAAAATATTTTTAGCTAATAAAAAAGTATGATGAAACATAAATGGCGCGACAAATTTATTGAAACAATTTGACAAAATATACCTCATTGAAAAGTTCATTCGCAACTTGAATCCATGTTCCGGAGTAACAAATCAAGTTAATTTTGAAATTTTTAATTTTTAAATATTTATGCAATATAAAGTATAAACTCATTTATAGTAAACTTATATGTTAATTATTATAAAAACATAATTTTAAAAATTAAATTGGCTTATAGTTAGTCATAAATAATTTGAGAATTTTGAAAAAAAAGAATAAGATTGGAATATATGTTATAATTTTTAATAAATAAATATACGCGAGATAGGATTCTTCAGGTAGGAACATATTCACCCACCTTGACTGTATATTTGAATTCTAATCCTAATTTATTTATTAACCCATTTACAAAACAATAACATAATCAGTGTATAATCCATTTAATTTACAAGTTAGTAGTTGTTTATAGATTGTGTAAACAAAAACAAACTAACTTGTTAAAACTATATGAAATAAATCAAAATTAGTCTTTTGAATAATAAAAAATATTAATAGTATACAAACATACCTTATAATCCTCAGTAGCAGCGTATAGTTGGTTTAAGTTAAAAGGATTAGGACATTTCAAGCTTGAGTCATATACTTTGGGTATACAAGTTCTTAAATGGAGTGGGTGGATTGTAAGGGTTAAATAAATTACTATATGGATTGACGAGTTACCAACAATCAAATTTAATCCATTTATTTAGCTTATATGGATTGCATGTTAACGGGTAAATCCATTTAAATAAAAGGTTAACTCTAAACTATTTATAATTGAGTTGAACAAAAAGATTAGTGGTTTATGTATTTATTATAAGTCTTTATCCCTAATATGTAATTGCCTGGCCTACCAACATTAGCTTGGTTCATATGGTTATTAGCATTTGCCATAGTAGTCACCAGTTCAGACTTCCCTTTTTGTATAAGAGTGGGGCTTAGTCTCTTATATATATTGGGGTGGAGTTTATTGTCAATCGTATATAAAAAAAAAAAACAATGATTGCTTGTTGTCTTTCTTATGCCTAATCGTAATATAAGATGATGAAATATAATATTGTACTAATCAAAAAATATATTTGCCTATAATCATGGGAACTAGTGAAGGGTGAAAACAAATGTAGATTGTCCTATGCACCCGGGAGCATTAAGGCTCAATGCTTCATGTGCATTTTACATTTTTTTTAAAAGTTTTTTACACAAAGGTTAATATATGTGTATTTAACATATGCATTAACTTTTAATATTTTTGAAAATTTTTAAATATTTTTTCAGATTTTTAAAAATCAGTGTCATTTTTAATTATTAACTAAAAATGATACTTATTTTTAAAAATCCAAAGAAAATCTAAAAGTCTTCAAAAATGGCAAAAAATGATACACATATTAAATATACTTATATTAACAGTTTCATAACAAACTTCTAGAAAAAGTTTAAAAAATGGGTGAAATGCACCCCGAAGCATTGGCATAGGATAACATCCCAAAAACAAACAGCAATTAACTAATCAATGATTCCATACAAGAGGTTTCACTAAGTATTTGATTCAATGTATCTGGGTACAATCAACTTTAATATATATAGGTGCAAAAATTCATTTTTAATTTTTTTTTGAAATTATCTATAAAACTATTAATATGAATGTAATTAAAATATGTATTAAAATTTTTCATTTTTAGAAATTTTTACATATTTTTTAATTTTAAAAAGGGGATTTTAGATATTATACCTATTTTTTTAAAAAATAAAAAATGTACAAATCTCTAAAAATGGTAAATTTTAATACAATGATAAAAACACTTAGATTAATAGTTTTATAAAAAATTTTAAAATAAATAAAAAATACTTTTACACCTGGATATACCAAAGTTTAGTGCACCCTAGTGCATTGGACAACAACCCATTTATTTCATACATCGAAATCACATTGACTGAAAAAATTCACAGGTTGTACGGTCACTTTCAAAGTTTCATAGTTGCTTATTAATGTCTAAATGATTTTGAATTTTTATAAGGGTTAATATATCAGTTTTTTTTAACAGTTTTTAATTCAAGTAATTTTAAGTCATAAAGAAATACATATTTAGATTTAGTGTCAAATGTCTATCCGAATTTAACGATAAAAAACCCATAAACAAAATAAGCGGTTACATGAGATCAATTGCATTAAATAATTTTCAATATTCATATACATGTGCACTTCTTTGTAATTGGTGGACATTATAGTAATTTTGTGTATCCCTTCATTTTTAAGATACTGATACTAATGCAAAGTTTCATCCAAATCAAATATATAAATTAGTCATATGTGCTCAAAAATAGATATATTTATGTGTAAATTAAGAAAAATGCTTTTATCTATTCACATATGTATATATTAAAATATAATAATATTTTATAAAATCATTTATCTACATAATAGTGATATTTTAGATTATTTAGATATTCAAAAAACTATTTAAAATTAATTTTTAATATTAGATCTTTTTATTACATTAATTTCACATATTATTAGCTAGAGCCCATATGCGACAACACTAAACAAATAAGAAAGTTTTTATAATAATATAAATGACATTGAATATAATAGATGGAGTACATTTTCCATTACTCATTAAGATATTAAAAATAAAAAGGATTACATGGAAGAGGAGTTCCATAGAAGAGGAACTATGCATACATATATGATCCCATGCATTTCCATATATCCTGACTTATGGTATATTTGTCTAAAAACGATCCTATATTCACTTAAATATATGAATATTATATACAATCGTTTATTCATATATAAATTATATTTTAGATAATTTACATTAAACTATTTTATTATGTTAATTTTGTACTATTTTTAGATGTAGCCCATAAACATATCTATTTTGAAAAAAATTGTTATAATTTTATGATTCTGCTAAGCTCATTTTGAGAAAAATGAATAGTAACTGCATGTACTGTATCAAAACTAATCTGTCTATCCATGTGCATGATTCAATAGATAGAATATTGGATTGGAATTTGAATTGGTTAAGATAAGACCCTCATCTAGTATAATAGTATTCTAAAATTATGTCCCATCAAAATATGATTTTTGGCTCTATCAAACTACAGACGAGTGTCATGAATTATAATAATTGTTGAGTTGGTCCACTATGGCGTCCCAACTCCTTTTTTTTTTTATGCAAAGGATCACGTCCTATCTCACCTCCCTGTCATTGTGAAATGAGAGAGGGATAGAGAGATTGTGAAATGAGAGAGGGATAGAGAGGTCTGTGTAATGCATTATCAAAAATTATCTGTACATATGTTTGCTATAATGGCTCGGGGAGTTCCCCACCAAACATAGCGGTCCAAAAAGGAAACCGAAACAAAATTCAACTCCCTCACTCAGATGCATCAGGAATATTTCGCTGCTCTGGCAGTTGATCGTCTTGCTACTCGGCAGACGCACAAGTCGAACAAGACATCGACCAAGAGCTCCTGCCAGGCGTTCAGTGAGTCCCGGGTCGAATTCTGTTTACCAGGAGCTTATTTCTTATTTTCAAAAGTAATATTTTTTATAAATACATTATTAATTATATATTTGAATTTATTCCTTGAGCAGCAAATTAAAAAAATATATTTAAGTTGGCTTGAGGTATAATATAAAGCAATAAAAGAAATCATGGTTTGGCATCTCGACTTTAATCACTTTATTTGTGCAACCCACGACAAAAAGGGGTAAGATGTATAACGACATTCATACTTTTATCAATTTTTGATTTTTATATTATCTAGTTGAATTTATGTCAAGATGAGCATAGCATATGTAGAACACCTAGTATCCAGAGCCCTTTAATTACGCTGCCAAACAAAAAGAAATTATTTTCATTTTGAAACATCTTATATTAATCTAAAGATTAATAATTTAGAAAATTGTTTTGTGAATTATCAATAGTTAATTTTATTAATTAATGTTTACAAGTTTTTGAAATATTTCAAAAGAATACCTTACTTCTAATATATACAAATTTAGAAAGAAAGACTAACATGTTACGCATCTATACATAACTAAATTTAGTTGGCCTTCTTTCTGAAAAACGCATGCTCATGTTTATTTGTAGTTCTTATATAATATTGTTATTTTACCAATAAATTTTTAATAGAAATGATTATTATCTTCAGTAAATATAATTTTATCTTTTTTAAAGGTGGCACCGACCAAGATTCCAAAGCTGCTACGGCCGACAAAATTAGGCAGCGACTCGCTGTATTCTCCCGGGACTCGATTTACAGGTGGCTGCTTATCATCGGTCCTAGGCCAGAGTACCGAAAGTTCCCCTGAAATACTGATGGGAGGAGACGGCTTTGGATGGATTCTGTTTCTCTTTCAAAACCTTTCTTCTCGGATGATATGCTTCCATAAATGCGATATTCAATACGATCAAGGCCAGTAGTCGTTCAGATTTTCTTTTTATTTTGGACTGTGACAACCGACTGATAAATGCGTCAGATCCGACTCCATTAACGTGCCACCATATTTTATTATTATTATTATTTTTTGCTCTCTTCGAAGAAAGAATGCAGTGAAAGTCCCTCAATCTCACTCCTACTCATAATCAATTAGTCATAGTCATTTTGAGGAAGTGAGGAAGACGTGTGCTCATAGAATTTTCATTAAGAAAAGATGAATTAAAATACACACAATGGTCCTTAGGGCAAAAGTTGATACAAATTAAGGATATGTTTGGTTGATGATGAAACTTTTCGATGAAAAATATTTGTGAGTAAAAGTTTCTAAATTGATAAAAAAAAAATGATGTGATTTGATAGAGACAATGATGAGATATAAAAATAGTAAAGTTAAAATAGATATGTTAATTATATGAATAATTACATATAAATGATTGAAAAGTACAGTAGTTTATATAAGCAAATGTAAAGAAATAATTGAAAAATAAGATAATTATGGAGAGTAAAAAGTATTTTATTGAAAATTTTTATGCCCAACTAAACACACCCTAAACGTATCAGTCATCCCTAATTTGAAAAATGTATAAAGGCATGTGCTTAAATACATGTGAGATGATTGAATGCATAATTTTAATGAGTCGAAATTCACACCTAAATTTTTTCGAGCTACTAACTAAATGGATGATAGTAAGTTAATAATATACTGCAACAAAATCTTTCCATTAGCAAATAAACAAGTTCAATGATAAAAGTTAGCTTTTAGCAAGAAAATTTATATGTATTGCTAAAAATATATTTTTCTTTTTCATTGCCTTTTTTCCAATGGAGTTATAGCAATAACCACCCTTATTTACGAGTTTTTTGTTAAAGCTACATTTCGATATGCGCCAAATTAAAAAATTTTGGTTGGCAAAAGACTTTGGCCTTTTGAAAGGATCAAATTGAATAGATATTATATTAGGAATAAAAAATAGGAGTTTTACGTATTCAAAATAATAAATTTTACAAAAAATTATAATAATACTGAAAATAAGAAAAATAATCAAATTCTCATTCCATCCAATGAAATTCTATAACCGAACCTTCCATTAGCAATGAAATAGAATTTGTTTACCAATATTCAATTTTAGCGAGAAATAAATTACTAGTTTCAAAATTTGTTGTAGTGATACTTACAATAATCAAATAAAATTTTATAAAATCATTTATAAAATATGGATCAATTAACAGCTTTGAAATAGTTATAGAAATTAAAAAAAATTATTATGATAATTTTAAGCTTTTAATTATCATGAAAACGCGGATTACCGATAGAAACTTGTTGGCTGGAGCGTCTATTTTTACGACATTCTCCAGCGGAGCACGGACGAAAAACAAAGAAATCTAGTGTCGGATATAAATAACAAAAACACGGCGACCGTCAACTGCCGTTTCTGCTACCATTCCCCGGGGACTCTCGGACGGGAAACGAAACCCGGCCAGCGCAGGGCGGAACCGGCTTCGGTGGTATAACTCCTGGTTGGCAACCGCGGGTAGTAACGAATCCAAATAATTTCGACCACTAGATAAGTCTCAGAAAGTGTTTATCCGTTGCTAAAATTGTTACATATAATTTTTTATGTGAAAATACGTGACTTTTATATATTTCTCACTTCTTACGTTCATATCAACATTTTATTTCTATGATTTTTACTATAAACTTTTTAAATTATATTTTAAATATACTGTACGGTGAGATTTTTGAAAAGACGGGAGAAATAATTATTACGTATCACCTACCTCCCAAGCCCTTCCGGGCAAGCGCAGCCCTTCCTAATTCCAGTCCTCTCAACTACCAGTCGCGCGCAGCAACCGAAAACACGTGCTACTCGTGTGCGGCTGTCCGCTGAAATCGTGCCCCATCTAAGGGTGATAATAGGCCCGGTTAACCACTTTTTTTAATTTTTTTAATTTGCCCGGAGGCACTGCTCCATAGCAGCTGCGGGATTCGAAACTCGGTAACGGGGCACACAAGCCTTCACGTGAAACCAACCGATCCAAGGCCGGGTTCACGTTGACCCGTGATTTTATCCCATACAGGAGCAGGGAATTAGGGATTTTAGCCGGTGGATAGCGTCGGTTTCACGTGATCCACACTAGCAGCATAAGTATAAAATAATTTTAATAAAGCATATGACTAATTTAGTAACTTACATAAGAGGAATCATTCTGTTAATTTGGGCTAAGTAAATATCTCACTTAGCCCACTTCAAAAAATTCATTTACAATATATTTTTTAATTTCTTGCTTTATATACTTGTTTATATTTAATTGTATTTAATATAAAACTCAAGTTTTATATTCAAATATGGTAAAACTTGGTTTATATATTAAATATATTAGAAAAATAAGTGTATGAAATAAAAAGCCAAAAAAATTGTAAATAAATTTTTTAAAATAAGCTAAGCGAGACATTTACTTACTTTGAGCTAACAAGATTACTTGATTTATTAGATATATACATATATTTGTTTAACTTTATAACTTCTTTATATGAATATAGTCTATGTAAATATGCTTTAACTTTATGAATCATTTATGCAAATATATTTTTATTTTTTGATTACATAAATGTTGTTCGAGTTATATTCTCGTATGATTTTCAACAAAACAAAAAGTATTGTCAATGGTGTTTACTCATATTAAGAAGCGTATTATTATTTTGCATTTACTGGTTTTAATTGTAATTCAAAATCTATATTTATGCTAATTTTTATTGAAGATAAATATATATTCATCCAAATAAAGTTGCCAATGAATTATTAAAAAGAAATGTTTTACTGATTCTTTCTCATAATTATTATATTTTACTTTCATTAAATAGTAAAATATTGAAATATTCAATCTTTAAATTAATCATAGATATAATTTTATGTTGATGTACACATAAATTCTTAAAATTAGCAAGTCTTGGCTGGTCATTTCTGTCTAACCTGTTTCCCGGCACCAATCGAAAGTCAATTTAAAGTTTCCAAGACTTATCGAAGAAAGATAAAATTAGATCGATTTGGTATAAAAAGTAACATACCACTGAATTTTTAAAAAATAAAGTCAAAGATGAGCACACGTTAGCCCGCCCCGATTTGCGCCCTTAGTGAGGTGACCAAAGCATTGGATGAATTTATTCTGCCACCTTCCATCACATCACACTCCCGCTCCAAACGCCACACGTTCGTCTTACATGTTGGATCTCATCCGCCCATTCTGTTAGGGATGTTGGTCAGGAGTGGATGGTTCATATTTGATAATAAGGTCGTCTTAGTTTTTCATAAAGAACCGATGAATGGCTGATGATACGTCTGACTAGCGTCTCTTTTTTTTTTTTTACAAATTGTTGTCTGGCTAGCTTGAAATGTGTGTGTATATATATGAGCAATGATTGCTGAAATAGGCCCCACATGATCGTTAAATTATAATTTACTCCATCCATTGTATTTAGAATAATGTATTCTATTACCATACTAATTTTCATTCCCATCAGATACGTATGTGGGCCCCATATGAAAATAGTACAAATTCAACATAATAAAATAGTTTAACTTAAATAATAATTTTAAAGTGAATTTTTCAGTATATAAACCATTTAAGGTACAGGGGACATAAAAGCCCATGCGTGGAACCAACCGAATGAAGGCGGTTCACTATTGCTGCTCTCAACACACAACTATGCATTAATTTTATCGCCATGATAAACGAGCCCATAAATTGTACTAATTTATAAAACTGTTTGGGAAGATTA
The DNA here is from genome assembly GCA_035584095.1 of Annona squamosa. Classification (NCBI taxonomy): domain Eukaryota; kingdom Viridiplantae; phylum Streptophyta; class Magnoliopsida; order Magnoliales; family Annonaceae; genus Annona; species Annona squamosa. Next base: position 28,024,077 of record JAXCLR010000073.1, on the reverse strand, counting down.
AAAACTTTTATAAAACTGTGTTGGTTGGGTTTTGGGTATAAAATATCCCTTAGAATTCAGGTAAGGTCAGTTCCTAGTACGGAGGATCCAGAACTGGTCCGGATTGCATACATCTTAGCTGTCCGGATTGCATACATCTTAGCTATTCCATCTCACCCTATTTGGCCACTAGTGATTTTGAACCCTAGCTGCTGAATTTGTCCACAGCGGCATAGCCATAAGCCTCTTGGCTCTTCCCCTCCGTCGGTCCGGTCTTCCCATAGCCCTCTCTGAATCTCATATCCACCCCTCTCATCCCTAAATCTCTAGCTTATGCCCCTCTCATCCCCAATTTGTCTCTCTTTAGAGCCCTGTTCTTCATCACTTGCCAACTTCTTCAGTTCATTGCAAAATTTCATAATCTAATTCAAAATCTTTCCCAAAAAACGAATTACAGACCGATAGCCTGCTTTTGGATTGGGGCTGCAGTAATCTCTGCTCTATTTGAGGCAATACCTCGTCAAGCTCAAATCCATTGGTCTTCTTCATCACTATCAACTTCTTCTAAGTGTTGGACTTAATGTGGGCTTTGATAGCCTTGTGGGGGTCTGGAGTGGGGGAGGAGTTTGGGTTGTGGTTCTCGCTGTCTTCAATTTTGTAGAGAGAATGCCTCTTCTTTTTAGATTAGCAATGTCCCTATTCAAACAAGAGTCGAATGCACTTCTTGGCTTCTTTGAAAGGAATAAAAATAAATTATAAATGTTACCAGTGATTTCTTCCTTCTAACTAGGGGTGCAACTCTGGATCTGAATTCGCTTCGGTATAACCTCGTTTATACAAATTTTACTCTTATCAGATTGTTTATGCGGCTATAATTGGTATTACTCTCTTTATGCCATTTTGATGCGTTAAACAATTACCTATTTATACAGATGCCTGTTTGTTTGCAGTTTTGTATAACAAATTGTCTTGTTAAACAGGTAGCTGTTTTTGGACAAATGCTTTATGTTAAACAATTATCTTTTTTTTGACATATTTGTAAGATAGTTCTTCTGCAAATGAAAATATCTCGAATTTTTTTTTTGGAATTAATTTGAAACTGGTATCAAAACCGACCCGCAGTTAAAGGGACCGTGGTTGTATGCTCCCGGGCGCATACGCCTTTTTTTTTTATGAAATTTTTTTCATAAAATTATTAGCCCAAGTGTTTTTAATCTTTGGGTAAATTTTTATCATTTTTGGATTATTTTATATATTTATTTTTTATTTTTGAATATCATTGGCATTTTAGGTAATTTTAAATTACGAAAACGCCACTAATTTTCAAAAATTAAAAATAAATATTTAAAAATATCCAAAAATAGTAAAAATTGATACATACATTAAATACACTTGGGTTAACAATTTTATAAAAAAAAATTTAAAAAAAAATAATAATAATAGGTATTTGCGCCCAGGAGCATGCAGTGGGAGCATACAACCAAAGTCACCGTTAAAGGGCCTTACTTGTATGTAACAAAGGTTATATAAAAGTGCTTCCATATAACCCTTCAAAATTTAAGATGTTGATGCTTAATGAAAAATCTAATCCATTCATTGTAATTAAAATCATTTGTTTAGTTTTGAAACTTAGTTTTATCTAAATCCAATATATTTATAGGCCGCATGTGCTCAAAAACAAATACATTCGTGTATAAATTAGGAAAAATGTTTAGATCAATTCACATATATATTGAAATGTGGTGATACTTTACAGAATTATTTATCCCATGTAGTAATAATATTTTAGATGTTTTAGATGTTGAAAATACTACTTAAAAATTGATTTTAAGTATTAAATCATTTTGTTATGTCGATTTTGCATGTTTGTAGATGAGGCTTATACACGGTGATATTAAACAAATAAAAAGGTTTCTATACAAGTGACACTAAACAAATTAGATGGAGTAGATTTTTTTATCAATCATTTAGATATAAAAAATAGAAGAAGTTACATAGAAAAGAGGTCTTATAGGAGCATCTGACCATTAAAAAAATAGGATATGATAAGCTTGCGATTGACTCAGCCTAAAATAAAGTAAGATAAGAGTTTTTAAATATAGGATAAAAATAGAATTGACCCCTTAGACCTACCCGACCTAAATTACAACCCGGCCCATGAATCCAAAACTAACCCTCGCATGCATGTTGAGGTTGGTGATCTGTTTCATCAGCTTTCCTTCTTGGTCATGAGGTGGTTAGGGGCTTAATAGTCATGCACATAAACGTAATACATACTTGATCCTTTTCTTCGATCTCAACTGTCCATTTGAAATGCAGCCCACTTGGCCTTTCCTTTCTTCACATAGGTTGCTCCCTGACATTTTTTAAAAATAGAATAAAACCCTTGAGTTCTTGAAAAATATTTTACTCCGCCGTATTTTTAGTGACGCATTGCAATCTCGTTCTCAATGGTAAGCTCCTAGTTGCTGAGGGCAAGTTCTACCTAGCATTAGCATTAGCAACAAGAACACATCAACATTTCGGTGTTAAAAATAAAGAACGTTTTAGTGAAGATTACATTCGTTATTCGTACGTGCCCTAATATCATGGTACAAAGGTTAAAATTTTTAAATAAACGATAACATCCCTTGTAAAGTTATAAAACACATTCCCCAAAAACAGTGAGTCAAAGGTTTAATATCAGGGTGTGTTTTAAGCCATGTAAATTCTTGAATTGAATTTGAATCATAATTTTTAAGACAGTTTTCCAATTCTTAAGACAGTTTTTCCAATTTCTAACACAACTCTATTATTTCCTATACAACTTTACTCATTCCTAATATACATTATTACATTCTCAATCTGAAATACACATTTGATCCAAAAATGTTATATGCTTTGGAATAGGTTAGTGTCATTATTTTTGTTTTGAATTGCATCACTTCTAAGGACTAGAAAAAGGTAAAAGGTACCATTGGAGGGCAGTTTTGTTAGAAAAGTTAAACCAGTCTATTATTATTACTATTACTACTATTTGCATGCAAGTCCCTCAAGTTTACAAAATTTTCGCTTTGTAAAACGTTGGAGAAACAAAACAAGTCCAGTGGACTTTTTTTTTTGTAGACAGCAAGTCCAGTGGACTTAAAAGCCCATGTGAAATGAAAGTGGACACGGAGGCCTGTTTGGTAGACCTGGTCTTTAATTTCCTTTTTTTGTGGCAGGAAAGGTGGCGAGGTTTTGGCTCTTTTACAGGCAAATGTTCGATTCTATGGAATTTCTAGGTGAAATCACTAACGGCTCAGTGGCCGATCTTGGAGCAGATTGTTGTCTAAAAGGTGTAATTGTTATTTTTAAATTTCCAAATTATTTATAGTTAAAGTATTTTTCATAATTCTAAGGAAATTAATATATGTTTTAAGATTTAAGGGGAGGCAACGGCAATTATTTCTCACACAAGTGGGATTTATTCCACATAATCAAACTACGTAACCCTAATTTCACTCATTTTACTAATTACCAATTCTATCTTTAGTCTATCTTAAATTAAATTACAATTTTTTTAAAAATTTCTCTTCTCATTATTTTTCGCCTTACTTATGGCAGGTTTTTTTCTTTTCTTTTCTTTTCTTTTTTTTTTTTTTTTTCATAAAGCCTTCCTTCTGGCAGTTCGATTTTGCTTTAAAGGCCCGAAGGGAACCCATGGACCGAAGCCCATTTTGTCTCCGCAGGGCCAATATTCGTTAGCGTATTTAAATTATGAAGAACGCTTATATGTGTTTACAGATGTATTATAATGTAATAATAGTTTACAAAATCATTTATTAACAAAGAAGTGATATTTTAGACAATTTAGATGTTCAAAATACTACTTTAAAATTGATATTTTAACATTAAACTATTTTGTTATGTTGATTTCATACATGTATAGATGGAATTCATATACAATGATAAAAAATAAATGAGAGGATTTCTATGATAATATAAATTATGCTAAATATAATGATTGAAGTAAATTTTTTATTAACTTTCAAAATTTGAAAAATGTAGGGAGTTACATAGAAGTGAACCCATATATAGGTATATAAGAATTGATAAGGTGTAGACGGATTATATCATATATAATTATGGCATAGTTTGCTGCAAAATATGCTTTACCTATATTAAAACGTAATAATACTTAATACAATCATTTATTTATACAAAAAATATATTTTTAAACATTTAGATGTTGAAAATACAATTTTAATATTAACATTTATCTTAAATTATTTTGTTATGTTGATTTTGTGACATTGTAAGATGAGATGCATACATAGGTTTCATTTGGATAAACATTAGTATGTTTTTAAAGTAAATAATTCTAAATAGAATAAGTGAGGCGTATGTTTAATTTACAATCACTTGGGGCCCATTTATAGCATACTGATGCAATTCTCCTGCACTTGATGATTTTTGCATATATGTTTTGATCATAGACATTTACTTATACCGAAAGTTAGAATATGCTTAAAAACTCCATATGATTATAAAATTATAATCTACTTCATCTATTGTAT
>JAXCLR010000073.1:27977080-28006433 GCA_035584095.1 Annona squamosa | reverse complement strand
TAAATATATATACATATCCAAAAATGGTAAAACTTGATTTATAGATTAAATATAACTAGATTAATATGTTTATAAAAATATTTTTCAAAAAAATAAAAAATATGTATTTTTTGACCGGTCGGCCGGTCGTAAAAGATCATTCGGCTATAAAAATAAGGTGGTTTTATTTTGCATTTATCTCCCTATCTTTTTACAATATGATAAATTTTATCAATAACGGTTGATTTTGCAAAAATTCATTTATTTATAAAATTTCTTTGCAAAAAAAAAAAAAAAACGGATCATGTATTGTCTAATCTTGACGTTGATCATAAAAAATCTATCAAAAAAGAGGTTATTATTATAAAATTAACTATTATGGGTAAAAATTTGTAAAACTCAAAAAGGAGAAACAATTACAAAAATCCCAAATAACAATCTTAATTAACATGTGTTTTTAAATATGACAGGAAACTAACACTTGGGCCTAACAGGTATGTAGATAAAGGAAAATGGGCTGCCTTGGCTTGATTGTATGGCACGCTTGCACCATTAAATTGTTGAAATTCGATGGCTGAAAACATAGAAATATTATAATGATCATATACCTACCTAATATGATTAGGCCATTACAACATATCAATGTGCACACATATATATTTAAAAAGGATATAATAGCTTTCATAATAAAAGGATATTATAGTGGTCCTATACCTAAAAAGCTGATATAGCATATCATTGGCTTGGCTTTGAACCAGCAACCAGTTCAAGGAACCGATTCAAAGGGTGACCTCAGCCCTATGTAATCATAATACAACATTCTTTCATATAATTTTAGATTTGTATAAATAAAAACATTTTAAATTTTGAATATGTTATCAGATGTGGTCGATATGATAATAAATGATAATAATAATAATAATAACAACAACCGCAATAATTAGCTGAAGAAAAAATAGAAAAGAATAGTATTACAAGGAGTGGGTTGGTTACAGCCCATACGAGAAGGCCCTGTCCACCCATTTCAAGGCCACACGCGTGGTGCGATTGCACATGTGTGAGATGGCCTAGCAGAGAGATCACAAGTTGGCACTCTTATGGGATTATTTAATTAGCAATGATTCTCTGAAAACGGAAATGTAGACATACCATGCAAATCTCAATACGTCGGCAGATCCAAATACGTTTTTCTTTTTAGAAAAAAAATTATATAATAATAAAATGGTGATGATTTGATTAGGTGAGGTGGGCTTTCTCTCCCGCATGGTCAAAACGTATTAGGTCCAAACGAACAGCGAGACCGCTTATTTGAAAATATCTTAAAGCTCTCCTCCTTAGAGGAATTTGATGGGACGTGGGAAAAATAAATTGAAAAAAATTATTGTCGTCTAGAAAAATAGATTATCATTTTTTGAGAATAAGAAAAATATGTTCTGAGAATAAAACAATTCGGTGGAACCTATGATGTTTTGATTGAATCCAGATTGAGTAACAGAAAATTATGGAAAATAATCATGACTTGGTGTCAAATTCTAAAATATAAATTTTCAAAAAATCTTTTGTTTGCTTTGTGGGATTATGAAACCACAAATAGACACGAATCAAGTAGAAAATAGTCAGGTTAGGCATATTTGCAATTTACGGTCGGAGGTATAGGTTTTTTTTTTTTTTTTAAAGGACAAATCACAAGTTTAGTACGTGCGGATGCATGCGTATGCATACATATATGGATTATGGACTAGAAAATTCATGCCACATCCACGAGAGGGGCTGGTTCGACCCAGACCCACTTTGTTGATCGACGCACTCCGTTATTTACTTTTTTAGCATAAAAAGAAATGAATTTTACCCTAAAAGTAGAAAGAAATGGGCTACGTCATATGATAACCAGGAAAAACGTCCGGATGTTGTCTCTATTTTATGAAGATGGAAAATCTCCATTTGTAGAAATTAGCTATCCGATGCAAGAGAGGAAATATGCAAATATGCATGGGTTCGTTCAACTGCTCCGCTGCAAAGGCCGACGTGATACTCGGATTGTAATCCGGGTGGGCCCCACGAATCGAATCAAGATTTGTGATGGACGGACGGATGGGGGTATGGCCGGCAAAGCACATGTTTGTTGTGGAAAATAGGCCAGCAATTATAGGGATATACGCCATATCTTACGTGCAAGGGAAGGAAAAATCATGGCCTCTTCGTATTCCAGGGCCCATGCCTGCGTACCAATCCTCCCCTATCGCATGCTCGCGGCAGATAGAGCCTCCAAGTGGTCAGATTTATATTAGGGCCATCGATCGCGCTGGCAAATCCATACATTAGTGGGGTACACAAAATGTTTTTCTTTAAATATATTTATTGGTGTTAACGTTTGAAACTTTATATTTCTTGGCTCTTAAGTCTCAATTTCATATATTTATAGGTCAAGTGTGACGCAAGTTTGTTGAAGCTTATTTTATTTTAAGAGAATAACATGATGTCGTTATAGGTTCAATGAAAAAATATTCTTTCATATGATTGCTTAACATTTAGATTTTTTATCCTAATTTCTTAAATACAAGTTGAATTATAAGTAGTCATTTAATAAACATATAGTATTTATGTCCCAAGTATGCTCACTATTTTTTATATATACTCGAGTCATTTGCTAATATAACCACATAGTTTGACCAAAATTGCTCGTAGAGTTTAAAAATTGCAAATAGCCCTACCCACTATAAAATATAATATATTATTAAAATTGTCATATAAGATTGACTACATTAAATAAGATTTTAAGTTCAATATATTAAATCATATAATACAATGACATTAATTAGATATCATTATTTTTAATTAGCAATTTGTTTGTTATATAACTCGAAAACTGGAAAGGTATTTATGCTAAAGGGATTAAATTTTATTTTAATATAAAATTTATATTTTAAATTAATTTAATCAAGGAAATATTTTAAATAAACTATTTTTATTAACAAATAATAAAATATTCTAGAATGAAGGCAACGCATAAATATAAAATATCTTCAAGCCTGCTTCTATGTAATTGGTTTACATAAAAATAGTTCCACGTAACCCCCTTAAAATTTAAGATTTCTATGTTTGATATAAAATCTAATACATTTTTTGTATTTAACATCATTTATCTAGTTATGAGATCAAATTTTTTCCAAATCTAATATGTGTATAAGTCACATTTGCTCAAAAATATATACACTCATATGTCAATGACGGAATGCTCAGATTGATTCACGTATGTATTGGTACGTAATATTATTTTATAGAATGATTTCGGTTACGCCTAGAAAATGATAAAAATTTTGATGAAAATTTTTTGATATAAAAAATTTTCAAATAAGAGAAAACGATATAATATGATAGGAGTAATGATGATAAATAAATAGAATAAAGTTAAAATAGATAGGTTAAATGTATAGATAATTATGTAAACATGATTAAACAATAAAATAGTTATGTCAAAAGAATTGAAGAAACAATTAAAAAATAGGACAGTTGTGGAGAGTAAATAGTTTTATATTGGAAAATTTTAGTTTAATAAGTTTTTTGTATTACCATACATCCCCTTATCCATACAGTGATGATATTTTAAATAGTTTATATTTTAAAAATACTACTTAAAAATTAATATTCAACATTAAATTATTTTATCACTTTGATTTTACATATTTATAGATGAAGCCTACATGCAGTGATATTAGATAAATGAAAGAGTTTCTTATAATAATATAAGTTATGCTAAATACAATGGATATAGTGATTTTTTTATCAATCATCTAGATGTTAAAAATGGTGGGGGTTACATAGAAAGGGAGTTTCACAGGAATATCAACTTTTTCCTTTTAACTATTGTTTTAAAATTGATATTATTCATACTTTAATGTAACATGTATTATTATTGTATTCTATGATACATTTTTTTTTAGTTTTAGAATTTCTTAAAAAATAGGATTAATTTCAAACATACTTACTACATTAGCTTTTATTTATAAATATATCTATTAAGTTTGAAAACTTTTACATATAACCAATAAGTATAAGTGAAATTTCATCTACACCCATTTTGTCAAGCATCATTAAAAATTGTCACCATTGTCATATGAAATATCCAAAATGTCCCTTATTATTTAATAATAATAGTCATTCAATTATGTCAGAAGTTGAACAATGTAATAGAAACACATCTAACATAAGAGGAAAACTGAGTATAATGAATGTTAGATCAATCAGGAGTATTTTGAAAATTTTAAAATTATTAGACATTTATAACTATCATATTAGATATATTTGAAATCAATGAAATACTTAGTGGATATATGTGAAAGTTTTCGAACTTAGTGAATATATTCGTAATTAAGGATAAAGTAGTGTGTATATTTAAAATAACCTTAAAAAGTGTTATTCACTATAAAAATTTAACCACAAGTATATTGTAATTTATTAATGAAGAAGAATCAACTACATATACTTAATTTTTTTATGAAAATGTACTTAATTCTTAGAAGCCAATAGAAAATTTTCGATTCCCTTAAATAATATAAATTAGGACATTTGCTAATAGGAACCAATGATAACCTACTAAAGTTTTATTGTAAAATCATTTATCTTAATAGCACTCTGGTTAATTTAGCATATTATTAATATGGTGATACTCAACCTTTATATGAAACTTTTTAATAACTACCACGAGAATTAGTAGATGTTAGGGTTGCTATTTTGATGACCAAATAGCTATTAAAATGGTTGCTATGAGTAAGTTAATGATGTGTAAGTGCGTCTAAGGGTGGAAGGTCTAATGTTCGAAGTTAGGTAAAGTCATTTGCCTCATTATCCCTTCTTTAACATGATCACATAAAGGAAGGTTAGCCATAATGCAAGGAGAGATGAGATGAACATAAGATGAAAAGGAGTCATGTACTCACGTATTGGACACAGGACTTCATCAAAAATAATATTGGATATAGGAAAAGTATGATGTGGGGCACCCATCATTTACAACCATTTGAAAATGCTCCCATTTTTTTATTGGACTTAATATCTTTTTTATTTTTTAAAATTTTTATGATATTATTAATTTAGATTATATAATCTATAAACTAAGTTTTACAAATTTCGAAGATGTGTATATATATATTTTTAATTTTAAACCCAGAAAATATTAGGATCATTTTCAACAAATTGAAATGACTAAAATGCTAATATGTTTCAAAATCTAAAAAAATATATACATTTTCAAAAATGGTAAAAATTAAATGTATAAATTAAATACCCCTATAATCATAATAATTTTATAATAAACTTCAAAAATTTTTAAAAATATGTTTTTAGATCAATCTGAAATGGCTTCCATTTCAAACCAGTGTGAAATGATCATAACCTTAATAAAATTAATAATTAGAAGTAAAGATAATTTAAGTTTATACCAAAAGATGCAAAAAAGGCAGAGGAAGGAGGTGGTGATTTTCTCCATTTCTAAACCCACCCGTAAAAAAGTAATAGGCTGTGGATTGAAAATTAAGAACTTGTATTGGATTTTTATTTTCCCTCTCAAATCATCCTCAACATAGAACGTCATATCAAATTCTTTGAATTTTCAATCCCATTCCCGTGTTTTAGAACCTGACAATCGGCTTACCGGTTCGGCTGTTGTCACCGACTTTTTCCTGTTAAACCACCGAACCGTAGTACGAATGGTTCACGGTCCCGCGGGACCGATTCGGTCTCTAATGCATTGCCATATGCTTACTCAAGAGTCTCGAGACTAACGTCAATTGATGAAATTCATTAAAAAAAAAAAAAGAAAAAAAAAGGCCAACAGGAATCGACCTTACTTTTAAGGTTTTTTCTATAAAAAAAATAAAATAAAAATTACCCTGCCTTTTAGTCTCAACAAGATTAAGTTCCGGTTTATCTTGACCCGACCTGGCATATATGGGTCGGGTTGGCCCAACCCGATTTGCACCCGCGTACTTTCGCCTTTCGTTTCAGTTTTGACGGAGACACCGACAAGAGTACGCATGAGATGACATCAGCCAAGATATACATCTCGAATGCGGATCCCTACCTGAATACGTCTAAATTGTAGATCCATTTGGTAACTGTCTCAGCATGACGTTATTATTTTATTTTAGCACTTTTTTTTTTTTTTTTTTTGGCCCTTTTCTATTCATATCGCATTCACTCTCACACATTAACTCCTAAACATTGGTTTTCAAGCCGCGGCTCATCATTTTGCCCACGTGCATGGCATTTGTGAGAGAGAAATCTTCAACTGGGCATTGGGTAAGTGTACCGCAATTCTTTCGTGATGAAACAGAAAAATGAAAGTGATGTATGTTTTTTCTACTCATAATAAATTCACGTCGGGTTTCTTGCATTTGTCTCGTTCTCTGCTATTCTGCAATTAATCGAAATTCTTAATTTTGCAGGGACATTCTCATTTATTATACATGCGTTTGCAGAAAAAAAAAAAAAACCGTATTTTTATGAGTTATAAATTTTAAGGGGAAGTGAAAATTTGCAAAAGATGGGGGCCATACTGCAAAAAAATCCGTTTTCCAATTTTTGGACTTTTTATTCATATTTTTAGCGGTCCAAATTCTGAAGATTTTACCCTTGGACTCGGTAAAAGCGCAATAAACATTTCCCATTAATTTGCTAAAGACAAGGAATGTCAGAATCAGTACACAAGTACCAGAACTGCATAATAGGAGCTGCGCACGAGTAATTAAGCAGTCCACGTCATAAATGTAAATGCGAAGGCGCGCGAGAAGATTCGCGTGTCCCGCAGACTACTGCATCATTTCCCCGGGCATGATTTAAGCATCCCGACTTCCACGCACCAAAAATCGTGCAAAGAAGAGGGGAATTTTGTCTTCTCCGCCTCTGGAACAATTCCAACCAAAAAACTTCGTTGCATTTTGCAAACCACGCGGAAACATGACTGGCAAGGAGAGCCCTGGTGGTTATTGTACCATCGCATCCGTTCCCTTCATTTACCTGTAAAAATAATCCAGATCAACGATCTGGCTTTCATCTGGAGTGTGAATCTTCAGATGGACGGTCCCAATTCACCATGCTTGAATTTTGAGGGAACGCGCCGAATGACTGAACTGATGTGCTGCCGCCGGCGGTCCTTCCTCTGATGCGATTTCGGCGCCTACCTGTTTTCAGCTCTTGCACGTGTCATATACAGGTGTTCAGCTTCGTAAAACGGAGGGTGTTTTACTGTATTCGTATTTGATGAAAATTTTGAAAATTTAAGATTTTTGGGAAAAGTTTTTGAAATTGGATAAATTGATAGGATAGGGGTAATTATAGTATAGAGATTAAAGTTAAAATAGATGTATATTTGTATGAAAAATTGTGAATAAATAATTAAAAAATAGAATATATATATATATATATATGTAAACAAATGAACGAAATACACTGCAGGAAAACTACGGAGAAATTTTTTTTTAATGCAAAACATATTCTAGTGAATACCAGATGCATTTGGGAGTTACATTAAAGTTTTTTTAATCCTACTATTTTGTCCCAAGTTAATGATGATATGAAATTCTCTTTGCTCATTACATTTATAATAATTTATTTAGTTCTGAATTTAAGTTTTATCCAAATTAAAAATTCCAATGGGCACATCTAACAAAATGTGCAAATGAAGGTAATAAAATAGTTTGATTTAAATATTCATTTTAAAGTTTAATTTTAACATCTAAACTATTTAAAATATCTTTAGAAATGAATGAATGATTAAATAAATTAATTTTAATTTAACGATTTTTATAAAGTATTTTCAGATTCAATGTATATATAAATGGATTTAAAAATTTTTTATGATCTATAAAAAATGTATTTAACCAAATATACTTATTAATATATTTGATGAGAAGTGATTCTGTTAGCCTGGATTAAGTAAATGATTCGCTTAACCCACTTAAAAAAATTCATTTTAAACACTTTTCTTGTTTTTTTTTTCATATACTTGTTTATCTCAGTGTATTTAAAATATAAATCAAAATTTACCATTTTGGGATAATCGTACATATTTTTTTTTGAGATTTTAAATATAAGGTTATTTTAAAGAAAAATGGTCCTGTTAGTCTAGGCTAAACAAACCCCTTGTTTAGCTCACCTCAAAAAATTATTTACAATATTTTTTATTTTTTCTTCGTACACTTGTTTATGTAAATGTATTTAACATATAAACAAGGTTTGATCAAATTTGGATATGTATATAATTTTTTTAAAGATTTTTAAACATCTATGCATATATATATATATATATATATATATATATGTACAAGGAATAATCTTGTTAGTTGGCACTAAGCAAATGTCTTGCTTAGCGCACCTTAAAAAACGTATTTACAATATTTTTTTATTTTTTCATATATTTGTTTATCTAAGCGTATTTAACATATAAATCAAGTTTTAACATTTTTAGATATATGTATATATTCTTTTGAGATTTGTAAACATCTATATGTATATATGAATTTAAAATATCCTTATCTTTAAAAATCTAAAAAAATTATGCATATATCTAAAAATAGTAAAACTTGGTTTATATGCTAAATATACTTAAACAAACAAGTTTATGAAAAACAGCAAAAAAATTATTAGCAATGAGTTTTTTGAGGTGGGCTAAGCGAGATATTTGCTTAGCCCGGGCTAACAGGATCACTCTTTTATATGTATTTAAAATACTTTTATCTTTAAAAATCTCAAAAAATATATATACATATATAAAAATGATAGAATTTGATTTATATATTAAATATACCTAGATAAACAAGTGTGTGAAAGAAGTAAAAAAAGTGTCGTAAATGAGTTTTTTGAGGTGAGCTAAACGAGATATTTATTTAGCCATCTATGTGTATATGTATTTAATATTAAAAGTGATCTATTTGATTAGCTCACTTCAGAAAACTTATTTATAAAACTTTTTTTTATTGTTTTATTCATGCACTCGTTTATCTAAGTATATTTAACATATAAACTAAAATTTACCATTTTTAGATGTGTTTAAATTTTTTTTAAAAATATATATATGCACATTCAAAATTTGTAAAAATTAGTTTATATGTTAAATACACTTTGATAAATAAGAATATGAAGAAAAAACAAAAAAAGTGTTGTAAATGTATTTTTTGAGGTGGGCAAAGCGAAACATTCACTTAGCCAGACTAACAAGATAATTCCTCTATATATATTTAAAATATTTATATCTTTAACAAATTTTAAAAAAATATTCATATGTTAAAAAATAGTTAAGTTTGGTTTATATGTTAAATACATTTAGATAAAACAACTGTATGAAAAAAAACAAAAAAAGTGCCGTAAATGGATTTTTTAGGTGGGCTAAATGAGACATTTACTTAATCTAGGCTAACAGAATCATTTATCAATATGCATTTAAAATATCCCTAACTTTAAGAAAAATATATACATTAATTCAAAATTAGTAAAATTTGATTTATACGTTAAATACACTTAGATAAATAAGTATATAAAATAAAAAAATAAAAATGTTATAATGAGTTTTTGGGTGTGAGTTAATAAGATCACTTCTTATTTTAAACAAACAGCTCGCTTAGCCTATCTTAAAAAATTTATTTAAAATATATATATTTATTTTTTTCTTCGTACACTTATTTACTAAATGCATTTAACATATAAATCATGTTTTATTATTTTTGGATATGTGTATATATTTTTTGAAAATTTTAAACATTGCAAGTTTGAAAATCTCAAAAATATATATACATACATAAAAAATAATAAAACTTGATTTACATATTAAATATACTTAGATAAACAAGTGTTTTAAATAGATTTTTTGAGATAGGACAAACGAGTTATTTGTTTAGCTCGGGCTAACAAAATCATTCCTTTAAAAAAATATACACATATCCAAAAATGATAAAACTTGGTTTAAATATTAAATACACTTAGATAAATAAATATACGAAGAAAAAACAAAAAAAATCTTAAATAAATTTTTTGAAGTGGGCTAAGTGAGTCATTTGTTTAGCTCAAACTAATAAGATCATTCCTCATCTTTGATTTAGATTAAACTTGTCTCATAATAAAAAAAAATAATGCTAAAAAATTAGGCAAGGGAATTTCACGTCATCATCAAAGTAACAAAATAGACTGGGTTACGGTTATACATCATTGTATTCTTTTCTTATACCATTTCTTACGGACAAGCTGCCTGTTAACTCTTTTACTGAAGCTCACAAGCTCCCGATCAACCCTTTTAACTGCAGCCTATTTCTCTCCTCCATTTAGACATTTTTCGAAAAATGGTCGTTAAAGTGTATTGTAAAACGGTCCCATGCGTCAGGTGGACGTCTGAATAACGCAATCCCCGGACACTGGGGGCCGCCATGCTCGTGTCGTTAAAAATCTTCACGTGGGGCCCATATTTAGCGGTCCTATCAGGCAATCACTTGTTAAGATGTGAAATGCCCTCCCACCACAAAAAAAAAAAAAAAACAAAAACAAAAACAAAAAAATTAAGGGTGAAAAATCCCCTAATTAATTCTTAATTCTTTTTCGTTGAATCTTCCTAAAGGTTTCTTACTACAATTTCAGTTTGAAATGTAAAGCAGAATTTTTAGTGTGTTTGACGGTTATGAAAACATGTTAATTTAAAACTTTTAGTTTTATATAATTATCTTATTTTTAATTATTTCTTCATATTTTTTATACAATTATCATCTTTTTCAATAATTTCTTCATATTATCTTATTTTTAACTATTTCTTTGCATTTGTATACAATTATCATCTTTTTCAATTATTTCTTCACATTTTTATATAATTATTATCCTTTTTTAATAATTTCTTCACAACTACTTATACAACCAGTCTATTAATTTTAACTTTATTCACTTCATTTGTCACCGTTATTCTCATCATATTATATCACTTCTTCCATTTCAAAAAAAATTTTACACCAAAATTTTATAAAATGTCAAATACTACGTCTTTAAGGTCGCCAAAAATTATGATCAGTTAACAGCCACACAATTTTTGAAGAGCCGTTTAGAATTTTTAAAATATTAAATGGGGTGAAAACTAATAATTTTTGAGATTATAGAAATATATTCACAAAGTTTTAAAATAATAAATTTTAGTATATGACCCAAATACATATGGGCTTACGTAAAAATGGAAAAACGGCTAAAAACATAGCTGTACGGACGTACGTTACATATGTATGATAAATAGAGTTTTTACTGTCTTCAAGCATATCTTTATTATCTGATAAAATTGCGCGGGACCATATGATACAAGTGGCGAAATCAAGATAATAAAATTATTTGACTTATTTATTTTTCAAAGTTGTTAATTCAATATTTAAAATATGTAAAATGTTCTTATTATATAGTAATTAAATTATTTTATAAATTATTATAACGTTCTAATAGATCTGCAATCGGATTTAAGTGTTTTTATATTTTGACACGATTATAAACATTTCTCAGTAGGTATTTTGATTTAAAACGAGGCAGGAGTATCAAAGACTTGGTTGGCATAACAAGGGAAACAAAAAAGCCAAAAATCACATTACTTCACACTGGGCATTGGGCAGAGATGTTCGGGCATTATACGACCACATCGTAACAATGAATGACATTGGAGTCCAGCGTGCGCACACCTGTGAAATATCTAAACATCACATGTAGGGGTGGGAATCCGGGCGGTTCGACCCGTGACCCGCCCCACCCGACGTTGTTTAGTACCGGGGCAGGTCAGGAATGCGTACCCGGCGGGTCGGGGCAAAATTCGGGTTTTTAACAGGATGGCGGGGCGGGTCAAGGCGGGTCGGGGCGGACGTACCTGCTGACCCATTTTCTGATGTTTTACATTAAAAAGAAAAACCTCGTTCAATGCTAATATTCATATTTTATTTAATTATTTATATTTACTTTGATTGATTAATAATAGATTCAAACATATAGTAGTTAAATTTAATATAAATTTGTCTTTATACTTGGTAGTTTTATAAATTTTTAAAAACTTCTTATTTGACCCGCAATTTTTTACCAGACCTGTTGACCCGATACCAACCCGAATTTTATCCCGACACCTTGTAGAAAAAAGTAAGAGTCAAACAGACCTTGTCCCGATCCGGTATAAAATAAAGGTCAACCAAGATTTTTGAAAAGGAAGGTCAGGGTTGGGCACACCCTGACCCGCCCCGACCCACCTCGATTCCCACCCCTAATCACATGAACATGAAGCACGTATCAAGTGCTAGCCCGAGTACGTTCAAGCAAATACCAAAGTCCAAAGGAATAGGCCGCAACCTTTTACGCACAGGCAGTCCAATCAAAATTTAATTTATTAGTTATATTTAAAATAATTTATTTTAATAGTATAAATTTCATCAAAATTAGATATTTGTAATATTTATACATATGAAAATGAAACTGTTAAAATCAACATAATAAAATAATTTAATTAAAATATCAATTTTAAAGCATATTTTTAACATCAAAACGGTTTAAAATACAATTCCTAAAAGGATAAATGATTATCAAAGCACAGTTACACTTTAATATTTTACATTTCTTAGCAAGTGTAGCTCATTGAGGTTTGGTTGGATTGGTTTTTAGCGTCATGATAAAACAAATAATGCTGACTAATATAATGAGTGAAAATTTAATTTTCTTATGAGTATGAGGGGCATTTGCAGCCGGCAGTTAGATGGCTACACCCCCAGCATTTCCCAAGTCGAAATACTCACTTTCCCTTTTGTTTCCGAGCCAAGACTCCTCCACGGGAATCATTTGGAGATAACCACCCGATTGAAATTGTCCTCGAGCAAATGATGCCACGTTGATGTTGGCTTTGGTTTTGAAAGCTCATGTCTTGATCTTTCCAACATGACAATTTTGGGACATTGAAATTTCATGATCTGTGGGTGTGGGGTGATCGATCATGAGCCTCGAGTTAGTTCTAGAGCTGCTCATGCGATGATTGTTTTAGACAGCACGGGGCACTTTGGAGACATGGGGATGGTTGCGGGACCCAAGTAGCACTTAAAAAATTCACAATCATCCATTTGGGATTTTCTACTGCTATAAATATAATTCGAATGTATATTCCAATCTTCTAACATATCATACACGCACGGTTGTCCATGCAATTGTAGGAATGCATTGATTTTCTGATCATTATTATTATAGATCTTTTGGAACCAATTATACAAATCAAAGGGTACTTTGCTGTAACCTTTACGTGGAGCAAATTACAATGGATAATCTCAATTCAATTAAATCTAAATTTTAAGTGATGTTTTAAAGGTTGAATAGCTAATGAATGCAGGCATTTTGGCATATCGTTTCCTACTATTTTGTAGGTTTTATAAAATGAATTGGATTTTTCATAGAATAATTTAATTAAATATTCCAGTTAGGTCGACGCAGGTGGGGTATAATCTTGAACCCTACCTTCATTTTAAACATTAATTCAAATTAAATTTCAGCTAATCAGATTAAACTTGTCAAGTGTCGCATTTGACAATATTTGGAATCCAAAAAATCAAAATTTAAAAGGCAAGTATGATAAAATTTTCTTAACTAGTTCACTTATAGTGAATTTCGGTTATGGCAAGTGCACATAAAAAATGTTAAAATATTGTCGCCAACACTAAAATAGATTAAAATAAGAGGAGTCCAATTATATATATCATGATGTATTTTAGGCTAAAATACATCATTCATTTATTTTTACAATTAGTTATATTTTTTGATTTTTTCTTCGTAAGCATGTTTACCTAAGTGCATTCAATTTATGTACAAATTAAGTTTTGCTATTTCATGATACTTTTACATATTTATTTTTGATTTTTTAAAAATAGCTTTTTAAAGGATGAAAATGACTTAAATGCCCTTCAAGTCGATGATTTTTAAAAAATAAAAAATAAAAATGTAAAAGTATTATAAAATGACAAAACTTTATATATGGATTGAATACGCATAGGAAAATACGTTCATGAAGAAAAATAAAAAATATAACTAATTATAAAAATAAATACATGTTGTATTTTAAATTAAAATATGTCATGATGTATATAATCATGCTCTAAAATAAGAAAGTGCAAGTGCAAAAAATCCTCATATACAATAAAATTTATGCAACAACATATTAAAAATTTATTGCACGTGGTATAATTTTATGTTAGCCAGCACGTTTTAGCTGCAGATAATCTTCATTTATGCAAGAACTTATCATAGGTTTCATTGTATTTAAGCATATAACACAACACATATGCAACCGACTGGCAAAATATTCGTTGCCTATATAATTAATTTTATATTTTATGCAGCAAAAAGCTGACTTTTCTTGCAACGACGAGAAGAATCAGTAAGTGCATGCAAAGGTTATACGGCTGTAGTTTATTTTAAGTAATTTGCTAGTATTTAAAGGGGTGTTTGCTCCATGAAAAGAGGGGTGTTTGGTGACAGCAAAAACTAAAAATTATATGTCAAACTTTTCAAATTTCAGGGCCCAAATCACAAACTCGTCATTTTAAATTGCTTTAGGACTTAGTATCCCCACTTCCTGCCATTTGCAATTGCTTTACCATGGAGCCATTAGCCTCCGACGATCACCAGGGCAGGCGGGGGCATTTAATAAGCATGCCCCTAATCTGTACCAAAGGTTAGGGCTAGGGATGGTAAACTAGTGGGAAACAATCGTAATTGGTGGAGCACATTTCCCGATTTGAATAATTATTTCATCAATTATCATATTTTTCTTTTTTACTTTTACCCATGCTTTTCAATCGTTTTTCCTTCTAATAATCTTATTTATTCCAACTCTACCTTCTCATTTCCTATGAATTACACAATTTTCAAAAAATTTTATTTTCCATTTCTCACTATTTCCCAAAATTCCACATTTTTTCACCTTACCAGACGTCTCTTCACAATAGGACAATTTAGGCCAAAGTTCAATTAATGAGTAGAGCTTTCTAGAGAAAAAATGTCAAGAAATTTTACATGCATACAATATAGCCCCTAAAATTGATTTAGGTCAAATTGGGTTGGTGAGCTTTTATCTATGTATAAAATTGGACAAGGAAAATTTACTCACTCACTTTTTTACAATTTATAAACCAAGCAATCCATTTTTCCAGTTCTAATGCAATATTCTATGATCAAGATTATCCCATTGGATGAAATGGGATTGAAATTTTTTCATTTTAAAAATTTTTAACATTTCAATATTACTTTTACTTTTTCACTTTCCATATAAATTTTTATTTCTTCATCGACAGCGACTCTTCCTTAGCAAAATCTCATTCCATTGATTAAAGTAGCTTCTTAGTTGTTCGTTTCTAGAAAATAATGCAATTGTTTGGAAAAATTAGTATTATTCTCCCAAAAATATATTAGAATTGTAGCAATCCTCAAACTGCATGTACCAATGAAGTTACATCTTGTGCAACTAAGAGGCCAATTCTATCAGTTCGCCCATCGTTTGAAGATGATAAGTCGATTCTTTATTGGTTGCAATGATTGAGACATTCCAATACAATTTATTCCAAACACTAGACCAGAAATTATGCAAAATTTAAAATTACAAAGTAAAATCGTCATAATCATGGAACAATATTGAAGGACAAAAATACCAAAACCCAATTTAAAATTAGAAATCTAATTTCCGCCTAAAAGATAACTTGTGCTGTCCAAATTTCTTGGTTTAAATAAAATTTTAATTGTAGGCTGTTGCCATCGCTTTTTTTCTGCATAGGCAGTTCTTGATCCCATGCGTTTGGCTATTGAACCCCTAAAAATATTTTTAAATTTTTTTTATAAACATGTAGAGCTAGATGTATTTAGTATATAATCCAAGTTTTACCATTTTTGAATGTTTTTAAGTTTTTTTATTTTTAACATAGTGACATATTTTTAATTTTCTAAGTCAAAAATTACGAAAAATATTATTGTATTTAAAAATAAAAAATACTCAAAAATATTTATAGAAAAACAAAAAAATAAAAAAAAAAGGATCCCACAGCTGAACGCATGGGGTCTCATGAGGTCGGCCGCCCCATGTGTCCCGCCGCATGAGATCAACTCCCATGTATGTAAGCTCTTGATGGCGTTTTAAATATATCAAACAGAACTACATGCTTAATCTTAATAAGCCCGCCTCTATTGCAAATTTTCTTAAGTGCACCCACTATAATTTGGTTATAATATGATGCATGATACAAACACTTATGGATTTGATTATATATAATATGGAAATTGATCCCGTGTATATGATTTCACCATGAAGTCGATACAAAACGAGGCCTATTGATCATGAATAAGACATCTACTCTGCCTACTGTATTTAAAATTATTCACTTTATGAATAAATCAATTTTCATCCAAATCAAATATGTATATGGATTTCATCTTAAAATAATGTAAAATCAATGTAATAAAATAATTTAATATAAATATTAAATTTAAAGTGATTTTATAAACATGTAAACCGTTTATAGTATGATTTTTATGGATAAATAACTATCTTCATAGAAACTTATCTATACACATACACACCTAATCTAGTGTAGTTTTCTACAACCAGTTACTTTCTATGTTTTATAATTATTTTATTAAAATTTAAACCACTTACAAATATAATTTCAATTGGAAACTACATTTTCTAAGTTAATATTTAATACACTGGAGTGTTAATATGTGATTATTGAAATGTTGAAAATTAAAATATTACATAGAAGTTCTCAAAATGTCTAATTGTTAATATAACAACTAAATGCATACTTAATTCATATCTTAGATGGTTTAAATTTTAAAAGGAATTTTTTAAAATATAAAAAGTGGCATTCCAACTAGACTTTGTAGTTTGTCTGTGATCGCAACCTAATACTAAAATGGTAGAGGCTAAATGCACCAGATGCACTGAACTTCAGTGCATCTAAGTGCATTTAACTCTTTTTATTTTTTTGAAATTTTTTTATACAATTATTAATTTAAGTGTATTTAATATGTATATTAAATTTTATTATTTTTAGAAAATTTTAGATGCTTTTTATTTTTGAAAATAAGTAGCTAAGCAAATATCTCACTTAGTCAATCTCAAAAAAATTATTTAAAATAATTTTATTTATTTTTCATATACTTGTTTATCTAAGTATATTTAACATATAAATCAAGTTTTCCCATTTTGGCTATATGCATATATTTTTTAGATTTTTAAAAATAGGAGTATTTTAAATACTTATATATACATAAATATTTAAAAATCTCAAAAAATATATAATAATATTAAAAAATGGTAAAACTTGGTTTACATATTAAATATACTTAGATAAACAAACGTATGAAGAAAAACAAAAAAAATTTTATAAATGAATTTTTTGAAGTGGGTTAAGTGAGAAATTTACTTAACCTTAACTAACATGACCATTCCTCCTTATTTATATAAATATTATTAAATATACTGTTACTTTTTTGTTGTATTATATTACATTTCATTTTTAACTCATGTTACAATGAAACTTAAATTTTTTTTTCTTGATTTTCCAACACATACATTGAAGATAAACTCCTACCATACATACTATACATATGGGAGACTAACTACTTCCATCTATACAGACGGGACGAAGTCACATGTTGTAAAATTAACTCGAATGCGACCAACAACGCTTATGAGGAATGCATACTTGTACTCATCAAAAGCTTAAACTTTTACAATGAAATGTTGGTTGAAAAGGATTTAATCTTTTTAATAATGGATCCTAATTATACACACCATGATGTTTTTTAAGCTAAAATACAATATTCATTTATTTTTACAATTAATTACAGTTTTTTAATTTTTTTCATCTTAAACATGTTTTTCTAAGTATATCCAATTTTTATATAAAATATTTTCATTTTACCATTCTTTTACATATTTATTTTTATTTTAAAAAATCAAGTTTTTTAAGGGGTTAAAATGACTTAAATGCCCCTGAACTTGTTGATTTTTTTTTAATAAAAAATACGTAAAAGTATTATAAAATGGCAAAACTTGATATATAGATTAAATATAATTAAAAAAATATATTTATGAAGAAAAATAAAATAAAATAAAATAAACAAATATTGTATTTTAATTAAAATACATGGTGGTTTATATAGTCATGCTCTTTTAATGACATATGAGACCTTTCCATACAATTGTATGGTCAATTCGTCCAGCCCAAGGATCTCCGCCGACCAATATTTTTCTGTGCTCGCATGCATTCAAATTTTCATCCACGTCTCTACTTAAAAAAAAAAAAAAAAAATCAGAAACAGTTTTCGAAAGTTATATATATTAATTAGTCTAAATGATGATTTCAGTTGGGCAACAAATACAACATTAGTTAGATGGTGCGGGAGTTTTAATTTGTATATGTATGGTATTATACTTCTTAATTTGGACAGTAATTCTAATGGGTAATGATTCAATACATACCTATGCATTGAAACTTTACATATATTTTAAAACTTTTTTCTTTTTCTTTTTATTTTTACGTGACTGTCTATATTTAATTAATATATAAAAATTATTATTATTATTATTGTTTTTATGTTAAAAATTATTATTTTTGAAATTGTAAAAATATATACAAAAATTTTTAAGATGATAAATTTTGATATATGTGTGTCTCTGTGTGTGTATAGATTGCTTGCAAGCCCACAAAAAAAGTAAAAAACCAAAAGCTTAAAAAAAAAAAAAAAAAAAAAAAAAAAGAAGAAGAAGCCCAAACCACGTATATGTTAAGATTTCAATACATGTATGATGTGTATGTATTGAAACATGTATTGTGATACTAAAGCCAGATGTGTGAAATTATTATTTTAGGACTAAGGAACGATCAAAACATACCAATAAACGGAAGTTATTAAGAAATGACCAAAAAAACATAATACGTAGTCTAGTCCAGTTTGATATTTAAAATCTTAAATTATGCATTTATTAATTATTTTTAAGAACTTAGAATGAAATTTGAGGTTTAAATTATTTTCAATTTTAAAAAAATGCACAAAAGATCTTAAGAAATGAGCCAAAAATTAAATATATATGGTCCTGTCCAGTTTGGTACGAATTTTGTTTTTCTTAAATTGTATATTATTGGCTTTGTGCATTTTAGAATGAAATACATTGAGGTGTAAATTAATTTTTTTTTTGAAAAATATGTGATACCAGTCATAAATATTCATATTAGACACGACGGTTGAACCAGGTGGACAGTGACACTTGACCAATTTAATATCCCATACGTTTATAATATCATCAGGACAATATATATTTGGGGTATGCTTGTCGGGGTTCTTTTGATATATAGTTTTCAATTTTCAAGTAGCATTTCTCCTTTAGCTAGTTAGCTTGCCAGGCTTCCTAGCTTTCTTTAAAAATGGCTTGGAATGATGTTTGTTAGGAGAGGCATGGCATGTTGAAGGAATTGATGGGAGCTTTGCAGCTAACTCAGCTGCCCGTAAAACGAAAGAAAAAGGCATGTGTAGAATACTCGGGATGCCATGCACGTCACGTTGTCACGCACACGTGAAGAACTTTCAAAACAGTAGTGAACTAGTAATGCAATTATCCTACGTCGTGGTCAGCCCCTCACTTTCTATATATAAAATTTTTAAAAACCTTGATAATTTACCATTATACATATAAGTTCAAAAATAAAAAAAATTCGCCCATCTCATCGTGAGCTTTTTTATTTTTAAAATTCTTAGAAATGTATAAAAAGTCTAAAATTGGTAAAATTTGGTATGAACTCAATACACACTGGCCCTCGTAAAAATGAAACAAATAAAATATATAAAATATATGAGATTGTGAAGTAACAACCTGGTCTACATGATCATTCTCTTATATGTATCCCTATCTCGTTAATTAGCCTGGAGCATATGCTTTTTTATTTTTTTTATGAAATGCGAAACTAAATATGTTCAATTCACGTACCAAATTTGTAACGTTTAGATATCAGCATATTTTTTGAAATTCAAAATAACAATTTTAAAGAGAAATTACTTAAACATTCCTTAAAATTGTTATTTTGGGAATTCAAAAATATATACATACATAAAGCCATTGTAAAATTTCATATGTGAATTAAGTATCCTTATAATGCAATCATATGTGAATTAAATATCCTTATAGTGCAATCTGAGTACATCTTAATTATAATGCAGTCATTTGCAAAATATATTTCATATGTATTAAAATAAAATAATACTTTATATAATCATTTATTCAATATAAATTATATTTCAAAAAATTTAGATATTAAAAATATAATTTTATATTTTATATTTACATTAAATTATTTTATTATGTTAATTTCATATGATTTTTCTATGGGACCTATACTGATGAAAATGCGTACTTAAATAAATAATTCTAAATATAATTAATGCACTAAATATTAATTTATAATCAATTGAGCCCCATTTGTAGCAGAATGCATTATAACTGTGATGCAGTCATTTTTTAATTCCCAACACACCCTATATAAGTTATGAAGTGAGATGGTTTTATATATGCTTAAATATAAAATGAGATTATTTAACTAATGCGAGGAATAAATTACTAAAAAAATTATTTATATTGAATTAAACTCAACCTTATTTTAACTTAAAAATAGGCATACTAAATATAATTATTTCCCATATACCTACATAAAGAAATTCTTATATGCAACGACTATCCCATGTAATCGGTAGATTTTTTATTTTTTTTATATTTTAAACCCTTATTCTAGATTTAAGCCTTACGTCATATTCTTCACCCTTGATATTTGAATTATACGAAAATTCATGCTTATTGGAGTTGTTTATAATCCATAACAAGCGTAATTCATGTTTATTGGAGTTGTTTATAATCCATAACAAGCGTAAATGCACGAGATTCTTATATTTTAAAGATTATTGAAGGCAAAAGTATTCAATTTAGCTGATTTTTGCATGCAAGCTAAATAAATAATTTCAAACATAATACATGAATGAAAAAATCAAGTGGTTGTATACTAAAACTGATTAAAAATTTCTAATGAGCTTAGCTTTTATATAATTGGATCCATCCATTGAAAATTACATGAAATTAACTAGCGCCATTTTACATAATTTGTTTAGCTAAGATGCTAAGTACCATTATAATAAAAAAATATTATTCATATGTAAATGATGAAAATTCTTAAATCTATTTACACAACATTATAATGTAGTAATACTTTATATAATCACTTATCCACAATGAGATGATGTTTTAGACTACTTAAACTTTGAAAATAAATTTTAAAATATTTGATATTTAAGCTAAATCATTTTATCAAATTCATTTTATAAACTTGATTAGTCTGACCCATGAAGTTTTTTATTTGGATGAAACTTAGACTCCATTATAACTAGGGGTACTAATGGATGGAGTTGTATGACTTAGAGCCGTATCATAATCCTAATAAATTTAAAAATTGCAACCATAATCTGTTTATTAACTTATTTAAAACCTTTAACCCTATTCTATTTATAACCTATTTGTAAAAGTGTTGATGAATTGTCTATATGTATTGCAAATATGTTAAAATCAAGTTAATTTTAAGTCTTGATGATAATAGAAAAATTATATTTACAAATCAGGAATGTAAATATAGGTGAGTGTTTTGTAATACAAATATATTTTTAAAAAAATTTTAGCTAATCTAGTATAGTGCTAATTTGTTTCTGTTCTAAAATGCAAATAATATTTTATTTCTATCTAACAACTCAATTAACATAAATATTCATTTGCAAAAGTTAGAAATATGCACTTAATATGAAGATGCACTAAGCAAGACATTCCATTATCAAATAAACTAAAGCAATCACATTTCAAATATTATTATATTAAAGTTAGATATATATAGTATGTATCACCTTTAATGAGTTGTAAACAAATTAACTAATCGAATGGGTTAGACAGGTTATATATAATCATAATCATAATGCATTTATTTATTTAAAGAGTTGAATATGTTAATGGTTCATAAATAATTTATTCAAAAAATTCGATATAATCTCATTTATAAATAAGTTGAACGAGCGGATTCATAGGTTGACCTAATCTATTGACACTCCTGTTCGTAACTTGAGTTCTTAAATTACCCTTCTCTTCTATGCACATTCCTTATTTGAATAGTACTACATCCAAAAGTTCAATGCATTATAATTCAAGGATAATAAAATAGTGAGAATTTTTTTTGGTATTTGATAATTTTTTAAAACTCCTAAATTCAAATTTTTTGATGTAAATATTTTTTGAAAGAGGAGAAGTGATGTTATATGATAAAGAGAATAATCATAAATAAAAATAATAAAATTAAAATAGATAGAGAAGTTGTATGAATAATTATGTAGAAATGATTAAAAAGTAAAATAATTATATAGGAAGATATGAAAAAATAATTAGAAAATAAAATAATTATTAAGAGCGAACAAATTTTAGATCCAACTTTTATAATGGCAAAGAACGCGAAAAACACCCAAAATCTTGGAAAAAAAAACTCCACGTTAGCTGATGCGATGGACAGGGAGACAACATGAGTTAATGACGTTCAACGTATCCCGGGAGAGGGCTAGAATTTTTTACCTTTAGCTTTCATACAGAGGATCGGGACCGTTCATCATCCCGATGACGTAAGCTGTTGATCTGATTTGAAATAATGTAGACTTCTGTTTGGTAATATTTACTGAGTGTATTTTCAATAAGGATAGGACATACACCTATAATGGTATAATGCGGTAATTTTGTATTTCCAAATGGAATATTGTTGAATATTCGTAGGTTCGATGGTATGACGATGAGACGAGACCATTTATTTTTCACCAACACTTTTCTAAAATGTAACAAAATATTTTTTTTAATTTTTCATCAAATTTCTCGGTACTCACACAACTTTATTCATCCATAACACACAACAACATATTTTAATCAAACATTCTTATCTCATCCTTATCTCATATAACTAATTATAAAAATATAACTAAATGAATTTTGTATAATTAATTATAAAAATAAATGAATGTTGTATTTTTTGCTTCAAATACAACGTTAATTTATTTTTATAATTAGTTATATTTTTTGATTTTTTTTCGTAATCATGTTTTCCTAAATGTATTCAATCAATATACAAAATTATCATTTTATGATACTTTTATATTTTTATTTTTTATTTTTTAAATTCAAGTCTTTTAAGTGGTGAAAAATGACTTAAATGCCATTAAAATTGATGATGTTTTAAAAAATGAAAATAAAAATGTAAAAGTATTGTAAAATGACAAAACGTAATATATGGATTAAATACGATTAGGAAAACATACTTATGAAGAAAAACCAAATAAAAGTAAAAATAAAATAAAATATATGATAATAATGCATATAATCATGCTCCTATAAGTTATCATCAAGAATTGTTGTTTGCACATTTTCTTTTGTTTTACGGCGAAAATTCTAAATATACACAGATACACATGAATCTTTACCACAATTTCTCATATACCCAAACAGTTTTGTTAATTCCTTTTATACCCCGAAAGTTTATCCGAAGTTTCTCGCATACACAGCCCATTAGGGTCCGTTAGTTGCATCTTAAAATTCTGATTTTTGTTTTTTTATTTTTATTTTTTCCTAAAAAAAAATTCTGATTTTGTATGTCTATATATATATATTTTTTTGATGCCAAAAGTACCTAATTAACTCTGCCGCCGGCGATTGGGATTCCGAAATGCAAGAAGACAATCGTCACTGGTTCTTCAGAGGACGCAGGGCTAGATTTGGAACTGATAGGTTGGTCGATAGCTATTTCTTTGGATTGCTGCTGACGACTTTTGACGGAGGGCTGCTTGCAGGTGGGAGACTATTGCTGGTGGAGTGCGGAGGTTGCAGCCATGATTCTGTGAGGGGTTGATCTGCCTGTGGAGCTTTGGGAGATCTTCATAGTAAATTAATGGGTTTGTCCGACCGATCTGAAAAGGCGCACATCTGCTTCTCATTGAAGCAAATGGAGGAGATTGGTATATAATGGTGATTTGGATCGTTTACTGCCAAATTTGGAATATGCTGCTCAAACAAGCCTCACCTGTCAAGCTGCCGGCAGGTTTGGTGCTCCATTTCTTCCCCCTTTTGAGAGGCAGCCATGACTGTTGTTGAAGCTTCAAGGTCCAAGCACAACCATCTGCATCATAAAAAATATAAAAAATAAAAAAAAATCCACTGGTCAACATGCAATTGCAGATCTAGCAGAATCTATGAACCGACGGCTGAGGGATTTGGGGATCTAACGGCCAGAGACGTGGCCTAGGATAAACTTGGTTGCCTCAGAACAAAAATACGAATTATCCGTAACCAAATTGCTTTTTAATGGAATATGCCACTGCTATTAAAAATCACATTTTTCTTTAACAACTAAACTTTAATCTTTCGTAAGAAAATTTTAATTGCTAAATATCAAAATTTTTTTGGTGAGAGGCTAAGGAGGAGATTTACGGCTGGCCTCCATTGACAGCAAGCGCGACAACGAGAAAAAATAGAACGGAGCCGATTTAAATCCCTAAATTGAAAGAGGTAAATCATACACTCGAGAAAAAAGAAAGAAAGAGGTAAATCAGTTCTTTCATTACGAACGGCTGATCATAGCGTAACGGTTTTGGTACCCGAGGTAAATATAAATTTGTGGACAGGAAATTTTTTTTTGAAAATATAAAATATAAATTTGTTGATAGAAGAGAAATTATTGAAAATATATGAGTATATTAAGAACTAAGATAAAAAATTAAGGTTATATTTAAAAATGGGCTCCAATCTATTAATTGTATTTAGCATTACGTGTTTATCTAAGAGACTAAATTTTATCTAAATTAAATATGTGCATATTTCATCCAAATCAAGTATGTGCATCGGCCATATTTGCTCATATATATATATATATTCATGCATAAGCTATAAAAAATGCTTAGATCCATTCACACATGAATTAAAACGTACCAATACTTTATAGAATTATTTATCTACATAATAGTGATATTTTAAATATTGAAAAAGCTACTTTAAAATTAATATATTAGCATCGAATTATTTTATTAGATTAATCTTATACATTTATAGACGAGACTCATATACAACGAAATTATAAAAATAAAAAGATTTTCAATACACTATAAAGATTAAATACAATAGACGGAGTGGATCTTATATCAGCTATTGAGATTTTAAAAACAAATAAAGATCACATAGAAAATGAGTTTTATAGATGTAGGACCGTTTATGTATGGAATAATTTTGAATAACACAAGTAAACAACTTTTTAAACATGAATACAAATTCAAGCTGAGCCAACATGATAATTTGCATCTTCATGTATTGTATATTCACCAGTGTTTTCAGCAAAATATAGATTATCTTTGATGTTTCAATTACTTTAATAAAAGACAAGAAGAATTAGTCATTCATATTCACCAACACAATAAATTTTTCCTAAATTTTGTATATTTATAATATGGCAACATAAGTATGCATGCTTGTATATAAATTTTCAAATGCCTATATTGGAGGGAAATGATTCCATGCACCTTGCTTTTATTTAAAAATAGTTTTCTTTACTAAAACTAAATTCACCAATCTATATTAATTTATGATTTCAAAAAAACACATGCATTAAAAAGTTTTATAGCTTAAAATTTATTATGAAAGTTTCATAGCCATACATTCACTTTCAAATTGTTTTGAATATTTAGAAATTTACAATTAGAATAATTTTTAGAACAACAATATACTGTTGAACATTTTTATTGCTCAAGTTTTAACAAGAATAAAAAAAAAGCGAATTCATGGAATCATTTCCCATAGATATTTGGTTTGTTATTAAGATTTAATTAAGAAATCAATTTCATGAATATTAGTGATTAGGATAAAAATATCTATATATTAATAGTTCTTTTGACTTCCATTTAAAGTTAATGGAGGCCCGCTTGTATGAAATAGCACATTTTTGTAATCTTATTTATGTTTTTCATCTTGATGATCCATTAGAAATCTATTTTATCTATTGTGTTCAACATCATCCATATTGCAATAAACCTCATCATTTTTCTTGTGTTATTATGAACGAAATGCGTAAAACCAATGTTATTGTGGATGAAATTCATAAAACAATGTAATACAATAGTTTGATAGTAAAAATTAATAAACGCTTATAGTTGGTGTTGCCAATAGTGGAAACAGGCGAAGGAAGCAGATTTATCATCCCATCTGGTATAACAGGATAGGCGTAATGCTTAGGGATGATCATAGGGCTTTCATTGTTGCAAGGACTTGGACTATGAGAGGAATGTTTGAGGTGGTGTTCATCGGGGCTCTGGTTATCCTTAAGGCGATTGAATGGATCACAAAATTGCAAAAATTTCAAAATGTGGAGGTTGAAGTGGGTCTGATTTCCTCATGCTCATAAATCTCTTGAATTCAAATGGGAGTTTAACATCAAGTGTCGGAAACATAGTTGAAAAGTATAAATCGGAAACCATCAAACATGGGAAGTTTTTATTTTAAACATGTTGTAAGGGATGGAAACCATTAAACATGTTGTAACTAGATCTAGAAGTAATTCTAGCAAATGGTGGGGGAACCATGGATGTATTGATGAGTTGCTCTCTAATTATCTCAAATATTTGAACGAATAAGATGGCTTGACCCCATTGGCTTTTTGGACAACCCACTTGGAAAGTGCAGGCTGAAAGGGAATAAAACCTTTTATGCTAAAAACAAAATCTTCAGTTTCAAATTGCGGAAGGGGGAGTTGCCCATCTCAAATTTATGTTGAACTGCTCATGATGCCAACATGATGTAATTCTTCAAGCTATAAAACATACCGAGTGAAAAGTTAATGGGAATTTAAATAACATGATTGAAAATAAAAAAATAATGCTAGAAAATTGGAATAATTAGAGTTAGATATAGGAGTGGCTACTCTACTTAATTAGCTAGGCTTCTTTTAGACCGTTTAGTTTAGCTTTTGCTTGGAACAAAGTATAATATCTATTACCACTTAGGCTTTGCCTTTGTGTTAACAGCCTTCGCCACCAAAGAATACAATTTTGTTTCGCGTTATCCTACATAGTAGGTATTTGTTTCATTAGCCAGTGGTGGGAGATATTATTTGGTTCTTCCCTGTTGTGAAGATTATGCATGTACTGATTTATAACACCAAATGATATATGTATATATAAATTTTAAAAAACTTAATATATGCTTCAAAAGAAAAATGCTAAAAAATAGAAAAGCCACTTATGTTTTGAAGGTATCAGTACAACATAGTAACAAATAAAAGAAAAAATACTATAACCTTCAGATATAATTTTGAATGTAATTTGAAATATTAATTACTTAATTATTTTATTTTTCTATTGTTACCTTTATATTATAATTATTTTTGATATTTTTGAGTAACTATTATATCTATTTTAATTTATTTTCTTTATGCTCATTATTATCACCAACATATCATGATACCACTCTTTAGTTTTTCAAAAATATTTGAGGAATCCATTTTCAAAAAAAATTATTGTTCGTTTGCAAAAAATAACAAGAAATTTTCACATTTCAATATAATTTCCCCCTATATATTACTTTTCACATTTTTAAGGAACAACAATACTTTTTTTTTTTGTCCCATCTCATGTCTCATTCATGCTAATCATCGGGCATTTTAATGCTTGCAGCACTAGGTCATGTTTATCGAGACAAGATCGCAATAGCCAAACGTTAATCATGTGAGATTAAGGTATCTTTTAAATTTTTATAAATTTATTAATATAAAATACTTTCAATTAAAACTTTTCATTTTCTATAATTATTTTATTTTTTAATTATTTATCTATATTTTCTTATATAAATGAGGAATGATCTTGTTAGCTCAAGCTAAGTAAATATCTCGCTTAGCCCATATTGAAAAATCTATTTACATCATTATTTATCTATTTTTTTTATATACTTGTTTATCTAAATATAATTAACATATAAATTAAGTTTTATCATTTTTGGATATATGTAGATATTTTTTTGAGATTTTCAAAGAGAAAATATTGTAAATAAGTTTTTTTTACGTGGAATAAAACATTTACTTTAACTGAGGATAATAATTTCACTTCTCCTGTATAAATACTCATAAAACTGACATCTCTCTTCTTTTTTTTTTTATTCTTTTTACTCGTAATAATCAGTGTTGTCAAAACCGGACCAGACCGGCCGATCAGACCGGTCTGATCGGGAACCGGTCAAATGTCCGGTTCGATTACATACGGTTCGGTTGAATTACATTAAACCGTTCGAACCGTCGAATCGGCGGTTGAACCGGACATCCCGGTTGGACCGAATATGACCGGTTCGACGCATACTAAAAAAAAAAATCAGTTGTTGTCATCGACGTCGAGCGCTCGAGCCTCCAATCGACGACCCCCCAAAATCAAAGCCTTGCTGCCCTAGCTCATCGTCTTCTTCCTCTCGTCCGATCGGCGATGAGAGTCACGATACTATGCCATCTCTGCCTCCTTTCCATCCACCTTCTTCTTCCCTCATTTCCATTTCCAAGATCCCGCCCAAAAGCCTCAAACCGCTCTGCCTCCTTTTCATTTCCGTCTTCACAATTTTCAGCAAATTTCAAAGGATTCGGTCGTTGATTTTCATCTCACCTCACATATTTTGTCTGCCTGCCGCCCGTTCGCACGATGATGCTCGCTGCCTCGCTCGCCTGTTCATACGACACCCACCGCTGCCTCTCTCGCCCGTTCGCACGACCGACGCCTGCCGCTGCCTCTCTCGCCTGATCACGCGACGCCTGCCCCTGCCTCTCTGTTCCGATCGCGGACCGCCCGCATCTTTTCACACAAAGGCGCGAAAGCTGCAGAACTGTGAAATCTCCTGAATCGTGAAACGTGTTGCATTTTATTTTTAATTTTTTTTTGTGAAGCGAGGTTCGATCGAGGCTGATGCGATCGATGACAGAAGATGGGTTAAGTATATAAAAATAGGAAGCTGATGGGTAGCAATGTAATGTACTCTATGCTTTAATTTAATTTTAAAATTTTTAATATAATTATTAATCTAATTTTAAGTATTTTTAAAATTTTTCAATTTTTTAACATTTTAGTAATTTAAAATGCTAAAATGCTACTAATTTTTAAAAACAAAAAATATTTAAAATATTTTGTACATATATTAAATATATTTAAATTAATTTTTTCCTATATATTTTGTACTTATATTGTGGTTCTTAAACTTTGACATATATATTTAGGATTTATGAAA
>JAXCLR010000073.1:27959426-27975491 GCA_035584095.1 Annona squamosa | reverse complement strand
CTGTCCGAACTCCAAACTTCAACCGAAAAAATTATATATTAAAAAAAAAAATCCCAGAAACTAACTGAAAAGAATACCCCCAGCCTCCCAACGGAAAGAAAAGAAAAGGGAAAAAAAAAAGACACAAGCTTTCTGCCGCGGATCGCCGGTTCCCACCATGGGGAACCGGAGAAATGATACGTGCCAGCGCCCGCCGGCGGTACGCTCAAGCTAAATGCAACGAAGCAGCTCACCGGAAGGCGACGCACCCACCGGAACTCCCAATTCATGCCATGGAAGAGGAAGAAGACTAGCAAGGAAGAAGAAGAAGAGGCGACGAAGAAGGGAATGGCGTCGACAGGCGCCAACACCGCCGCTTCCGCTCCGCCGCTGGAATCGCCAGGCGTGTCGACCCCTCCGGGGGCGGCGGCCGCGGCCGAAGACATTACGGTGAAGGCCCTCCAGAAGCGCTACGAGGGGCTGATCACCGTCCGCTCCAAGGCCATCAAGGGCAAGGGCGCCTGGTACTGGACCCACCTCGAGCCGATTCTTGTCCACCACTCCGATACCGGCCTCCCCAAGGCCGTCAAGCTCCGCTGCTCCCTCTGCGACGCCATCTTCTCGGCATCCAACCCCTCCCGGACGGCCTCTGAACATCTCAAGCGCGGCACCTGCCCCAATTTCACTTCACTCCCCAAGCCCATCTCTTCCATCTCACCCTCGCCGCCTCCTCCACCCACCGTCTCCCGGAAGCGCGCCTCTTCCTCCTCCTCCTCCTACCAAATCCCCCCTCTCGCCGTCATCGACCCTTCCCGCTTCTGCGCCGAGGTCGTCTACACGGCAGCTCCGCCCCCGCCTCCTCCCCCGCCACCGCCTCCGGCTCTCCTCGCGCAGTCCTCCCAGCAGCAGCATTTAATGCTGTCTGGCGGAAAGGAGGATCTAGGGGCTCTGATGATGCTGGAAGACAGCGTGAAGAAGCTCAAGTCTCCGAAGGCCACGACGGGCCCCACCCTCAGCAAAGCGCAGATAGACTCCGCCGTCAGCCTCTTGGCCGACTGGCTCTACGAGTCCTGCGGCGCCGTCTCTCTCTCCTCCGTCGAGCACCCCAAATTCAAGGCCTTCCTCCAGCAGGTGGGCCTCCCACTCGTCCCCCGCCGGGAGCTCGTGGGCCCCAGATTAGACGCCCGGTACGAGGAGGCGCGGGCGGAGTCGGAGGCCAAGATCCGCGACGCCATGTTCTTCCAAGTTGCCTCCGACGGATGGAAGCCCGCCGCCTCCCATGCTGAGAACCTCGTCAACCTCACCGTCAATCTCCCCAACGGCACCAGCGTCTACCGGAAGGCCGTTTTCACGAATGCCCCTGTTCCGTCCAAGTATGCGGAGGAGATCCTGTGGGAAGCGGTCACCGACGTCTGCCACACCGCCGTCCATCGCTGCGTGGGGATCGTTGCCGACAAGTTCAAGGCCAAGGCGCTTCGGAATTTGGAGGATCAGAACCACTGGATGGTGAACCTCTCCTGCCAGCTGCAGGCCTTCACCAGCTTGATCAAGGATTTCAGCAAGGACCTACCCCTGTTCCAGACCGTCGCCGACAACTGTTTCAAGCTCGCCAACCTCCTCAACACCAAGCCCCAGGTAAGAAACAGCTTCCACAAGTACCAGCTGCAGGAACTTGAGTATTCTGGGCTGCTCAGAGTCCCCCCCAGCAGCAGTGATGGTGGGGGGAATCCACCCAATTCTAGCTTTGCTTATGTCTATGCAATGGTGGAAGATGTAGTGAACTCAGCTCGCCCAATTCAGCTGGCAGTCCATGATGAGGCGTTCAAGGCAGCCTGCATTGAGGATCCCGCAGCCCGTGACGTGGCGGAGATGGTCCTGGATGTGGTGTTCTGGAATGAATTGGAGGCGGTACATTCCCTAGTTAAGATCATCAAGATGATGACTCATGAAATGGAAGCGGAGAGGCCATTGATTGGGCAATGCCTGCCGCTCTGGGACGAGCTGAGGAGCAAGTTGAAGGAATGGTGTGGGAAGTACAATGTGGCAGAAGCCCCGGTTCAAAAGGTGATTGACAGGCGATTCAAGAAGAATTACCATCCAGCGTGGTCTGCAGCTTACATTCTAGACCCACTCTACCTGATTCGGGACAACAGCGGCAAGTATCTCCCACCATTCAAGTGCTTGACGCCTGAGCAAGAGAAGGATGTAGACAGATTGATAATGAGACTAGTGTCAAGGGAGGAGACCCACATTGCTCTGATGGAGCTAATGAAGTGGCGGTCGGAGGGGCTTGATCCCCTTTACGCGCAAGCAGTGCAGTTGAAGCAGCAGGACCCAACGACTGGGAAGATGAAGATTGCGAACCCACAGAGTAGTCGCCTTGTGTGGGAGACATGCCTGAGTGAATTCAAGTCACTGGGGAAGGTGGCAGTGAGATTGATCTTCCTTCATGCTACTTCTTGCAGCTTCAGGTGTAACTGGTCATTTGTCAGGTGGGTTTCTGCTCACAGCCACTCAAGGGTGGGTATGGACCGCGCCCAGAAGATGATATTCATCGCGGCTCACACCAAGCTCGAGAGAAGGGACTTCACCAGTGAAGAAGAGAAGGATGCAGAGCTATTCATGAACGGTGAGGACGATGTCCTCAATGAGGTGTTTGTGGATGCATCGTCAGTGTGAGACTTCTAAATTCTACCTGTAGATTTGAATTATAGGAATCTTTGAATTCTTTGGACTCTGTCCGTGTTGTTCATTACCCCCAAAGATTTTGGAGAGGGGAAGATGATGGGAAGACAATACCATCGGATACGCACCCAGATACCATTGGAAGGAAACCATCAGCGTCCCTAGTGTGGACAGGATTTGGTTCTAGGGTCTGCTCAGCACCACTCTTGTCAGATACATGATCAGAGTTTGCTTCGTTAATTTTATTGGCTTTGCTCAGCGCCTGACATCCAGAGAATGATTTTGGGATTTATTGGATTTTAAGAAAGAATCTCCTCTTCATAAGATCAGGTGTTGGAGGAGCATAACAGAAGCAACAATGCGGCATTTTGGTTCCTAGAATTATTGGGATTAATAACATTAATGAAGATGAAGTTTCTCATCCTTTAGAGATCGGAGGTTCAAGTTGAGTGTTTCTCTGTTCTTTTGTTTCTTTTCTACCTTGTTCTTCATCCTCCTCACTCTCATTTTGTTTTGTGTTGGTTTGGATCATTTAGCCTTGACAGACCAACTAACCTTGATATTCTGTACACTAATTGGATTTTGTTTTCTTCAGTATGTATCTATGAATGTTTATGCAGGGCTGTTGATTGAAATCAAAATGATCTTATAATGTCAATTCATGGTGTTCAATATGGCTTCTCTTTTCTGAACATGTAAAAATTCACTCTTTGTTTTGGATACGGGATCTTTTTCAGCAATATTCTCAGCGTCGCGTTCTGGGAATTCTACAGCACTCACTGTTTCAAAAGAATCATCCCCCATATTCTGTTCCAAGTCTCACCACGATGGTCTAAGAATTCAACAACACTAACTGCTTCAAACGAATCATCCCCCATATTGTGTTCCAAGCCCGTCATCAGATGTTCTTCAAGATTCCTACAGTATTCCAATTCTCACCATGGCGGTCTAAGAATTCAACAACACTAACTGCTTCTAAACGAATCATCCCCCATATTTTGTTCCACGCCCATCACCAAATGCTTTTCATGATTCCTACAGGATTTTCTTCCCATCTTTTTTCTGTCTGATATGTAGGCACAGCAGGTGTAGCTCACAGTCAATTATTAATAGACTTTAAATTTCCAGCAGAAGTTCCGAAGATTTTCACAAGTAATTAATATATGGGTGGATGTCCAAGTCGTCTGTGTTTTTACCAGGTTGGTTAAAGCATTTATCCAATCTGTCTCAGGTTTCACCTGCGCTGCGCTTGCAATATTTTTTCACTGGCCTCTGCAACTTTTATTCCTTCCAATCCTTCTCATTCTCTTTTAGAACTTTCATTTCGTCTTGTAGATCTGTTTCTGCAGTAGGGCCCTCCTTTTTTATGGAAAATTTTCACTGCCGAAGCATGTGTTTGTAATCAGTATGTCTTCCAAATGCTTACGTCCGTTGAGGCCAACCTCAAGCCTTAACAAAGGCCCAGTCCTTGTGCGAACGAGGGCATAGCTAAGTGGTTATACATTGTGAGTGCACGTGGTCTTGGCTTTGGAGGAGAGCAAATGACTTATGTAATGTAATAAAGAGAGAAAAAGAAGAAAGCCCAGTCCTTGCCAAGCACGGCATTCAAATCAACAACAGGCTATTTGTATTACAGCACTGCCATCTCCTCTCCATTGCTTCACATGCCTAGCCTACACAGTTCAGGTAAGGGTCGTAAGAGCGGGTGTGAATTGAGAGGAAAGGAAGTCTTTTTTCCACGCAAGGAAGCGTTCTAAGCAGACTTCGTATGCCGCGTATTCATTATTCTTCCCATTTGCATGTACTTGGGGATCTGTGAGTTGATGGAGAGCATGGGCTAGCTTTCAACGTCGAATTCAGGACCATGCATCGTCAAGATCTACACATGCATGGACCACACGTAACCATAATTTTCAAACTCCCTACACTGACAAAAGGGCTTCAGGTTTAATTTGTGACCCCCCAGACGTGCTGGCTTCTCTCTCTCTCTCTCTCTCTCTGCATGAGATGAACAATAACAGCGCCCCATCTATTTATTTCACAATCGAGATTATCTCCATTGATTCTCTCTACAGACTATGGATTCGTTATTCAAACAAATACTTCTGCAATTGAAGATAAACTGCTGTTGTAATGACACAGCCCAAAATAAAAGAGAGTTCTAGAAAAGCTTTTCCTATTAATGATATTAGAGCTTGACCATTGACATAGAAATTTTAGGTGCTTCTCAGAGAAGACACTACTTAGAGATTAAAATTAGCGATAAGTGAACTAGCCCACAGCAGATTCAGCCCTATATGTTTGAGATTTCTTGATTGGAATTGGGGTTAGCCTAGAAGGGCTAGTTGTAAAGAAGGGCGCGAGAAGTGCGTGAGCAAATGCCCCTGCAGCAGAGTGCAGTTGAGCCGGTTGGGTGGATGGCGAACCGCCATGGTCAACCTCGGAAGAGAGAGAAACGGCGTATCTTCTCAGCCCCGGGCCACGTCGGCCGCTGGATGCTTTCTGGTCTATTGGTGTGGTGGGCTCCCACCATGAAAGCAGTGGACGTCTACTTCAGTGCTTTGTCGCTCTGCGTCCATGGAAAAGCTTATGTATGGTGGGCTCCATCTCAGGAGGGAGGGAAGGGAGCTTTTTCTTGCATGCTCTTCTTTGAATGATCCTTTTGGGGGTAGCTTGTGTTGTAAACATTGCCAACGGCAGTAAGCATCAAAATCTTTGAAATGGGCTGTTTTTAACTTTTGATCATGTGGTTAGAGCAGGACACAGATGAGGTCGTTTCGCGACAATTGCCATGATTGATAAAAGGCGGCTTGAAGGAGACCCCAAATCCAGCCAGGCTGTCGGCACAGGGAAGCTCCCAAGATGCTTGACAGCGATCCTACAACAAACACCTCCACCCAAGAGCTACAATTGCAGCTTGAAAAATCTACGTATTCTCATCTGGGTGTTAGTATACCACCACCACACCCGTTCCATTCCAAAAAGCATGTATCATGCTTAACTGCTGTTAACCACTTGGTTTTTTGAAATTTCCCCACCCCCATCTCCTTGATTGTGCACATGTGAAGAATAGCTTGGATATATAATTAAAAAAACATGCTCCTCTTTCTTGCTCAATTGCTCCATGCGCCACATGCATGCAGAAAGTGGACATAAGAGCAAAAGGCAACAATCCGTGCTGTAGACCGTAAATAAACATTGGTACCAAACTACTGCTGCTGCTGCTACTACTTCAGCTGGCCTGAAAATCCGAAGAGTGGTTCTGAAGGGAAAGCAGCAGACAGATTTGCCTCGAGCAAACACATCATCCTCTCAATTCTCAACCAGTATATTAGCAGTCTCAATGCCCCATGGCTTTTCCAGCTTAATTGGAATCACACAATCCGCGGCATGCATGCAATCGACCCCATGAATATCCACCCATCACAATCTCCTGATCATGAAAACTTAGAAGCAATATTCCCAAATCAATTAAAAGGTAAAAAAAAAAAAAAAAAAACATTGGATCATCACATCTGGCAGTTGTTGCTGTTCCCATGTCACCAAAACCATGTGTGGTGTGGGTCCCTTGTCCATGGTAGCTAATACTTGTGTATGCATGTGTGGTTCTCCTTTTCATCTGTATATCATTTATGAAGTGCATGGAGAAAAGAAGAAAATGTGCAAAGATAGAACAGCTGATGGGCAGATGATACCGTATGGGCCACTTGGGGTGTGGGTCATCATCATTCACTGTACTAAAGGCACTGGTACCTGTTTTGGGTACTCATTTTCTCTTCTTTGCATACATATGGTAACCTGACTCTGTGCTTTTTTCCAGTAAGAAAGCCATCATTTCCCCTTATCATAGGAACCCAATAAAGCATTTCATCTTTGGACTGCTCCTCCCATCCTTGCATATTGATAGTTCAAGGTGCAAAGTTCTGCGTCTAGCGCCATCTAGGGCTACAAAACTTTTCTAGCGCATACATGAGGGATACGATACCAAGGAGCCGGCTGTTTTTATTATTTTAAATTTTTTTCATCATTTTTTGTGTGGCCACCTATTTATTCAGTTCATACATAAAAATGTATTTTTTTGGATTTTTGTATATGTTTTAATTAAAAATTCACTTCTCATTCTCCCCCTCAAGAAAAATGGTAAAAGTTTTCTCATTTTTGAAATTTAAAAATATATGTCCAAAAATGATAAGTTTTGGGGAATGAACTAAATATATATAGGCCACATAAAAATGAAAAAAAATAAAAAAAAAAACAAAACAGCTGGTTGTTAGTTGGGTAACTTAGCATTGTACCCAATTTTTAATTCGTAAATTTTTTTTCCTCATTTTATGTGGCCCACATGTGTTTAGTTTATATATCAAATTTTGCCTTTTTGAATTTTTATATTTTTAATTTCAAAAATAAAAATTTTTTAACGTCTTTCATGTGCACATAAAAACGTTAAAATTTTGCATTTTTGAAATTAAAAATAAGTAAAATATCCAAAAAAATTACGATCTTAGAATATTGGCCCGCATAAAATGAGAAAAAATTTAAAATAAAAAATGGGCACGCCGCATCTACACAGCGCACCCGGTTACGCACAAGAATTTTCCTTTTATTTTATTTTGTTACCAGGCGATCAGATAACTTACGAAGCGCAGCTCCAGCGGGGGGATAAACAAGACTTACTTTTACCTAGCTTAAAACTTTGGACCTCCCGTTTCACATATATTTATACACATTTACATTAACTAATTGATCATCCAAGTCTAAGTGACAAAATTATACCCTCGTTAGGGTACTACCAACATCGAACAGGGTTCATATTAATCATAAAATTAAAATCAAACAATTCATATGACTTCACATCATCTGTTTTACCGTGATCTAAAAAATCATATAATTTATTTTACCATGGTACCAAACTTCATCCTAATCAATATCCCTTTTTTAATCTCATGGACTCAACACTCCATGGCAGGTAGTGGATTTCGAACCTTAGTTACTGGGCGCGCGAGCCCTCGTGTGAATGGATTATATTTGCTTTAAAACATATATTCGGCGTAGATTGTGAAAAATATTTTGACCCATTAATTGAGGAATTAAAATATAACACTAGTTTATGTTGTCACTTATCCATATAGAAATAATGTTTTAAAATGGTTTAGATGTTAAAAATATAGCTTGAGAATTAATATTTAAATCAAATTATTTTATTTAGTTGATTTGCACTTTTTAGTTAAGCCCCATACCCATATTTAATTTAAATGAACTTTGGTATTCTATTAAATAAATTATTATGAATAAAATGCTTCGGTTAGATTTTAATTTCATCATCAACCTTAGCCATTTGCAATGGATTGCACCCTACTATTTCCCATACCCATATATATAGGGACCCTTTCCTGAGCAGACGGATTATGGTGCAATCTAATGTAAATTGAGTCCCACACATATTAGATTGCGATAAAACTTTATATAATCATTTATCCATATAAAAATTATACTTTAAACGGTTTAAATGTTGAAGATAATACTTTAAACTTGATATTTATATTAAACTATTTTATTACGTTTATTTTACACCATTTTAAGTGAGGACAACACACATATCGGATTTAAATGAAAATTAGTATGCTAATAAAGTGGACAATTCTAAATACGATGGGGGAGGTGGAGTTCCCATTTATGATCATGTGGGGTTCATAGTACATGGACTACACGGTGCAGTCACATGCACCGGATCATATTCTATATATTATATATATATAAAGAGAATAGTGATCCTTATTATTATTTACCTATGTAACAACTTCACGTATTTTATAATTTATATTTTTCTATTTTATGTGGCTTACATGTATTTAGTTCATATACCAAAATTTAGATTCTTTATACATTTTTTTTTATAAATTTTTAATAATCAAGATTTTGACCTTTTTCATGAGAAGGGAGTAAAAAATGGGTAAAATTTTTTATTTTTTAAATTTTATGAAAAGTATACAAGAATCTTGAAATGATAAAATTTAATATATGAAGTAGATACATGCGGCCCACAAAAAAAGAAAATATAAAATATAAAAAAACACAAGGTTGTGTACGTATAGGATCATTGTCCATACATATATAGAAACGGGTAGGACATTTGCAACTACAGTGAATTATGTTGTAAATGGAAACAACTGCATGTTGAAATGAAAATCCAACTGGCCATGTTGCTTAATATCATTTTTTATCATATTACTAAAAATCATTTCATCAGGGTTCTAAGTGAGTCGTACTTGCTACAAATTGTAGATAATCGTATGTAAATTATGATAAATACTCAAATTCATTTAGATATATTACATTAGAATATAATAATACTTTATAAAATTATAAATTTATATAGAAATAATTTCTTAAAAGGTTTAAATATTGAAAATATAATTTTAAAATTGATATTATAATAGTCCATAGCCGAATAGTATCTCTAAAAGGGGAGAAAGTTCCTACAATTTATAAGTGGGTCTTAACTTAAATATGGTGTAACGTATTTTAAAACCATACAGCTGAGTTGCCCAGCCATAGAAGACAATATTAGAGAAATCATACATAAATGTATGATTGCTCTTCAGTTTATATTAAATACCTGGCCAACCATCAATTTTTTGGACTAGTATGCTATAGGTATAAATTAAACTATTTTATTACGTTGGTTTTAAACCTCAATTAGGCTTGATATGGGTTTTTTTATTTTTCAAATTCTACAAAAAAAAATATACACAACAATCCAAACGTAAAATTTAGTCTATAAACTAGGGAAATGCATTTATGAAA
Source organism: Annona squamosa (assembly GCA_035584095.1). Classification (NCBI taxonomy): domain Eukaryota; kingdom Viridiplantae; phylum Streptophyta; class Magnoliopsida; order Magnoliales; family Annonaceae; genus Annona; species Annona squamosa. The sequence continues at coordinate 27,966,023 of JAXCLR010000073.1, read as the reverse complement.
CTCTTCTTCTATATAATCCTTTCCATTTTGAATATTTTGATGATTAGCGAAAAATCTACAAATCTATTCTACTTGACATTATTTATAGTATGTTAGAAATCCTTTCACTTGTCAAGTATTACTATAATAGGCCTCATCTACAAATGTGTAAAATTAACATAATAAAATAACTTAATACTAAATATAAATTTTAAGTAGTATTTTCAACACCTAAATAATTTAAAATATTACTACTATGTAGATAAATAATTTTATAAAATATTACTACATTCTAATATGTGTGGAAATGAATTTAAGTATTTTTCTTAATAACACATGAATATATCTATTTTTAAGCAAATGTGGCCTATGTATATTGGATTTAAATAAAACTTGGTATTGTAGCTAAGAAAATGACATCAAATATAATAAATGGATTGAAATTTGCATCAATCATCAACATATTAAAAATGGAGTGGGTTCAACGAAATTGTTTCTTAGAAACTCAATTTTATAAAAGTATTGCCCTATAAAGTAGATAAAGAATATGTGCACTTATAAAAACGGAAAAAATTTAAAAAATAATAAATATGTAAAATACATAAGGTTGTTACTAATTGAATGTACATGATCATTACTCTATATCTACATATCGGTAGTGATCCATAGAAAACATTTTCTAGTTCCCCTCGAGGTGGAAATAGTTAGTTTGGACACCATGGGGATGATTTTATAAAATCTAAATTATTTACTTATTGAAATAGTGTCATATATATTAAAATCAAAGTTATTTAACTTGATTTAAAAATTTTAACAGATTACATGTATTAATCCCGTGTAATGTCTACTCAAAGAACTTCGGTAAAATAATATAAATCAAGAAAAAATAAAAACTATAAATATGAAATCAAATCATAAAGATAAGAACACGTATAGTGGTTTGGATCTTCCTATCCTACTCCACTCTTCAAGTACAACGACTTGAGTTTCACTAATTAACTTTAACATACAAGTTACAATGTTTTTTCAACTGTCTTCTAGATTAGTAATAAATTTCAGATGGGCTCAAGAAATAACCAGCACTTTGATTCACTTTTTCTTAGTTTGATTACTATCAACACCATGTATTACAACTTTTTTCTTAGTTTAATCACTATCAATACCAAGTATTACAATCTTTTCCTTAGTTTGATCACCATCAACATTAAGGTAGTAAAAGAACAAAATTTTAGATAAAAAGTATACCGGTTTAATACATCTACAAAAGCAACAACTTTTCAATTGATTAATACTTTGTACTGAATCCCCAGCAACAACACCTTTGAGTATTTACAACTTTAGCTTCAGCTTCAAACCTCCACAGAAAGCTACCTAACAATGAAGTATTTTGGAGTTTTTTAAATTTGTATTTGGGTATTTTTCTTCAATTTTCTAATGCCTTCTATTTCTCCCAAATTCTCCTTTTATAGTCCCTTGATCACTTGAAACGTGACCTAGAAGATAGACTAAATAATTTCCATGTATATCACGATTCTTTGAAATGTGAAAATTTGCTACCTAAAAAAGGTTGATTTTTTCTAGACAATTGTTGACCTTTTTGTGCTCTAGTCGAATTAGAGATTTTGCAGCATGGAAAGGATGACCTTTTACAAATAAAAAATTGACATTTTCTCCTATTCTGCAAAACATGTTAATTTACTTGAGATAATCATAAATGAATATACCAATCTTTATTCAAGATTAAATATATCTCAAAAAATATATTCCATATCATAATCCAAGTGAAGCATATTCTAAGATTATTTCAAGCATTCTAACAAGCATATTCCATTTTCAAGTTTTTAAGATATTTCAAACTTATCTTATCACAATTTGTGCTCTAAACTCAAAATGATAATTCCACAAATACAAAATACTCTTAAAAATCCTATCCAAGAGCACCAGACATAATTTCACAAACTCAAAATCAAGAGGTAATTATATCAATTCATAACATGTGTTCTTGAATGATTATGATTATATGGTATGCTGTGATTATTTTATGGCAAAATTTTTTAAAATTTCTAACGAAACATGACTTGTCCAATAAGCTGGACAACATCAACTTAGGGCCTACATTAAGTATTTGCAATTTTGGTGAAATGTGGAAATTAAATCATCTACCTATATATGGATAATGATCTTGTATATCTCGTTGTTAATTAGTTCATTTTATAATTTTTACATTTTAAAATTTTTTCCATTTTTGGGTAGATTCATGTGTATTTAATCCACATAAAATTACTTTTTGTAGTCTTTGTGCATATATCTGCAAGATTTCTAAATTTTAATTTTTATGATTTTTTTATTCCACTTCCCCTATGTTCACTTACAAGAGAATTGTCACTTTGTGATACGCTTTTAGTGACCCTTAATAATAAAGTAATATAAATAATCGTTGTCACTAAAAACTAGTTTTTAGTAACAATGATGTAATAGATGGTGTAAAAAATAATCTTTAAGTGTCACATTCAAAAAGCGCCACAATGCCTTTTGTAAGGAACTGATAATGATGTGTTTGCTAAATGTCAAATTTCTTAGGGTTCTTACTCCTTGGTAGGGGTGTTAATGGATCGAGTTAAACGAGTTGGAGTTTAATTCTAATTCATTTAAGATATCTCAACCTAATTTGTTTATTTACCCATTTAAAAAACCTAACCCAAATCTATTTACAACCCATTATAATTTTATGATGATGTTGGGGTCATTTCAGCGCAATTGCACCGCTGTTATGGTACAGTTGCACTACACCTGAATATTTCTCTTTCTCTATATATATGTATGTATATATATATATATAAATATATTTTGGGAACGTTTCTACAAAATCCCTCTTTTATGTAATCTCCTCTATTTTTAACATCCAAATAGTTGATGTACAATATACTCCATTCATTATATTTAGCATCTTATATTATCATGAAAATCCTTTCATTTGTCTAGTATCATTATATATTAGCCTCATCTATAAATGTGTAAATCAACGTAATAAAATAATTTAATATTAAATATTAATTTTAAGTAGTATTTTTAACATCTAAACCATTTAAAATATTATAAATATATGAATAAATGATACTGTAAAGTATTACTAGATCTGACACATATGTGAATAGATCTAAGTATTTTTTTTCTAATTTACGCATGAATGTATTTAGTTTTGAGCAAATATGGCTTATGCATATATTAAATCTGGATGAAACTTAGTCTCCTAGCAAAACATTTGATATTAAATATAATGAATAACTTGAATTTTAATCAAACATCAAAATGTCAAAAATGGAGGGGGTTACATGAAACCACTTCTATTTAACCTGGTTACAGAAAAGAGGACCCGTAATTTATATGAGTAATGTACATATACAACCACCTCTTTAAATTTTAACAATTTATATTATTCTTTTATATGCACATATTTATAATAACAGAATTCACTTTGATTAGAAACTTTATATAAATAAATATTTAATATCATTTGAAAGTGGATATCGAGCTATTAAATTTTGTGAAAATTCGAGAATAAATTTACATTTGTATAAAAGTTTCCGGCCAAATTAATTTTTCACATCATAAATACATGTATATAGAAGAATACTATAAATAGTTCATACTTGAACATTATTTTTTAAAATACAACAAGCAAAGGGTGATTACTTAATGAGCTTTGCTTATATGTAACTAGGTTATATATAAAAGTGATTTTGTATGACTATTCTATTTTTATTATGTTCATAATTGATGTAAAATTGAATATATTCTTTTATTTAACATCATTTGTTTAACTAGCAAACTAGGGGAACATTTAGTAATGTAAATTTTTGTAGGATTGTGGGATGGGGTGAGAAATAGAAAAGAAAATATTTTGATAAATGTGTGATTGATAGGAAATAATAAGGGTAGAGTTAAAATAAATATGTTTCATAGATGTAGTTGGTAGGAAAAATGATTGGAATATAAGGGTATAAGTGGAAAAATGTGATTATTAGTGAATTTAATAGCTGCCTTAAGAAATGTGCTCCCACCAATTCACACCTCTATTGATTACCAAACGTCTCCTAAGTTTCATCCAAATCAAACATGAACATGGGCCACATTTGTTGAAAAATACTTAGATAATTAACATATGTTTTAGAATGTAATAATATTTTATAAAATTATTTATTCATATAGTAATGATATTTTAGATGGTATAGATTCTGAAAATAGTACTTAAAAATCTTTTCGTTATTAAATTATTTTATTACGTTGATCTTATTTATTTGCAGATAAAGCGTATATATAGTGCTATTAAACAAATAAGAGAATTTTCATAATAATGTTAATGATACTAAATATAATAGATAGAGTGAATTCTCAACCAATATCTAGATATTAAAAATGAAAAAGTTATGTAGAAAAAGGATTTCATAAAAACACAGTCTTAACTTAATTAAGTAACAACCTAATTGTATATGAACATTAATCCACATGTATAAGCCCAGATATGTTGCCAAGAGTATCTTATTTTGGTTGATATTCTTCATGCATGAAATAGATAGCAAATGCTATATAGTTAGATAAGCCGATCCAATACAGACCTCTTTTTTTTTTTTTGTCACCTATTTCCATCCTTAATTTCTGTTCAAGTTAGTTCGTTGTAATTTCAACAAGCTAGTAAGACCTATGGTTGGCCTATTTTTTTCTACATTAATGAGTAGAAATGGTGTGTCATGCACCAAACACAAAAAGGGTCCACATCCACCGTGCACGCATTCATGTGGAATCGGTGGTGATGTTTATGGAGGACTGGCATGTGGGTTAGGTGCTATACATAAAAAACCAGGACACAGCATGTAACAAGCATATGTATAAGTTGGTCCTTTTTTTCGTCAAGTTCAAGAAAAGGTCACCAACTGTCGAATTGGGACAGCTAATTACAAAAAATAATATTAAAAAATTTTAAAAATTGGGTGTGCTAAATCAGAGACAGGAGGCTGTTGCAACTCCCAATTGAATCCAAAAGTGACTGAATTGCTGTCTGGCTAGCTACAAATCAAACATTAAGCTGGATAAGCTCCGGAAAATGGTAGTCTTGTCTTTGCTATACCAATGCTAATTAAAAGGAATGGATAAAAAATATATACGTATTAGAGAGGAAAAGTACGATCAACCATTGAAATAAGGTGAACAACTAAAATGTACAAGGTCATCACTTGGATGACCAAATGATTAACCGGAGTGATTTTTCCTTTCAAGTATATTTTCCTCAAGTACCTAATCATATAAGGTGAGTGGCGCGATAAAAAAAAAATGCACAAAAGCATTTTCAGAAATGTGTAAGTCCACACTAGTTAATAATGTTTATTTTTATTAATTCTCTAATTCTCATTAAATTCTGTTAAACTCTGGAAAAAAATTTATCAAAGTATTCAACTATTGAGCCCATCAATTCCTAACCTGTCAACCATCAAATTGTCAAGCAATCGAACTCCATTCAAGGGAAAAAGTGAAACAATGAATTTAAAATGTTTCAAAAGTGATAGTTAAGATCTTAAAATACGAGTCTATAAATAATATTTTTCAACTCATGGGAAAATATTTACTGGTAAAAAAGAAACTTTCAGTTTTCTAACCGTTCTCGATTCTCATCCCTAAAACCCAAGTCCTATATCTGCTCCAACATGCTTCGATAAAAATTTCAGGTTAATTAGGTAAGCCAGATTGAACTTCCTTACCTACGATCACTGAAAAGTCAGCGGCATCGATCTAACAGCATTAAATTCATGAGGGCCACTTGTTACCATCAATGGTCCTACTCAAAATTTGCAACCCCGGACAAAGCGCTAGTGGGGTTTGCACATACCTAAAGGTTCTAAAATTTGTACTTGTGATCATTGAGTTTCGGATTTACAGTAGGTGGTTTGAAGTTTTTAAAATATTTACTTTTGATCCCTCCACTAACATAAAGCCCTCACATTATTATTGAATTCAAAAATACCAAAATGCCCTTTTGGATTTTTAATAAATATTTTTATTAAAGATTTTAAATATTTTCTAGAAACAAAATCTGTAAAATAAAAGTAACCCATACAAATTTCGACCAAATAGGTAGTTCATTAAGTTTTGAAAAAAATTAAATAAAGGACATTTGTCATTTTAAGCAAAAAATTAACAATGTTGGAGTTTCACTTTCACGTAAAGACCAAAACTATATATTTTTAAAAAGTAATTTGCAAACATACACATATAGTTTAACCATAGTAGCAAATATACCTATTTAGTTTTTAAAATTACAAATATTTCCTCATATAGTTTTACTGTAATTGCAAACGTATCCACATTGTTGTAATGTTGTCAAAGTATTGTCATGGCATGAGTATATTTATAACCATATGCATACTATGTGGGCTTATTTGCAAATTATTTTTATTGTAAATATACCTACATAGTTTTCATATATTTGCAAATGATGGCGTGAGTATTATAGTCAACCATATATGATTATTTGCAATTTTTGAAACTTAGGGTGTGTTTGGTAATGAATAAAATTTTTGATGAAAAGTTTTGAGGAGTAAAAGTTGTCAAATGATGTGATATGAT
>JAXCLR010000073.1:27930670-27946630 GCA_035584095.1 Annona squamosa | reverse complement strand
AAATGATAAAATTTGGTTTATAGATTAAATATAACTAGATTAACATGTTTATAAAATTATTTTTCAAAAAAAATAAATAATAAAATATTTTTTGACCGGTCGGAAATCCCGGTCGTAAATGATCAGGCCTCTAAAAGTTGGTTATAAATATACATAACTCTATCGTATTTATATAAAAAAAAAAAATTAAAAAACGGATCTCACGGCGAGATGCATGGAGTTCCACGTGGCCGGATCAGCCCTCTTTAAATACGATGTGAGATTAGATTCAACATCATCAAAGTGAGCCAGAATAGTGGGATTCCCACCGAAAGATCGGTGGGAAGTGATATGTACCAATGAGGTAGGACCCCTTATCGAATATATCAAGCATAATGACTCATTTAAACATAAATATACACATAACACCATTGCAAGTATATGAGGTAACAATAAAAGATGACCGCTCAAGATTTCTGTATAAGTAAAACATATCACATGCCATGACTAATTTGAAGTCTCATTAAGACATATAAAGACACAGAGTATATGAGGTGACAATAAAAGATGACCACTCAACATGCCATGACTAATTTGAAGTCTCATTAAGACATATAAAGACACACACACCTCGTACCCGACATTGGATCAATTACATCAATTAAAGTTAATTACATTAAATGGGAGTTTATCATGTTTTTAATAATTTTAAAAAGGTTAGGTCGGTTCTAATACTTAAACCCAAAAACCTAACCTACTCATCGATCATATAGGCCTATGCAAACCTACCCATCCGTAAATCATTGAGGGAGGGATTTTGTAAAAATAGAACTCATAAATGTCCGTAATTATGTTTTACTGTGAAGTCCTCAAGTTTTAAAATTTTGCAAAATAAACCATGTTTTCATGATTTTTAACTGATAAGAAGAACACCCTTCTTAAGTTGGAGTTGCTCCTATATGACAGGTTTAATTTTTCTACGTAGATAATTGATAAAAAAAAAAAATTTCATTTCATCTATTACATCTGACATCATTTATTTAGCTAGAAAAATCAAGTTTCATACAAATTAAAATATGTATGAGCCACATTTGCTTGAAAGTACATGCTTATTTATAAATTATAGAAAATGCTTGAATTCATTTACATCTACGTTAGATATAATAATATTTTATACAACTATTTATCCATATAATAATAATATTTTAGATGGTATAAATATTGAAAATGCAACTTTAGCATCAAATCATATTATTACGTTGATTTTACATATTTATATATGGAGCTCACGGAGTATAATACTAAACAAATTATGGGTTTTTTATAATAATATAAATGATGATAAATATAACAAATGAAGTAGTTAACCATGGAGGTGGAAAGGAAAAATCTATACAAAGGTGGGTTTCATATAAGCTGAACCCTTTTAACTTGTTTCGTGAGATCTGTTTGAACTTTGAACCGAAAATGGATCGTAGCTTAGCTTAGTCTTGCATAGATTTCCGTCCTGAATCAAATGTTTCTGCACTGGTGCGCTAACTGGCAACTAGAACTTTGGCCTAAGGCCATACATAGTCTGAAGTCTGTGGCTGGTGAAGAGGCCATCGACCATATTATCATGAATATGATGAGTCTCTCTTGCTTTTCTCATTTACACGCGGCTTGTGTTGCAGCAACGGAGACATATTTGATTAGTATGCATGATTAACTTCAAGACTTACGGTGTATGAAATCAAATATCTCGGGAAATACCATTCTAAGTGTGAGGCATGATGCCTCCGGCCAAAGCAGGGGACTTTGATTGACCACAAAACCCTGTTTAGAAGAAATTTTTTTGGATTTTTTAAATAAACTTGTTAATCTAATTTTATTTCATTTGATTGATATATCTATCTTAAATAGTTATTAGAATGAAGCTCTTGAGATATTTTTACAAATTAAAGATGACATTGTGCTCCCACTTAAAAATCTCAAGCCCCAGCACCATTTGAACCTCAACCTTATACTTTTGAAAACAATAATGCTACCAACCGGACTAAGGACCAGTCAGCTACCATAATGCCCTTATGTTTAAAATTTTAAACAATTTACACATGTCCAAAATGATCAAACTTGAAATATGATTAATGAGGTCTCGCCACAAGCTAAAGTTACCCCTAATTTGGCCATAGCCAACTGAACATGATCATGCCTTCAAAATACTAGATTTGCTTTCATATATCTTGGCTTATTTATTGAATTAAAGTAAATTGAGTTCCACATTTATGTAAGCAGTCACACGGTATTGCATCATTGGGCCCACTTTTATATAACGGGGTTACATAAAACAGTTCCAAGTAACCCCCTTCATTTTTGATATTTTGATGTTTGATAAAAAAATCTTATTCCTTTATTATATTTAACATAATTTATTTAGCTGAGAGATCAAGTTCTATCCAAATTTAATATGTGCATAAGTTACATTTGCTAAAAAATAGTGGAATGAACATGTTAATCTGAGCTATGCAAATTGTTCGCTTAGTCTATCTTAAAAAAATCGTTTAAAACACTTTTTCTTTTTCTTTTTCTTTTTCTTCATTAGAGAAAATGCTTAAATTCATTCATATATGTATTAAAATATGGCGATACTTTATAGAATCATTTGAGATGATTTAGATATTAAAAATATTACTTAAAATTGATATTTAATATTAATTATTTTCTTACATTGATTTTACAATTTGTAAATGGGATTCATATTCAGTGATACTAGACATTTCCATGATAATATAAATGATTCTAAATATAATAGATGAAGTTGATTTTTTATTAATCATTTAGATGTTAAAAATGAAAAGAGCTATATAGAAGCACTCCTGTAACATCATTTAGTTTTTTTTATCAAAAATCATCAGAATCTTAGTTTTGGATGAGCCTAAATTAATTAAAAACACGTATATTCGTATGTAAATAATAAAGCATAATAAAATATGAAAGCAATCACCGTGAAGGAAGAATTTTTTTGACGGCTTAAATGTTAAATTAATAACTTTAAATTTATCATATAAGAGTCGATTTGTATAGAGGTAGTGAAAATAATTCATGGAAAAAATTTTGATAAAATAAAATAATGATGTGATATAGTGCAGATACTGATTATGAATAATGAAAATAAAGATAACTGGTAAGTTATATATATATATATATATATAATGTGAAAATGGTTGAAATGTATAAGTAATAATAAAAAGTTTAGTAGGACAGTTAAAAAGTTGATGTGAAATTGTATTAAAAGGTACACATAAAAGAAGAGAGAAATTCTTTTAATTCTATCCAAAAAAGCACTAAATCAAATATCATGTGAATTTTACCCTTTTTACGAAATGGCTCACACGATGATCTAATTTGGACAAAACTCATCAGCCTTGTCAAACAAAAAATTCCAAATGCAACGTATGACGAGGATTTTGATTTTATTATTAAAGGGTAGGCCGTCCATGCGAGATCCAAATAAATTTTACGAGGGAATAATGTGTTTTTGATGAAGTTTATAACAAAATGCTTATGAGGAGTTTCTTAATTAGAATATTAATACAATTAAATAATAAATTTAAAAATGTTTTGCTATAATAGATGAATATTTTTAAAATATATAATATTTATAGAATTATTTCAAGAAAATAAATTCTAATAAACAAAATCTATAGAAGGTGCTTATTTGTCGAAGTATGACATTTTTGTAAGCTCTTCTCGGATGCAATTTAATTCTCTCTTCTGATATTTTAAAAAAATTACATGGGCTAATCGAGCACATCCTAAGCCTATATTCACAACCAATTGAAAGCACCTCTCGAGGTTTTTTACAATTCAAATTTTATTTTTCCAAAATGATTATATAATTGCTAGATAATTAATAAAATATTCATCCTTTCCGGTATATACTTCTAAATCTAAAATTATTTAAACATCTCAACTTTATATATATTGTTACAAAAAAAAACTTCATATTTATGTAGGTATTTGATAAATTTATTTCATTTAGTTTATCTAAATATTTTACTTATTTTTTAATTAGTAGCTTTTTTAATTTAGAGTGTATTAGGAAAGTGATAAAATTTTTACTAAAATCTACGAGGACTATTTAATCTTTTAATTGCAATTTCACTATTCGGGCCCTAGTGGCATCGAACATAGATTCATAATTTAAAAGTATTAAATAATTTAGGTGCCCCAACCTCTACGTACATCTGTATATTGTTTGCCAGAGCTAAGCGTAGATTGTACCCAGTTAGCCTATTTAATTAGTTAAGCTATAATCATGGAGTCCCCAGAACATAATTAATGATCACCAAACACTTTCAAAGTCCTTACCTAATTATGGATTTTCTGATAATTAGATAAGGATTTTCATGAGGTATCTCATCCTATCGAAGTCAACAAAATCTGATAAGCCTATAGTACGGGTAGTAATGTGGGTTTCTTGTATAGTTTTGAAATTGTAACTACGTCATAAGTCAAGCAAAATTTGCGTCAATACCTGAAAGGTTTGCCAAGAACTATAAGGGTTTCTACAAACACTAAACTCTTTTCTAAAATACTAAAAATATCCCTGTATTTAAATAAAATTTAAAATGTAAGAATAATTTATTTTAAAAATTTTTCTTGCATTAAAAATTTATTTTAAAAAATATATCTTTCATTTAATAATTTTAAAAGTATTTTCTTGCATTCTATAATTTTGGAATCATTTAAACAAGGGGTTTAATCGTTTGTAGGTATATATGCTAATAATCGTTGGCAAACCTTATAGGTATAAATGCAAAATTTGCCAAAGTCTTGACATGAATGTAATTTTCACCAAACCTTGTAGATAATGACTCAAAAATCCTTTATTATATATAGATGTGAATTGAACTGTAGTAATCACTTGTAATATCTATTTATTTGGACAATCAATTTTTTTCTCATTTTTACAGGAATTTTTAAGCACCATCTCTTCTTTTTAAATTATATTATTTTATTTACCCTTTTTCGATAATTGTTTCCCTATTCTATTAGATAATCGTTTTATATTCTTCTCCTCCCTCATTTAATGTTGTATAATTTTTTTAATTTTTTTCTTGTGACTTAAATATTTCCAAACAGGCACTTGCGCTTTGAGAGAGATCAGCAAATTAGCTTCGCAATAGAGTCTAATTACCCACTCTTGAGATAATCTGCAACTCGTAACCTAATCCGATTTCAAATATTCTCCCTCTAGCGTTTACATGCTAAATAGAAAATAAATTTTTTAAGACTTTCATTTGTAATTAATATAAAATATCCATCTAAAATGTATCTTAAAATATATAAATCGAACTTATGTGTAATCGAAATTGTTGACTGTGTTTCAACTCCATTGATCTAAATAAATAAATTCAATCCTAGCTCAATTCTATTTTCGTAAAAAAATATAGTGGCTGGAGCATGTGGGGTGGTCCACTTGTTTATCAAATATCGTCCATGTTTTTGTACCAAACCCAAATAGAAAACTAGATTTCGTCCACCTGAAGTCACATGCTATATAGGGCCAATGGTTGAAAAGTCAAAATAATAATAAAGACATGAATTCATAAGCACTAGACAAAATTCCATTGATTTGAAGTTCAAAATGATGATGTTGGGACATGCAGATGGAGAGCGGATGTAATTTTTTACATTCAAAATGGAGAAAATAATTTAAATTAGGAACATTAGATTGAATAATTAAGAAAATTTCATTTAAAATATAAAAATTATGTTACCCTGTAATTTTTATTTCTGTACTAATTTGATATTTTCACGTAGCATGTTCCAATAGAAATTAAGAAAATAACTTTATCTCAAATTCCCTTCGGATAACTTCTGGTAATCAAGGTGAGTAAACGCAAAAGCTATCTTTTTATTTTTAATTGATATCATATCATGGTATTTATATTTTACCATTACATTTTTACGAGTTTACTTCTATATAACCAAGTTATATAAAAGCAGTTCCTTATAATCTCTTCAAATGTTAAATTTTTTATATTAAAAGGAAAATCTAATCCATTCATTATATTAACATCATTTATTTATTTAAGAGATTAAGTTGCATCTAAGTCAAATATGTGCATGGGCCGATTTGCTCAAAATTAGATATATACATGTGTAAATTTAAAAAAAAAATACATAAATACATTCATATATGTATTAAAATATACTTTATAAAATTATTTATCCATATAGAAATCATACTTTAGATAATTTAGATGTTGAAGGATATTTAATATTAGCTAATTTTATTATATTGATTTTATTCATTTCTAAATGTGGCTATGCACATAATACCAAATAAATTAAAAGGTTTTTAAGATACTAAAAATAATTTTAAATATAATAAATGAAATAAATTTTCTGTCAATTATTAACATATTAAAAATTGAATGTGTTATACAGAGGAGGCGCTTCATAGCAGCATTTCCGATGTGTTAATTCACAGTGCATGTGAAAATTATAATGTGTGCATCTTAAAAAATTCGCCGGTGATGCCTTGGACCTTATCTATAATTAGGTGCATGCATATGTTGGATTTACGTGCAGTCGGGTTCCAAGGATTCAAACGTATATAATTTATCAGCTGTCTGACGCATTGCATGCGTCAACTAAACCATGCTAAACAACGGGAAAAAAATATTGTGGCAACTCACAAGCTTAAGTGCAACCGACCACGTCTATGCAATGTCAGTATCAACAAGATGGGATATGACCGGACTGATGAATTTTCAATGCCTACGTTAGGATAGCGTCTCTTTGAATTTTGAAAGAGGTTTTACTCCCTACATTTTATATTGGAAAAAGTATATTAGCATGTTCTTCAAGGATGATATGTACTTTGAATTTTGACTGTATATGTTTGCGAAAATTATATTTTTATCTACATATTTCAAAATCCATCCACCTTTTAATTTTCCTATTAATTTAAGACTGTGAAATCTAATTCATACCATACTTAACGCATCTCCTATTAATTTAAGATTGTGCAATCTAATTCATACCGTACTTAACGCATTGCAACAAAACACAGTTTTTGCCCTTATTAGTAAGAAAAAATCTTTATTAGTACGGAAAATACATATGGAAGAAAAAATTTCACACTTATGATAATGCTTTTATAGGCAATGGAAATTTTTCTTGCTTTTGGCTATGCTTCTATAGGCAAGGAAATTTTTTCTTGCTGCCGTTATTAGTGAGAAAAAATCTTTATTAGTAAGGAAAATACATATGCAACAAAAAATTTCTTACTTATGACAATGCTTTTATAGGCAACGGAAATTTTTCTTGACTTTTGACGATGCTTCCGTAGGCAAGGAAATTTTTTCTTGCTATCCGCAACTAAATCAAAACTTAACAACCTAGACACAAAATCCATAAATCATTGCCAACAGAATTTCTTCTTAATGATTGCTATATGGAATATGGCACAAATTACTAGCAATCAAATATCAGCTAAATTTTAATCTTTTCGAAGGAAATTATAGTCCTCAAAAATCAAAATTTTTATAGTGACATGATTTATTCAGCAGAAAATATATGATGAAAAATCTTTGTAGCTATTAAATAATTTTAGTGATGATATATATCATAGACAACAAAAGCCTCTAATTTTAGTATTTTCTACTATAATATAATATCTTAATATAAGAATAATTGAGTGGTTTAAATTATATAAAACATTTTAATTATCACAACAATCAAAGGTTGTTATGTGTTGATACAAAACAATCGCTTACTTTGAATCAAAACCCATTCTAAAAAATACGAATATATATAATTTTCCATGGGAAATGATTAAAAACGAATGTTGGATAAAAGGGATTGTCTATATTTTAAAAGTATTTTTTGGATTATAATTTTGTAAGTCATGGTAAACCTAATTTTATTGGAAGTTATAAAGAAGTGGTTCCATCTTCCATTTTTAATATCTTGACGCTTGACAAAAAATTCACTATATTTAGTATATTTAATATCATCTGTTTAGTGAAGAAATCAACTTCATCAAATCAAATTATGTATGGTCTATATTTGCTGAAAATTTTATTTATTTAAACATAAATTATGAATATATTTTTCATTTATATATTTATTAGAATGTAATAATATTTTATCAAATCATTTATTGATATAATAATGGTATTTTATATTGTTTAGATATTTAAAACTAAGATTTAAATTTGATATTTAACATTAAATCCTTTTATTAACTTGATTTTACACATTTGTGGATGGAAATTATACATAGTGATGCTAGAAAAATAAAAAAAATTTCATAATAATATAAATTATGCTAAATACAATAAACGAAGTGAATTTTACATCAAGTATGAAAATATTAAAAATGGAGAATGTTAAGTAAAAGAGGAGTTCATAAATGAAAGCTCATTTATGTTAGTATATACTAAAAATGTACATCAAAGAAAAAAATATATGATGGTTAAATAGAAGTAGGATTTCATTGAAGCCAAACACTAGCTATTTTTATGTTTTCATCAAAACATAAAGGTGTGTGTCTATATATATATATAATTTCCTTTTAGGCATGGTCTTATTCACTTAGGCTAAGTAATGACTTAGCCCATGTTAATAAATTAATTTGTTAATTTTTTTTATTTGTATACACTCATTAATCTAGATGTATTTAACATATAAATCAAGCATTATCATTTTTGGATATACACGGTCTTTAGATTTTTAAATATACAGGTATTTTAGCCATTTTTAATGGTTAAAAGTTATTAAAATAATCCTATGTTTAAAAAATCTAAAATATATATACTTATCTTCAAATAATAAAACTTAATTTATATATTAAACATACCTAGATTAACAAATTTATGGGAAAAGAAAAAAAATAAATTTTGTAGAGTGAGCTAAATAACCTATTACTTAGGCCAAAATAACAAGATCACATCTCTTGTTTTACCATGAAAGGCATATATAATTAAGTATGGTGCATGGACTAGATTTAATTACTTGGAATGGAATTAAGTGAAAGCAACATGGCATCTATCTATTGATTATAAAGTCAATAAAGTTAAATTTAATAGAAAATACTAATTGAAAATATAAATAATGGTAAAAACTAAGATTACGATAATGTAAGTGTCAAATCAATGATGAAAACAATTATAAATAATGGTAAAAACTAAGATTACGATAATGTAAGTGTCAAATCAATGATGAAAACAATTAACAATGCGGAAAAGTAAGAAAATTAAGATTATTAATAAATGAATTTTTATCCTATGAAATCAGATGCTGCTTTTATCCTTTTATATTTTAGTAGTGCATTGCGTTTCAAACTATTTATTTAAGCCAAATACAAAACTAACTTCATTGAAAGCGTTAATCTATAATATTAAGTTATGATTTTAAAGAACCTCATGCATTTGCACCTGCATAGATTATAATCTGATTAAAATAATTTTTATATCATGTAAATATTCATAAAAAAGAATACGATGCATGGCTTAAAAAAACTATTAAAAATAGGAAACCAAAGGAGATACAAGTTGCACTCAACACTCTATTTTATACATTCGAGCAAAGCCTATTAATAATAGTTAAAAGACCAACGTTAATTTTAAAAATATTAAAAGATATATACATGTCAAATGCTTACACCAAATTAGACAAATTTTGTTTCAAGAGAACAGACCACATGGTATTTGTTCTTCATAACGATTGGCAATAAAATATTTGATTACCTATAATAAAAACACTCTCGCAATGAGTATCTGCACTGCAATGTTTTCCCGAGACAGCGCAAGCCATTTTTCGGCCACTTTCATTTTTAACCTTTTGCAACAAAGTTCGTGGTCGCAAAAAATATTCAGTCTCAGTACTCAATACTTGCAGCTAACGGTCTCTGTCGCCAACGAAAAAGATGTTTATTCATTTTATGCAATGAACTTGTTGTTGCATATGATAGTCATACGCAATAAACTTTATTATTCACCCCCAATTAATAATACTTTATGAGGGAAGTTTGTTGCTAAAGCATATGAACCACAGGTATTTGCAACAAGTAAATACTTTCCTTATAAGTGATGAGCAAACCAGAAATCAAAAAAAAAAAAAAAAAAAGCCACGAGCATACCGAACAGGATGACATTTATGCAGAGAACTTTTTGCAACAAAAAATTGGGAGAAAATATATATTAAATTTCTTAGATCGGATGTCAGATCAAATAAGTTAATATTGCAGTAACTCTGTTATATATCCAAGCAGATCCAAATCGTAAGACCAATTTCCATCTGATGCTATTGCGAAAAATGCGAAATGGGCGCGGCCAAACAGCCCACAAGCTTACAACAAAAGTGACATAAGAAGGTTTTGCTGCAGGGGTACCCCCACAAACCTACACTACGGCATGCATGCACCAACTTTCCGTACTCTATTGTGATGTCCAGGGTATCAATCTTTGGTGTGGGCCATAAAATTACAGTATCTATGATCTATCCAGTAAAAGTAGAAAAAAGCATCCAATGTTGATAAAAAAAAAAAAAAAACATACACACCACCACCACCACCACCTTCTTCTCACTCACTCTTCACTCGATCTCCATCCAAATGACGTCCACATGCATCACTTTTCTACAGTAATTGGTAGGTGATTGGAACATTCCCGATTTTGCGCTTTTTTATTCTTCCCATCGAATTTTGGAGCTCTCATCATTTCTACAAGTCCTCCATTTTTTGGCTATGATTATCTCTTTGATCTATGTTTTAAGAAGATTAATTAACGCTTCAATGGCAAACTTAGAGCCTACGGTTGATTAGAGGGCTTGGTTGGGAATTTGCTACAAGAAAAGGAGTTGGAAAGATAAAGAAGAAAATATAAGTAATGGTCTTTTGGATTTAAAAGTTAAAGAGTAATAATCAAAGTATAAATAAAATATCAAGTTAAAACTTTTCAATCTAAAACTTTTCACTCTTTACAACTATTATATTTTTAATCATTTTTTCATATTTTTCTATACAACTACCCTACTTTTCAATCATTTCTGCACAACTATTCAAACAACTAACATATCTACTTTAACTTTATCCTCTTTACTACTCATCATTACCCTTATCATATCTCATCATTTGACAACTTTTACTCGCCAAAACTTTTCATCAAAAGTTTTATTCGTTACCAAACACACCCAATAACAAAGAAGTCATATACCTACCCATAATTTTATGCAAAATTATGCACTTTGATCAATT
This sequence comes from Annona squamosa, assembly GCA_035584095.1. NCBI lineage: Eukaryota > Viridiplantae > Streptophyta > Magnoliopsida > Magnoliales > Annonaceae > Annona > Annona squamosa. Next base: position 27,935,400 of record JAXCLR010000073.1, on the reverse strand, counting down.
TTTTTCAATACTAAAAAAAATATTCATGTTTAAATGTTTGTTAATGGCATTGTTAATGGCAAATCATCCGCCTCTACACCGATAAATAATCTACATGATTTTTTTAGGAAAAAACTACAGTTACCTAAATACACAAAACAATTGTTTCCTGTAAACCCATCCAATATAATATTTTTTTTATCGAAAGTGGGAACCCATCCAATATAATTAAATTATAAATTTTGTGGTGGAAGCCGGTAGTTTTGGCATTTTTCAAATACAGTTCACAAAACAAAAATATTTTGTCGATTTTATTTTGGGAATGCTTCAATGGTAATAGGCAAGATTTTAATGTGCCTTCTGCTTTTGGGGCCACCTTGATGATGAAACTGAAATCCAGTCCACCCATTTTATTCAACAATATTTGGTTTACTACGGTACGAAAAACCATTTTAATCAAAGTCTTGGATGGTCATACCTCTTAACATATGTAATCATATATAGATTGTGAAAAATATACATTTAGAATGTTGCAATGCTTTACAATTTTTTTATAGATAGGAATGATGTTTTAAATGATTTGGATGCTAAGCTAAGAACTTTAAAATCGATATATAAATTAAATAGTTTTATTATATTGATTTTACAGCTTTATTAAATTATATACTTGTTTTCAAATTTAATAAATAATTTGAAATGCAACGAGTGAATAGATTTTTTTTACGAGAGAGTGAATCAAATTTTGACTCATGGTACAGCAAATATAAATAAACGAGACTGTTGTTTTGGCTGTTTACAATATTGATTAGTAGTATTTATTTTTTTGAAATCGGCTTGTTCTTATTTATATCGATCTCACTTATATATAATCCGGTTACATAAAAGTGGACTCATGTAACCTCTTCAAAATCTAATATTTTAATTTTTAATGAAAAATTCAATCCATTTATTGTATTTAACTTCATTTTTTTTATCTATGAGACCAAGTTTTATCACAATTAAGTATATTTATGAGTTATGTTTGTTCAAATATATATATATATATATATTCATGTGTAAATTATAAAAAATACTCAGATCTATTTATACATGTATTAGAATGTAATAATACTTTATAGAATCATTTATTCACATAGAAATAATATTTTAAACGGTTTAAATGTCGAAAATACTACTTTAAAATTGATATTTGAGCATTTTTCATAATTTACACATGAATATATACATTTTCTAACAACTGTGGCCCATAAACGTACGTGATTGTAATAAAACTTGATCTCCTGAATAAACAAATGATGTTAAATACAATTAATATATTAGATTTTCCATCAAAGATCAAAATTTTAGATTTTTAAAAGATTACATGGGTCCGCTTCCATATAACTGGGTTACATAGAAGCAGAACCCTATATATATGTATATGTATACGTATATATGTGTATATACATATATACATACATACATACATACATATATTTGGATTTAATAGCCAAGAGTGTCTTGTTTCCATATAACTAGGTTAAAAGATAGAAGCAATTTCATATAATCTTATTTATTTTCCACACCGATGGCAAATTTACTTTACCTATTTGATATTATTTGTTTAGTTTAGAAACCAAGTTTTACCAAAATCAACAATGTCTTAGCCCACATTTGATTAAAATATATATTCATATATAAATTATAAAAAATATTTAGATTCATTCATGTATGCATTAAATTATAATGATATTTTATCAAATCATTTTATGCATGTAATATTATTGCTTAGATCCATTCACGTATACATAGAATATAATAATATTTTATAGAATCATTTATTACATGTAACATTAATATTTTAGACCGTTTATATATTGAAAATACAACTTTAAAAATAATAAATAACATCAAATCATTTTATTATGTTAATTTTATACATTTTTAAATGAAGCTTATACACAATGATAATAGACAAATGAAAAGATTTTTACAATAATATAAACAATACTAAATACAAATAGATTTTACATTAATTATCAAGGTGGAAAATTGCTAGGATTATGTAATAATAAATTCTCATAGAAGGCAAACTCATAGTTAGTTGAGTTGTTATCTTTGGTCAAAAACAACCAAATGCAACCATATTTAATGTTATTTTGCAAAAAGAATAATATCTAATTCCGTCATTTAATCTTGATTGTAAAATATTCCATGTTTCAAAAACACTTTTTCATTTCCAAAAAATAATAACTTATTTTTTCATTTCTAATATGACTTTTTTCATTCCTAATATAGCTTCATTCCAAATTCTATTTTATCCTCATTTCATCCCAACTCTAAATAAAAGAATTTTCATTATACAGGTAAATTGCATAATAAAAATTTGTAGACCTTACACTTTTATAGTATTATGTATCTTTTTTTGATAAAAAGAACAACCATCACTATCTCATCTCTCCCTATTCAAGATAATTTGATTGAACTGGGAGGAAGGATGGAGTAGTCCTTGTTTTTCATTTTCAAAAAATTATCTATATAAAGTTTTTCTAAAAGAAAGGATGGTGGGTTACCCTACCATTCAAGAGTTTGCCTGAATTACAAAAAAGAAAATCTACTAAACAATGGGAACAGCATTTCCAAACCACATGACGTGACAAAAAGATAGAGATGATGCAGAAATTGCAAGGGTTTTTATCTTGGAGGAGTGATACTATTAGCCCGGACTAAGCAAATATTCCACTTAGCTCACTTCAAAAAACCTATTTATGACAATTTTTTTCTTTATAAACTTGTTTATCTATGTATATTTAATATATAAACCAAGTTTTACAATTTTTAAATATGTTGATATATTTTTTTATTTTAAAGATAGATGTATTTTAAATATATATATATATACATAGATGTCTAAAAATCTAAAAAAATTATATATAAATATTCAAAAACGATAAAACTTGGTTATATGTTAAATACACATAGATAAACAGATGTATAAAGAAAAAAACAAAAAAAAATTGTGATAAATAAGTTTTTTGATTTGGGCTAAGCGAGGTATTTACTTAATCTGGACTAACATGATCATTGCTCTTTATATTGTTAATAATCGTTCCTACAGATAAGATATTTAACTTATAATTGGTATTAATTTTATTTTATATTCTATTCGTTCCATCTTTCTTTACCCATAACAAGGGTGTATTTAGTAATTTGCAAAAGTTGTGAAGTTGAAACTTTTTAATTTAAGGGTCTGTTTGGTATTTATAAAAATATGTAAAATCAAGTAAAACTTTTCAAATGAGGGTCTTAGACGCAAAAACACGTCAATTCAATCAAACCTCCGGTGACAGATGCTAAACGGGCCGTATAAAATCGGCCGTCCACATGAGCTGTGACGAGGAGGCTTGGGTTAAAATGGTGTGTCCATGTATCATTTCAGCTGACCATCCGTACATTAAATGTATTAATGTACTTAGCCGGCGTTGATGGTTGACATTTTTTACCCGGCAAAAACTCGTCAGAAATTTTTCGTTCATCCCAAACAGACCCTAAAATTTTTCACTCTTCATAGCTATTCTTTTTTTAATTATTTTTTACACATTTTTTTATTCAATAATCCTACTTTTCAATCATTTCTACACAATTACTGATACAACTAACCTATTTATTTTAAATTTATTCTCTTTACTCCTCATCATTATCCTTACAATATCACATTATTTTCTACTAATTTAATAACTTTTACATAAAAAAAATTTTCATCTAAAATTTTACAACTTTCGAAACACATCCCAAATTTCTAAACAATATCCAAGCAAGAGAAACAGGACAGCGAGGAAGGAGAATGTTACATCACTAATTCTAAATTTTGAACAACGTCCGCCCAGCCCGGTTTTACACTCGAGCTGTTTGTCCGAACTAACCCGCCACTCAAAATCAGCACCATCATCTCCAAAATCAAGCGTGGGGCACGTGGGGCCCACCAACGGAGAAGTGGATGTCCACACGTGGCATCCATATCTGATAGAACGTTTGACTCTTTTCAGTAACTAATGATGGTGAAAATGCACAGCAAGCAGCTGTTGCTGACAAGCGATGATCCAATCCTTGGATTAGGGAAAGAAAAAAGAGACACCATCTCCTTTTTTTTAATATTTGGACCGTTAAAGCTGGAATCATTTTAAAAGGACGTAACGCAAGTGCAATCGGGGGACGACGCGTGGAATTCCGCACGTGTGCGCAATGCGGTGGTCGGCACGTGCGGCGCCGAAACCGGGAGCAGTTGGGATCCAGTGCGACAGCCCGCATGCCACGATGGCGACGACTTCCGCTTTGGTATTTTTTGTTTTTAACTCGTTTACCCCTCCATATTCTGCTTAATTCCTTTCCTGCCCTTACCATGTTACGCTTTCTTTTTTCAATCCATATGTTCGCACACGGTTGCAAGGACCTTTTTTTTTTTTGGCACAAAATTCTGGGCCCAAGAATAAATATTTTACCTATGAAACTTTAAACTGTTTTATTTTGTATAATTTTGTTAGAATTTTTAAAATTATATAAAATCAAAAAGTGTAAAAACTACGTATATGCAACTTCATGCTCGGCCACATATGCCCGGGAGCATTGATGCTCTCGGGCGAATACACCCTTTTTTTATTTTTTTAAAATTTTTTTTACAAGATTGTTAATCTAGGTGTATTTAATATGTATATAAATTTTTACAAATTTTGGAGTATTTTAGATATTTATTTTTTATTTTTGAAAATCAGTGA
>JAXCLR010000073.1:27909550-27930570 GCA_035584095.1 Annona squamosa | reverse complement strand
GGTCAAGTTACTATTAGATGCTGATTACATGAATCAATGGGTCAATAATTCTAGTCTTCCTAACATTACCATTTGAACCCTTCATAGGTCAAGCCACTCTTTAAAAAAAAAATAATATAAGGCATGTTCGGCAACATAAAAAACCTTTTAATCTAAAATTTTTCAATTTAAAACTTTTCATTTTTATGACTATCATCTTTTTCAATTATTTTTTTACATCGTCTGATACAACTATCCTACTTTTCAATTATTTCTACACAATTACCTATACAACTAGCCTATATATTTTAACATCAAAAGTTTTCTATTTCCTAAACATAATACTATAGATGGCGACATGTGAACTATGGTTAGCATGCTCTTACCCAGTGTTCATTCAGTGAGAATTTGACATGGGTTCCAAAAGCAGGCCTGTTGCTAGTGTTGCGTATGCAATCCGTGTGTATACGAGTATTTTCCTATATATGTTCTTGTATATATGTCGAACACCGATATGGGCTACATTAGTGAGTGAAGTTAAAGATGGTGATGACTGGATAACCTGGTCCCCATATGGTCTCCATATAAACCCTTGTACACGCCAATCTAGACTATGATAAATGAATGGATTTCTATTGTCACCATGTCGCCCATAAGCCATTAATTGGTGACACTATTATTAAATTCTGATTACATGGATCAATGGATCAATATTTATAGTCTTTCTACGATCACTATCTTAACCCTTCATAAGTCAAGTCATACTTTAAAAATTTAATCAATAAAATATAATGCTGATAGATACATACGTTGACCCATGTTTTGTTGGGACTCCGATTGTATACTCCCGGGAGCATGTTGTATGCTCCCGGGCGCATATACCTATTTTTTTATTTTTTTTGAAAATTTTTTTACAATATTGTTAATCTATGTGTATTTGATATGCGTATAAATTTTTACCATTTTTAGAGTATTCGATATTTATTTTTTATTTTTGAAAATCAGTGACATTTTAGGTAATTTAAAATTACTAAAATGCCACTGATTTTCAAAAATAAAAAATAAATATCTAAAATATTCTAAAAATGGTAAAAATTAATCGATATGTTACCTACAATTATATTTATAGTTTTATAAAAAAAAATTCAAAAAAATTTAAAAATCGGTGTATGCGATCAGCGTCCATACATGTGTGGCAAAAAACCAAAAAAAGAAAAAACGGTCCATATGACCATGTATAGTGGATCGGTCCGGACTTTAGATTATGTTATGCGGCCCCTGGTAAATCGCCAAAATTCTTTTAATAGATATTTAGTTCCGGTAGATCTTACACTAGCAAGCTTTAAATTTATTTGGTATTTTTTCTATTTTTGAAAATCAACATGCGCCGTGTGATACGTATATCTATAAAAAGAAAAAATAATTTTTTTCCTTAAAAAAAAATAAGAAGCATTTTGGGAAGCTTGTAAATCGCCAGATTTTTGGGTTGCCGAATGGATTTGGACCTTATGACATCTACAGCGTATGATGAGAACCGTAAATGCATGTAGGAAGATGGAGTCGTACATCGACTTTGCAATTATTACTCGTTAGACCAAGATACAAGAGATTAATGAAAAGGAACTACAAGCTAACAACCACAAGAACATACAAATAATCATTCCCCCCACCCTTGTTCCGCTGCTGGGCCTAACGTTGTCTTGAGGCCCAGATGAAACAGGCACGGACCCACCTTTGATCGAATGCTTGATGGGAGTGGTCCACCACTTATATCACAGGATCAATGGACGGTGTGGATCAAGGACTACAATGAGGAGGCCATTACAGAAATTTTCCACGTGCAACCAGTTGCGTGTGATACGCTCTACTTGCTTCTTTCTGAGCCTTTTCGTTGAAACTTCTCTTTCACATGTAACAAACCGAATCATTGCCCCTCATCCTTACTTATTTCCTCTAATTCCTGATCAGGATGAGGCTCGGTTGAGCGTTTGCCATAAAATTCTCAAGTACGTAGCAGAGATCCACACCATCGAAATCCAACGACCGAAAAAAAGTCCAATCCGGACCATCAAATAGCCAATAGCTGTTGTCCGTGAGAGCAAGCGTCTGAGGAATGTCTATCGTCGGGGAGTTCGCTGCTTGAGTCACAACCGTTTGTGGCTTGGTGGGCGACGATTATAGAAACGTATGAGTTGGTTTCCTTTTGCGTGTGGGCCAACGTACAAAAAACACGCCAGCATAAAATACTTTTTTTTTTCCTCGTGGTGTGCGCGTTTGCTGGATTCTTTTTTTTGTTAGTAAGACAAATATGACATATCTAGGTTAAGTTTGTAGGGACTAAACACTGATTAAAGGATGTGATTGCCGACTGACTTCCATTTTTGGGGCGATCAATGATGCTTATGATGGGTTGTTTGCTTTGGCGAAATACCTCCATTTTTTACGGGTAAAAAGATGGTTTTTCTAAAGACGGGTAGAATCTTGCGTCTCATCGGAATGATTGTTCTGGTCTCCTTTTGAAGGTGGTCCAAGAAGTGAAATGATCAACAACTTAGAAATTTCTTCTTAAAAAAATGGGAGTGGAATTGCCCGCAAAAAAGGTTGTAGGATGTTATTACTTCCAAGTTGCAACAGCTCCAAGCTTGTCTCAGGCAAATCGTTCTCTTGCACATGTAGTCGGGGCCAGACTATCTGAGCTGCTTAAACCTTCAAAACGGCATGGAGGCGACTCTGCCGGCCTCGCTGCACCTTCCAACCTGGGCCGCAGAGAGACTGAAATATGAACTTGTAGACACTAAAAACCGGAGAGAGGCAAATCTCTCTGTAACACCAGAGCCAACAGGAGGAAAGGGAGCTGGACTTAAGAGGAAAACTGGTCATTGCCACCCTTAAAAGATTTCCAAGCACTCGACAGGCTTTGGCACCACCCTTTCTCCTTCACACACCGAATGAATTCCATGCACGTCGTAGTAGATGAGTTACCAGAAACATAATCCAGGTTGGAAACCATCCAAGCCCACAACAACAAACCAAAGAAATCCAAAACCCACAGATTTGAGATTTAAAATGATCCGGTTGGGTAAAGCATATTTTTCATGTTAACAATCAGCATGGATACCCATGACAAACAAGCTTCTCTCCATAAACAATCTTCTTACGCAGAAATTACAGGTGAGATGAGATAAACCTATTTTTGCCCCGATATGTTTGCCGTACAGGCACTATTTCCTCGAGAGAGGACTACATAAAACAACTGGGAAGAAAGACTAAATGAACCACAGTTAGTTATCTCTAACAATACCACTCCATTCTGTTCCTGCTGTACCATACTTCTCTTTCTTTTGCTGCAAAGATGCCTACTAAAACTAATAAACCCCACAGATGCAGGCCCAAAATTCCATCAGGCATCTAAACCTGCCGTTCCTCTTCAAAACTGGTTTGTTTTTCTTCAAATAACACCAATAGAAAAGCGCCTTATGTCCCTTCATGATTGCTGAAGATTCGGTGCCAGCCAAAGCTTGACCTTCTTATCAGAACCTGCTGTGGCCAAAATCATGGCAAGGCTCTCTCCTGTAAAACAGATGGTAAGGATGAGGCCATTATGGAGTATCAACAAGAAGACTGCCAATATCGTTGTACATGGTTTTTGACACATAACAGCTCAGCTGCTTGTGCTCTCCAGCGTGGGTTCATTCCACCAACACAATAAAGATATCCACCATCTTATAGGAGAAAAGCACCCATAGCACCAGTTTCAAAGCATTCCCCCAGTCATTTTTTAGTCAGGACAGATCTAGTGGCCAGCAAATCATGTCACTGCTTCAAAGTTCAAACTTCTTCCAATAGGTTCATTTCATTTTTGCATGCAAATAAACATCAGCACATAAAAGTGGATGAATGCTGCAAGTAACATAAAGAGAGGCGATATAAGGCAAGACAGGTCATTTACCCATTGGAATGTTTTTTGGTGCCCAAGCAATATCAGTGATGTCACCTGCACATGGATAGAATTACGAAACAACGTCACAAAAAATGTAACTCACTAAGAATTTAAGATAGCTTCAATAAAAAAAAACTAACACAAGGTCACACACCAATCATGTTGAATAGCTAGCCGAATTAGGTCATAATTGGTAGGGTCCAAGAAAGCTCAAAAATGCCAGACTTACAGTTGCACAGAGAAAATTTTAGAAGCAAAAGCAGGTTCCAGAAAACTCTGTTCCACCAAGCACAAATAAGTTTTTGGATCTTCACCCATTGAAGATGGCATGCCGCCACCTAAAAAATATCAATGAATGGAGGAGCCTGCAAGGCAATCTTTTTTACATCTAAAGGTTCGCTGCCAATCTGGCTGCCAGGCAATGTCAGCCCATTCATCATTTGCTCAAGAAGGATGCGATATCTGTGCGGGATGCACCCTATCAGAAGGCTTTTGACATCATCAAAGCTCTACTAGGAATCCACTGGTTTTTGCATCCCCAAAATTAAAGCAAAACCTCTAGTCATTAATAAGGCAGCTTGAGAACATCATTTACTGAAGTGACAGACAGGGAGCAATTCTGACTTATGTGACTAAAGTGATTAGCACTTTCGGCTTAGGACATTGAGCATGGAAAGGAACACACCCTCCCACACTTGATGCCAAGTTTCATGTAGTCAACTCGATAAAAACATTGCCAATTTAGGAGGAGGAGGAGATCCAAATTGATCAACTTCACGGGTTCTTCAAGAAACTATCAAAATATATTCCAATGAAATCTCAGAAGCCTAATTTGAAATATGTTGATTGGGCAGAGTTCTAATTCTACCAAAAACAGTTACTGCAGTAAATCACAGGCACAAATAACCTCTGAATAAACGATGAAAACAGAAAGAGCAGAAATACTTGGATACCTTCATGTGATTTCTCAGCAGTATCCAAAACCTTTCCAGTTTCAGTGCATAACCACTGCAAAGTGGAGCCATGGGTTACAGCCATTATCTTTCCATCAGGTGACATACTAAGCCTGTCATAATGCAACGCTGATCCACTTGTATCGTGCAGTGGAATAGGAAACACCTTCAACGTCTTTGGATCCTCATCAAGATGATAGCGAACTGTTTATGAAAAATAGTAGTAACCAGATTAGAAAATGATCCATCCAAATGACTGGGAAACTTATTAGTAACTGATAAAAAGAACTTTAATTTAGCACGTTGTAAATGAGGTTAAGACCTCTGCATCCGCAAGCATTTGTAGCACAAAAAGTTGGCAGATAAATAATTGTTTCCAAAAGCAAACTCTTAGGGGTCTGCTTGGCATTCGATTAAAAAAAAAAAAAAAAACACTCACCCCTTTCTACACACCTTTTGATATGATTTAATGTCTTAACTATTTATCAACTCTACTTTTTCTATTATTATCTCTACATCTCAATCATTTTCACATTTTTCCATACAAATATCCTATTTATTTTAATTTTCTTTACCCTTTATCATTTCCCCTATTATATCACTCCACTCTCACTTTTTCAATTTTTTTTCACATATTGGACAAATTGAACAGTTTTATGGTTGAAAACATGAACCCCAATCAACCAGACAAGACTAAGGGCTGGTTCCAGATCCAACCCATCAACTAGCCAATCCAATCCAACTCAACTAAAATGCAACCAAACAGCACAGGTTATGCCTCATTATTGATGGTGAATGATGTTGCCTGTGATCCGTCTACGCATAAAAAACTAGTTTAAAGGCTTCTAGCAAGTGAAAATGCCAAGCTGTCAAACAGTCGTACCACCCACTCCCAAGGGCGCACATGGGTTGGGTTGGCTTCCAACCCAACCCAACCCAACCCAGCTATGAACACTTTTCGACCCAACTAGAATCTTTGCATGGCATCTGAATTTTCTGCATACTTAAAATAAGACATTATATTACAACATGCCAATGCTACTCAAAGAATAACATAGTTTACACACAAGTTTTTTGTATAAAAATAAGAAAGGAAAAATTAAAGACAACAAAAAATCAAAATAAATCATTTCCCATGAACGAATTTCCTATGTCCAATATAATTTGTTTCAACTATATTATTTTTTCTTAGACACAACTCTCCCAAAAGGCAATAACAACTATTAGGAAAACAATAATAATTTCATCTTTCATTTCAAATTCATCTGCATTCTAATTTGCAATGAAACCAAAACCAATCATTCCAAAGTAGATGAATGTTATTATGAGCATAAAGAATATTATTGTGCTTCAGATAAAATTCTTCGATTTTTTGAAGAAATTGAAAACTATGTATAAACCCCATCTATGCCTTTCCTTGCATGAATTGAAAATGATTTATTAATTAATTTATTAGTGAATTTATGAAATTAAATTAATTTATTAATCTCATTATTAATAGATTTATTAATTTTTTTAGCAGTTTATTAATTAGTTTATTTATTTATCAATTTGTTAATTAATTAATTTACTAGTTTATTCATTAGTTTGTCTATCTATAATTTATTTATTAGTCTATTAATTAATTGATTTATTAAATAAATTAATAAATCAATTTGCATAGGATGAGCCTAAATGATTTAGGATTCAGTTTCCAATACCTCACACTCTCTGTGAAAAATGGAGCACGATAAATAAATATTGTGGATTGAAAAACCAAGTTCTAACATATGCCTTGTTTTTATTGATATTTTATTTAATTTTTATCAACATTTAGAAGTAACTTATTTATGTTAATTTTTTGGAACTTTCAGATATTCGCGATTATTGAAAATACCAAATATTAATTTGAAGTGAACAAATAGCTTATTGGGCACTGTCACCAATCGTCAAACAAAATTGGGTTAGGTGGGTTGATGCAAACCCTAACCCGGTTTAAATGGGTTGTGGGTAGAACCTGACCCACGTGCACTCCTACCCACTCTACAAAATTCACTAGACTACATCCACAAAGTTTTTGTGCCATTTGGATATACAAAAATACAACCAAAGCGTATTACTGTGCTAATATCAATCTGCAAACACGCTAGTGCCAATTTGCAACCATGTATATGCACGATGAGAGGAGGAAGGAGAAGAGTTTTTTTTTTGTTCTTGTTGTTGTTGGGTTTGTTTTTGTGGGGGGAATGTGGGTGGGGTTTGGAGTGGAGTGGAGGAGATGGGATGAAGAAAAGCATACCATTGATGTTCCATAGGCGAATGGAACCATCTTTTGATGCTGTAATAATCTTTTCAGAATCTGATGTGAAGCATAACCATGTTACTGCACTCTGTATGAATTTTAAAAAATATAGGTAAAATGTTAGAACATAACTACAAATGAAAAACCATAAATGTATTATAGTAATTCATCCTAATTATATAAATGCCTTGATGTATGGATATTTCAGAAACATCAATAGGATGCATCACAAACATCACTTAACAGTATCACAGTGAGAGACATCAAGGAAATTTGGAATTGTGGTTGAGTTCATCTAGGAGATTTCCAGAATCCACATATGTCATGCAAATGAATGTTTGAACTTTGAAGCATAAAGCTGCTCTGAATGAGGCAAGTTTCGCTTGTAGGATGATCATACACTACATTGTAAAAGAGCAGAATTGATTATTACTTCTAGATGTTCCTAAGATATAGGCCACGTTGCAATGACAGGCATTAATTTTATTCTTAAATCTACCTTAATAAAATTTAATCTACAAAAATATCAAGCATAAAGGATGGTTATCTCAACCTTTGCTTTTAAATATCCACTTCAAAGTAAGAAATTTTCACATAGAAGCATTTTTTAGCATTTTCAACACAACCATGGCAAAATGTGTCATTTGAGATTTCGTATGATAGATTGTAGCTACAGTTCATTCATGATAGAGTAGTAAATCTGATTTATTTATTATATTTGCTTAGCCAACCCCACTTAAGTGGGAAATGGCTTATGATGATGATGATGATGATATTTGTTTAGCTAAGAAAAAAAATTAACATCATTTGGAGACTAAGGTGGACCAAAAATGCCAGAGAATTTTAATGGCTGCATTCCAAATGATGTAATCTGTATTATCAGTAGTTTAATTATCAAGAATCATTTCAATCAGAGTCTTGTGTATCCTGAACCTTTTAAACAACATTGTGTAGAAAGTGAAAGAAACTTAAATCCATTCATTCAAGAATTAGGGTGTTATGACAATTGATACAATCATTCATCAAGATGTCAAATTAGAAGTTTGAAATTCATGTAGGGCCTGTTGGTTGGAGAAACAGAAATAGAAGTAAAATATAGAAATGATGTCAATCTTAAAATGAATGAAGTTATAATAACTAGGAGATAATGATAAGAAATACAAGTCATGATGAAAATAATATGGTTATTATGCTAGGCATATGTCAAGCCAGACTTTAAAATGGAAATTTCCCCACAACCAAATTCGCCCATAGCAATCAAACAATTTTAATAGGTTAAAGTTCACATTTAAATGGTCTTAATTTTTGTGATCCATATAAATGTCCTTAATTTGGATGAACTTTAGATTCCTAATAGAACCCATCCTTTTGCATCCTAGTCTGCACACACATGCCATGTGATAGATAGTTTGCCAACGCATGGAGGGCTCGCTGTCAGAAAGTACAAATTTGAGTATTTTAATCAAACCAACAATGGCACAAAATGCATTATATATGGAACAAATACTAGTTAATGATGTCAAAAGGAATATTTCAGGAATTCGTGTGCAATAAGCATCAAGTATTAAAGTAATGAGAAAATTGACAAACACCTTGTGTCCTTTAAGTTGCATAACTTTCAAGATTTCCTTCACTGAGCCATCCTTGGAATACACAATCTCCCAAACCTGCCCCGAAAAAATTGGAAATGATAAGAAAAACATCAGTTGAAAAGTTCATATTTCCCTTGTTGATACTTGTTATTGAAGAAATTAGCAAGGTTGAAATTGAAACCAATGAAGCATTGAAGTCTCTTGGTATTTTGCATAGTTCAAGACAAGGACTCCTATGTGAGTTTAAATCTCATTCCAGTTAATCATATTTTTCCAAGTCAGGACCAACTCAAAAGGTGAACTTTAAATTTTTAATTTTTTTAAATAAAAAAGTTGATGGACAAATCCATTGTGCCCCATCAACACCCTCATATAGAACTGAGGAGATAAAGACAGAAACTAACTGAACGGAGAAGTGGTGAAAGGCACACTTCTTAAAACTAAACTTGGACTGCCAGAGGCAGCGCTGAAAGCTGCAGTTAGACTATGAAATTGTCTGAGAAATCAGTGCACCCACTTAGCCAGGTAAGAAAAACTTGGAGATAGCAACAAATATCTGAAAGGGGAACATCACGCTCAAAAGTTTTTTCATTTAACAAAAAACATGACTTGCTCGAAGATGGGATTCTTGAGTAGATCACTTGTAAGATGAAACAGCCAGTTTGGATAAAATGCAATCCCTTCTATTACCAATCTAAAAGGAGAACTCAAAATTGAAGTTTTGCCTGTTTTATTGATGTCGTTACACTAATAGAGAAGCAAGTGAGGTACAAAAGACGACAATATGTTGTTGGAAGAAAAAAGGTAGGATGATAGTTTTGAAATTTTACTATGTTTAAATAATGTTATTACATAATAGACAGTGAAATGAGGTGCAAAAGATGTACTATTAATAGGGAAAAAAAATGATATCCTATGATAGTTTGGATTGAAATAATGGTGGTAGCAAAAATTAGCACTAGTTTCAAAAATTCTCAAGTTTCCAACTTTTAAAACAACATAAAGAGATCTAAAGCAAATGTGATGGGATTGTGTTTGGGGGTGTTGGTTTTTTGTAGAATGGGTCAAAATAAGTATAGAAAATCCCTCCTTTTCCACCCAATTTAATGCAAAGTGACATTTTGACTGCAAAATGACCAGACTTTTTCATCAATATTATGGTATGCCATTATCCCTCATTTTTCATACAAAAAAGTATATTATAACATCATTTTCTCTATTTTCCTCGGCTTTTACCATTCTTTTTATCCCATTTTAATTCATCCTTCAAGTAATATCATCGGTTTCTTCACTCACGTCATATTTACACTTGAGATTTCATTACCCGTCCAAGAAATGACCAGGCCAGATCCTGGACTCAGTTAGACAATAGTTAACATCAATTCAGCACATCCTTCTGCTTTCGTGCAGTAGAATTCATTTGTATTTATGGATTCACACATTAGGAATAAAACATCATTCAAATTTCAGAAAGAAAATAACAACATTGTATCTCTTATTTAAAGGCATAAAAGGCTCGGGGAGCAGGAGCAGGAGCAGGAGCAGGAGGATGAAGAACAGTGCAGAAATGACTGACCTTTACATCTGCTGTGAAAGCTGCTGCAGCCAGAAAACGGCCATTAGGAGATACAGTTGCCATAGTGTTCTTGAGCTGGTTAGTGTCAACAGTCCCCAGAATCTTTCCAGTTTTTCCATGGCAAAGTATAATATCAGTACCTGAAGATGACAGGCATTCAAAAGCAATTGAACAAAACAAATGCCTCTTCAATTAGTAAAATATCATGCATCATCTTTAATATAGAGAACCAACTATGCAACACATCAAGTACAAATCACTTACAGGAAAGCTTTTTTTCCCAAGTCAATTAAGAATCATTCAGATGCCATGCTCATATACAGGAAGGATCTATCAGTACAAACCACAAACTATAAAAGAAGTTCACCAGAAATACTTGCTGCTTCTAGAGGTGGATATACTTGAACATAAAAGATCCCAACCAACAAACGAAAAAATCATGCAACATAGTGTTCTCAGAAAGGGCAAGGTAACATGAACCTTGTAACTACAAATATATCTCCCTGTTGGAGGAAATGCACAGGCTTCTATTTTGTATAAATCAGTACAGCAATTATAAACAGAACAAGCTAGTTCTGAGGACAGTCAATGTCTTTGATGCTGTGGATACACTAGCATTATCTAAACACCATTGAAATAACAAAAACTAAAGAGGAAATGATGGACAAGAATACCAAAATTCTGTCAATACTTGGACTGCTAGGTGGTTGAAACAAGTGTGAATGAGTGCATGTGCATTTGAGATCTGTGGTTCAAATCCAGACAAAGGCACACAAAAAACAAATCGAAAAAAAAAAAAATCTTAGATTTTATAGAATATATCAGACGGTTTTTCATAAAACTGTGTCAGAGCTGCTAACAAATCCCCTCTACTGCTACTTTTATTTCCCTATTCTCAACATTGCAGATCAGCTCAAATTCCTATAGAACTACGTTATCAGCAGTAACAATGCACAACTGGAAGTAGAAACTTAGATGATCAAAGGCAGGATTGTTTACTATATGCACAAAACAGGAACGTGAATTCCGCTAGCCAGATCAGACATATGAATAACCTTCAACTTTATTTATGCTCACAGCTAAACCCATTTACATCAGCAAACAGCTTTTTATTATAATTTTTTAATGCTGATCCATACCTTCCGAACATGAACATATGATTGAGCTACCATCTGCTGTACCATAGGTAGCACTAGTCCCAACTAGAGTAATGATATTTCTTTTGTCATGAACCTTCTGATGCTCCCATTTTATTTCTGGAGGAGGTTTAGCTTGCTTGGTTTCATTTGAAGCTTTGGTGGTTGCCTCTCCATACATGTATAATGATGAACCATACAGGCTTTGTGCAGCGACAACAAGAGACGATGCACCCTCAGAGAAGGCAACTGCTGATGGGTGACACCCAGCAGGCAAATTAATCCTTAGGAACCTGCAATGGAATTGCAGCAAGAAGCACCCATTTAGACATCAAAGAGCAGCGACCAGCAGATAATGTGATAGGGTCACCCAAGAAAAAATAAATAAATGAGAAAGAGAAAAAGAAACGCACTTGAAGCTTTTATTGGAAGCATCATCTAACTTGAAAACCCTCACCACTCCATCAGCACAAGCTGCACACAAAAAAATGACATACTTGCTGTTGCTTTTGCTGGTAAATAAAATCCAACAACATTTCAATATAAACTGCAGTGAGCAACATATGAAATTGCAACTACCAAGGAAGTGATCAAAAAGCAGCCTTGCTAATCATGCTTAGATTAACATAATGATAAGAATGCATGAATCTTCTAGAGAGAATCTGAGCCCATTTCTGGGATGCGCCAGCCATAACTTTTCTTGTTTCTCAGAACATATTCTCATATTTGACGTGCGAAACTTGGGAACAATATGTTAATTTATCCAAAACCACAGGCATTTCAAAATTTTGACTGACCTCAAATGGATCGACACTCTTATTGGGTTCATGAAATAATACAACGAAATCAGAAAAACAACCGGAAGTCAAGATGCGGCAATTTTTCCCCCCTAGACAATAAATGCATTATCAACACCAGATAGGGCAAAGTCGATCTGACCTAAAGGGCAAACAGACAAAAACGCTATCAGAAGTGAAACAGGTTTCACATTGGCAATCAGAGATTCAGAGTTCAAGAGTGGAGTAAAATCAAAAACTTTTGCGCCAATTAATAATAGTAATAATAATAATACTAACCGAAAATCCAGTATGACAATGAACTGAATCTACCCGTTTGGAATTATAAAAAAAATGCGAATCAAAATCTAGCATGAGGAAAGCAATAGAACCTACCGGTGGCCAAATTCCGACCGTCAGATGAAAAGCACAGCCCATTCACTGCATCGCCATGGCCTTTCAAGGTGTTCACATCGAGATGATGGTGCCGCTTGCTCTGATCCTGTAAGTCATCACCAGACAAGATTAAAATACCGAAATTCGAAGAGAGAGAGAGAGAGAGAGAGAGAGAGAGAGACTCCGATGATATCATATGTCCACGACACCTTTTCTGCAGCCTGCGAGTGTGATTTCGCATGCGATTTCTTCGAGAGAGACGGCGGAGGCTTCTGAGGCTTTCGAACGGCAGCGGGAGTGGGTTCAGGTTTCGCGATTGAAGCAACTTCAATCCTTCTCTTGCGGAAGTAATCGACGAAGAAGAAAAGAACGAGGAGCCCTCCAATGAGAATGGAAAAGACGGATATAGGCAGGATGGAGAACCCTAGGAATGTGGAAGAAGATGAGAGAGGCAGCATGTCTCAGGCGGGATGAGCAGCAGCTGATGATTTTCGAAAACAGTGACGAAAAATGGACTCGTTGCAAGAAGCGCGCGAGGAGGATTTCCTTCTCTGAGAACAGAAAGCAACGATGCACAGACGCTTTCAGGTAAAGCACGCCGCACGCATGAAAGGAAGGCACACGAGAGAACCACGAGGCGCCGTCAGGAATTTTTTCTATCGTGTAAATTGTAAATAGATTCACGTAATTTAATTATAAATGCAAATATTCTCATATAATTTCAAAAATTATAAATAATGCAGTCCAATACACGATCGGTTTTGTAAATTATCATATATAGGTTGACCATAGTTATAAATACACCTGTATCATCATGGCTCAGCACCGATATATGTTAATTATTTAGATATATTTGTAATTTCACAAAATAAGTAGATATATCATATATTTGGAAATATACACACATGCTTTATATATTTGTAAATACGGGCCCACTTATATAAAGTCTCTTTTCTATATAATCATCTTCATATTTAAAATTTTGATGGTTGATGAAAAATTCATTCTATCCATTATATTTAAGATTATTTATATTAGCCACTAAGGTTGTGCCTCAGTGGTATAGGATATGGCCTCACATGTAGGTGGTCCTGGGTTCAAATCTCCCCAGCAGCATTTCTGAAGTGGTGGCGTTGCAAGTCTCTCCAAGTTTATAGGAGCCGTCCACCGGTGGAAAAGTTTAGAAGTAGTAGATAATTGTTGGCAAATTGTAAGAATGTCTCAGAATTTAATTGTAATACCCATTGAGATTGTAATGTATGAGTACTCATAAAAAAAAAAGATTATTTATATTATCATGAAAACGTTTTCATTTATTTATATATAGATCTCATCTATAAATGTATAAAATTAATGTAATAAAAATGATTTAATGTTAAAAATCAATTTTAAAGTAGTATTTTCAACATCTAAACCATTTTAAATATCATGTCTATATGAATAAATGATTTTATAATTTTTTTTTATAGATTTCCATTCATCTCAAATATCTATTACAATAAAGCCTTTGAGACGTTCTTACAAATTTAAGGAACAATATACTCCTATCTAAAATCTAAAAATACAACTCCACGTAAAAACTTAGAAACACAGCTCAACTAAAGGACTAGAGAGCAAAATACCTCCAGCAACATTCGAACTCATATCTACTACTTTGGGGACAATAGTGCTACCAACCGGGTAAGGTCGGTTGGCAATTCTAAGGGGTACTCTTATGCGTCCGGCCATGGGACTCCCCATAATTATTTTTTGATTTTTTATAAACATATAAAGTTAGTCACGTAAAACATATAAATCAAGTTTTATTAATTTTGAAAGTGTTTAAATAAGTTTTTTTAAACACAATGATATTTTCATAATTTTTATAATTGTATTAAAGTTGGAGGTGATTCTTCAATCATTGCAATGCAAAGAATATGAACTCATGAATCAAGATTTCTTATTTGGATCACCAAAAATTAGGATGATTATTTCCTTAATATGAGTGGGTTAGCATATTAGATATTATCTATCAACCGTCTACTTCTTTCTTTATAAGTTGGCATGCTAACTTCTTGTGTGTGGTTTGTTGTAGGATCATTTCATTCATCTTCACATGTATATCAAAGCTCAAACTATCTTAGTTATGAGGTATGCTTGCACCAAGCTTAGAAACATGAAAAGCTATCTTTTCAAAATGCTGAGTTGCACTTGGTGTTGCAAGTAAAAATGAGGTTTCCTATTCAGGCTATGTTTGGTCTACCAATTAATTTGCCAAATGTTTCTTTTGTTTCTCATTAGCTAGTTAATTTTTGCTTCCCACAAGTGTGAAAATTCGACTTCTAATTTTTACTTTTTTTGGAGATAACATGAATTTTCAAGTTGCCAAACATGTTTAGAAATTGGTAGACCAACTTCACCATATGATGGAATGGCTAAACAAGGCCTTAGTTTGGATGCCATAGTCTACCTCATTTACCGTGTTTTCATCAATGCTTAAATAGAAGTTTAGGTTGCATTTTTTTTTTTATTGAAAGATGAGTACCTATCCTGCCAACCTCTAAGAGTGAGAACTTCCAGAGGTAGAGAGGATAGGGCTATCATCATATATCCATTCCAAAAAATTATCTTTACAGAGATTTTCCTGAATAAAGAATGGTGGGGTATCCCACCATTCTTGTTCAGGCAAAAAATGAGATGATACAAAATCAGCCAAAATGTGAGCAACAGAGTTCCCAGCCCGTAAAACGTGTTGAAAAGACAAAGAGTTGGCTTGGAGGGTGGCATAACGGATAAGGGAGAGAATCGCTCCAACCGGAGCCCTGATAGAACGATCATCCACCAAGAACTCAATAAGAATCAATGAGTCAGATTCCATCAAAAGGTCAGCGAAATGACTATCCAAGGCCCACTTCAACCCCAGTCGCATTGCAGTAGCCTCCATGATCAACGGATCCAGAAGTTTTTGCCGTCTCCATCCCTTTGCGGCAATAAAAGATTCATAAGAGTCTCTAATAACCGCCGCCATCCTAGTACAATTATTGTGGAGATTTCTTCGCCCATCAATGTTGACATTGAAAGTACCGGCCCTCGGCTTAGTCCATCTAGTAACCGGGGGTTTACCGAAAAGGGTTGACCCCCAAAGATCCATTGTAGTCCCATATTGATGCATAAAGTTTATGCACCAGCCCCTAACATCAGAAAACTCTGGTGGGATACCATCCGCCCATAGCTGGTTACGCAAGTGCCAGATACGCCAACAATATAGGAGGAACAGGGAAAAAACATCCATGCGATTTGTGGTAACGAAAGCCCTCAAAATATCTGAAATGGAGGTGCCAAGTACAAGAGGAAGCAGATCACCCACAATGTTCTGATAGATCCGTTGGGTAGCATTGCAGTTGGTAAACAGATGAAAAATATCTTCCGGAGCCCTCTTACAAAACAGACATGAGGTATCCAACATGATACCACGCCTCTATAAATTGATAAGGGTGGGGAGAGCATCCAAAAGCAGTCTCCAACAAAAGACAAGAATTTTACTTGGAAGTTTAACTTTCCATATGAATTTAAATATCTGCCCATCACGATCAACATTGCCATCACCCAAAGTCTCCTCAGGTCATTTGATTGCTGTTTAAATTATGAAAATGTCATGTTCGTTTGCCTAGATCTAGATCATCTACGTTGTATAACCCATTAATCTCAAAGAAAACATGTTATTAGTGTGACGTCACCTTGCTATAAACTTTTAGTTCTTTATTTTTTTTTTTTTGAAATAAAGATTAGAAGAACTACTTTACTTGGAGTGTGTTTGGAAAATAATAAAATTTTGTATGAAAAATTTTTTGTATAAAAGTTTCTGAATTGAGATAAAATGATGTGATATGATATGAGTAATGACGAGAAGTAAAGATAATAAAATTAAAATAGATATGTTAATTATATGAGTAATTGTGTAGAAATAATTGATAAGTAGGACAATTGTATAGAAATATGTAAAAAAAATATTAAAAAATAAGGTAATTGTGAATAGTGAAAAAAATTTGTTTAAAAAATTTTTATTTTTGCCAAACATGTCATTGTAGTTTTCCTACTTTTTCTATGCAAATTTCAACTGTAATTGCAAATTCAAATAATTGCATTATTTAAATATCTTAAAAATTCATTTTTTGTATTACTATCTTATCATTTCAACTGAAATGATTTTCTTTTCAAAAAGTACTACACTTCTTTACATCCAACTATACCTCTATTTTACCTATGTATTTAAAAAGATCCGGTAAAATGACAAATCTGATCATCCATGTGTAATTTTGTACTTAGTCCTCTGGTTCACGCCTTCCTAAATAATTCTTCAATCTTTGTCTCATTGTAATGACTATTACCACGACATGAATCATGGGAAAATTCAATACATACCCCTATTTTAATTTTAAAATATTTTTTTTCCAAATCTAAAACATTTATCATGTTTATCGATATGCATTTATTTATAATTCCAACAATCACTTGTATCGAAAACTAAAACTTTTATATGCTATATATATTATACAATTTTGACAAAAGATTAATAGTTATATCCACACTCAAAGATATTAACTTTTTACAAAATATAAGTTGCCAATGAAAGTGACTTTTGGTAAAATGATAAAACTAAAGGTGTTAAACAAAAGAAATGGTTTAGATTTGGAAAAACATTTTAAAATAAAAAGGAGTTGCATGGAAATCTTCATGCACCGGTTGTATTGAATTGTTGCCCTACACTACATATAATGAACTTATTCCAGTGTTGCACATAGCACAATTATTATCATGTTATGAGAATTTTGGTCATGATAAGCCACAATGGCAAAATAAGCTGAAGGATGAAATGAGTTTTGTCTTATTAAAGTTTTTCCCTAAATTATTCTTGTAGTAATTTAGTTATCCGGAAATACCAAATTTACCAAGTCATCCTACCATCCAAATTTTGTCTTTTTCTTATTAAAATTTCCACCTTTTAACTAGGGGAAATACTTAACAAGATTTCAATATGCCACCCATTTCTTTCGTTCTTTCTTTGTGTGTCTCATTAGAATGTTATAATATTTTATAGAATTATTCATTTATGGTACAATGTGGGTGGGTTGTTGGGCATGTCAGAATATTTTATAGAATTATTCATTTATAGTACCAAGTGAGTGGGTAGGCATGTTGTAATATTTTATAGAATTGTTCATTTATGTTACGATACAATACAAAACCACATGATGGAATGCATAGATAGCAAATGGCAACATTAGAATGTTATAATATTTAAAGAATCATTCATTTACGATGCAGTACAACACAATACGAGACGATGTATGGATAATGTTTTGGTGGAGAGGGGGACATTAGAATGCCCTAATATTTTATAGATTATTCATTTATGATATGATGTGGGTGGGTAGGCATGTCATAATATTTTGGGAGGAGGTGTGACATTAGAATGTCATAGTATTTTATAAAATTATTTATTTATGGTACGATATGGGTGGGCTGGCATCTCATAATATTTCATAAAATTATTCATTTATGCTACAGTACAATAAAATACAAGATGATGGAATGCATGGATAGTAAGTGACAACATTAGAATGTTATAATATTTTATAGAACATTCATTTTTTATGATACGGTAAAACACAAGATGAGATTACGGAATGCATGGATAATATTTTAGATGTTGAATTAACAACTTCAAAATTGATATATAAATCAAAAAAAAATTATCACATTGATTTTACATGTTTAAATAGAGACCATGCACATATTTGATTTGCGTAGAATTTTTTTTATGAAAGATTTACATGAAATTTAGTTTCTTAATCAAATAAATAATTTTAAATGCAATGAGTGGATTGGATTTTCATTTAACTGTGGATATCACACTGAAATCTTTGATGGTATTAGTATCGCAAACGTATTTTCCTTCAATTAAAGGAAAACACTTCAGTATATGACGTTCAAAAATAAATTAGTATATTTGCCATGTTTTACTAATCATCCCTAGATAAAGATAAAATGGATTATCAAATGAAATAATAAAATAGGATTGTCAATATTGTAAACGCGTTTTTACCAAGTTCAAAATGTGTCTATTTTTTGTTTTTTATTTGTAGTTGTTGAGTTAAATTTTTTAAAAATGTGTTTGTATCAATCTCTGCAAGAATTTCAATGCTAGTCTTCAAAAACATTTTAGGTGCTTAGCATGGAGCTTATGAAGGTAATTTAGTGTTTTATCTATTTAATATTTCAGCTTCAGCTCCATCAAATGTTAGTTTAATAATTCAAGGTTTCCTTAGTTGTCTTAAGCTGCTTTGCTATCAGCTAATAAACTCTAGCTAAATTGAACAAGCCTTTAAATATGCTTCAGAACATGATGTAAAAATGATACATTTTTTTCCACGTGCTCTTTCCATATGCTTTTGCTGCAGGCTAGCTATGGCGGGTATCCTAACACCGCTTCGTATCTGCCTCGCGGGCTATATAACTGATGGCACTTTAGATAGTTAACCTTTTTGGGAGGCTGAGACCCATTAGATCCCTGGATGCTTTGGTAGTAAGCATGGGCAACATGCTAGAGCTTCACCGTAGAAAGAAGAAAAAGGAAACGAGGAAGAAGTCTTTCAACTGTAGATTGGAGTCTTTTTTCACATCCCCGATGTGATTTTTCTATCTGTGCATTGGCTTCCACCAACTTGAGTGATCCAAATTTCTGTATGTGCATTTCAGCTAAATATTATTTGGGTATTCCTGTCCGAAATTTCTGTTTCATCCCTAAAAAAATTGCAATGATGGTAACAAGGGAGAGTTGCGGGGGAAAGCCCACTAGGCCTGCATTAAATTCTAGTTTCGAAGTCTGCTTGAACAGACAGTACACTGCGGGCTCCGGCATTGAAGATGGGTGATTGGTTCAGATCTGTTGCGCAACCAGACCATTTGAGATCATAGTTTGTTGTGCAACGGCAGCATCCCCTGAAACTTTGGCAGTAAAATAAGCACGTCCATGAAAACCATTAATTTGCCAAACAAACAAGGAAAAACGAGATTGCAATTAATTTCCGCGGCAGATCATAACATTATCTCAATAGTCAATAATGGAAATACGCTGGGGGGATGGGGGGTGGAGCTGTTAGGATGAAGAAAGCCTAGAAATACAACATTTTGTGTATGGGTATCATAATCAGCATGTAATTGGATGTAAGAATTTAAGGTTATTGATGAGCCCAATTAGCAACGAAATCGTTAACAGTTCGGTATTTGCTAGCAATCAAGACTCAGCAGCTCTGGGGTCCTTGGATGGAAGAATGAGCATGTTGTCTACTTTCCTCTTCTTGGATTCCAATTTACGAATCAGCCTCTTCACATATGATATGTAGCCATCCACATCAAATTTCCTTTTACAGCCAGCATAATTCATGTATCTTATCTTTCCAAATACTGGACGCTCTCTCCAACCCTGCAACAGCTACAAGTCAGTCGCTACTCGCAAGAAACTACATCCTCGTCACTTTCATGCTGCCTCATTTACATGCCAATCTGTGAAATACATGAGAGACAGGCAGTATACTATTTACCTAGAAAGGAGAATAGATACCTGATCATGCACTCCGCAAATTGACCACATACATCCAACATATCCACTTGGATCCCTGCCATCAATTTCATACTACAGGAAAACCCATTTGTCAGCTTACAATGTGAAAAGCAGCCATGGTGAGGAATTCATTAATTCTATGAAATGAAAAAAACCGATTTATTAATACCTTGTCATTTAAGTATATGGCTATTGAAAGGGCTTCTTCAGGTCCACTTGTCCATTCAAGGATTTTTTTTGCCCAATACATCCTGCAAAGCACTTAGCACTCACCCTATTAGCATTTCCCCAGGGTAATAACCTGTACTATAATGTATCCAATAACACAAGGGATCATTGTGAAATCGTCAAGGGATTGCTACTTGTGCACTCATACTAATTGAAGTATTATTTCAAACCGGTTGTCATTTTTCATGGGCAGAGAACTCACAGTTTCATACCAACTTGCAAACCAGGAAGAGGATAAGTTTAGTATTTTTTGAGATGCAGTTTCACTCCATAAACTAAAATAGCTACTGATCATCCCTCTCACGGCAGGATTAAAAGCAACTAAAGTGATACTAAAAAAAAAAAAAAAAAACCAGATAATTATTTTCTGTTATGACCTTTAAGAATGTGATTCATTTCCTATCAAGGGTGTGTTTAGCAATTTAGAAAAGTTGTAAGTTAAAACTTTTCAATCTAAAACCTGTCACTTTTCATAACTATTATTTTTTAAAATTATTTTTTACACATTTTTCTATACAACAACCCTACTTTTCAATCATTTCTACACAACTACCAATACA
>JAXCLR010000073.1:27876597-27900343 GCA_035584095.1 Annona squamosa | reverse complement strand
GCCCGTTTGGAAGTTCGTACATCTTCCAAAATCCTTAATTGGATCAGCAAAAGGAAAGAACATGGAAACCCAGCCCAGCCCAGCCTAGCCCAGCCCACCCGTTCCTTCCCTTTAAAACATATACACGATGTTACTTTTGTCTTTTTCTGGTCATTTCGGACGGCTAGGCACTACTTTGTTAACGGCGTGAGGGCGCGGGGGGTAAAACGCAAAGGTCGAAACTTTTGGGGGTCTAAAATGCTAATATGAAAACTTCGGGGTCCAAAATGCCAATACATAGTTAGAGGGTCTATGGCGCAATTTTCCCGTTTTACAGTATATTAATTTTCTAAGATTACCCCCACTTACTAAAATTTATTGCCACATTGGTTAGAATTTATTATCCCTACCTTTATAAAAAATCTAATTTAATTTATTTATTTTGTAGTTGTTTATATTACTACTTTGGCCTTGATTCTAACAAGATAACCCCATGCATTTACCCAACCATATGCTGAATGCATTTCTTGGAAACACTTTCTTTTTACCATTTTATCATTGTTTCTATTAAGATTCTTTTTTTATTTAATTTTTCATTGATTTCAATAATATTCTCTTTACAAGATGCACATTTTTAATTCTTATAATTAATTATTGTAACTTACCATTTCTATTTAATAGCGATTTGAGATGTATTATTACTATCTTTACTTCCCCTTGTCAAGCTAAACTTCTCTCTCCTCTTATTTTCTCTCTTTCACAGCTTCACGTCCGACTTCTCCTTATGACATATTGGAATTAAAAAAAGTATGTTATTGTTCTCTCTTTTAAATTTTAAATTTTTGAGTGATAGACATAGATTAAAAATATAGAATATTATCCTTATCTTCTAAAATTGTGGAAGCTTTGTGTGTTTTCATTTGTAATATTACATGTTATATCGTACGCGACCTACAAAAAAGAGAGATAGATTATTATAATTTATAATACATCAATTTTTCAATTTTCAAAACAATCATGTCATTATTGTCTAATTGTAATTTCCATTTGAAAAAATATATATATGTAATAAGTATAACTTAAAGACTTGTCTTCCAGTTGAAATTAATAGATCTTTTATTTTTCCACACAACACGACCTATGGAAGCTTCATTAATTAATAATAGTATTGAATTTTTCAAATGTTATCTGATTATTTCTTATATTAAAGCAATATATTTTAAGATTTTTAGTTCTTTAGATAAAAGATTAAAAAAACTAAAAAATTTTGTGATTTTTTTAAAATATGGTAATGTTTAAGAAGAGATAAGATATTTTTATAAAAATTTGAAAATAATTAAAATGTATAAATAATAATAGAAAAATAATAATTGATAAATTAAATTATATTAAATTGTATAAAAATAAATGGAAAAAATTTTATATTTAGCTAAACGGATTTGGAGTGCATTTAATAAAATGTGAAAAATATCATCACTTATTACTATATACTTTTGATATGCTTTGATATTTTAACTAATAAATCTACTTTTTTATTACTACATTTACACCGTAATCATTTTGCATATTTTTCATGCAACTACTGTATCTATTTTATCTCTATTCTTTGTGTTTATAATCATTGCTCTTATTATATTACATTACTTCCTTACCTTTTATAACTTTTAATTATTATTTTTCTCGACTTTTTTACACCTCTCAAATGCACCCTTATTTGATTACTCTATTAAAAAAATTCTAATCATCTTTATTAGCTCATTTTTAATCCTTTCCTTAAGCGTGAAATATGATTATTAGAGGAGTCGTTTAGGAAGATTAATTTTAAATTATTTATCAAAATGATATAATAATTTATTAATATTGGAAAATATTTTTGATATTAATTAAAATCTATGAAATAGAAATATAAATTAAATAATTATCACTATACTATATTTACATTTTTATTACTTTTATTAGATGTGCCTATACAAATATTTGAAGGCGAATGAAACTTGGTGCCTTTGTTAAACAAATGATTTAAATACATTGAGACTTAGGTTCATTTATTAATTTATTGGAATATCATAATAATTTGTCAAACCATTTATTTATATTGAAAATATTTCTAGATATCGAATTAGCAATTTAAAATGACTACTTTAGAAAATGAGCCCATACAAATATTTGAGGTGAAAGAAATTTAATGTTGTTATTAAACAAATAATTTAAATGAAATAGGCGATTGAATTTTTATTTAATCACCAAAATGGGCAAAGGTGAAGTAGGAATAGTAGAAACTTTCAATATTCTAGTTTCAAATATAATTATTTTTTCAAATTAAAAACTTAGTAGCAAATTAATTGTATAAAGCTATATAAACATAATTACATAAGGAATATTAATTTTAATATTTTTCTTTTACAAGTTATATACAAATTTTTAAAAAGAAAGTCCATGTCAGACCACCAATTTCTCTCTCAAGAAAATAGTCAACGAGATGATGCACATGAGCTTAATCAAAATTACTAAAATAAATATCAAACGAAAATTAACTTATCCTTGTATCAAAAATTATTTTTAACATATAAAAATTTTAAAACAATGAACAAACTTTGCCCCACTGGCTAGAGGTCCTAGATACACCACTTGCTGCCTATGTGTAATGAATGGCTTGGATTCATCAAACTTGGCGTGATTTACAAACAAACAAGAGGACCAACTTTTGGAGCTTGGAAGCATAAATTCAACCAAGGTAATAAAATTGTTTAATTTATATCTCAATCTGATAATGTTTTATATAGCTCAGTGCATATTGTTATTAAATGAATTAAATGGATAGAATCGAAAAATGTAATTATTTTGTGCATCATCAGTACGTAAGAGTGCACTTCCCACGTCATGTTCTTGCCCGAGTTACGACCGAGCCGTTGGCCGAAAGCAAAGCAGCGGTGCTGCATGTGCATGCACGAGCACGAGCACGAGAGTGGCTGCCCTTTACGCAGGCGACGTAAACGTGGACGAAGAGCGAAGCGGGAGTTGCGTAGAGGCAGGGGCAGTGGCGTAATTTGTGTGGAGATTTGAATGGAGTTGAAGAAGCAGCGATCGAGGGCGGCCATGACAGATCAGATGACGATTATTCCATTCCATTCCCTCCTCTCCCGTATCGTCTTCGAGTTAGAGGCGACATTCGCGGCCTGCACGTCGCTCAACGACCCTCCTCCATTCCTCCCAATTTACCCTTCTCTTCCGCCTCTCCTTTCCTTCCTTTCCAAACTAAGGAATACCCAAAAAGAGCAAAATCCAAATCTCTCTCTCTCATCAACGACACAGAAGAGAAGAAGAAGAAAACACACAGAGAGAGAGAGAGAGAGAGAGAGAGAAACACTTAACACTGCGACGATCATGTCGGATTCCGATTTATCCCATGGGGAGTACAAGACCTTTCGGCAGATCAGCCGAGACCGTGAGTTTCTTGAAAAAAAGCATCTCTTCATTTGCATTGCACCAATCTTTTGTTTCTTAATAAGCATTTGTTGAAATTTTGCATTCTTCTAGTTAAATTTTTATACTCAATTATTTCTTGTCATTTTTTTCTTCGTTCACACCACTTGCCACCTGATTTCTGCTGTGATGAACATTGGGCAGGATTATTGCATGAGATGCTTCAATCAACCAAAACGGCAGACTGTCGATCGTCGTGGAAGGTTTTTGAACATAAATTTATTATCCTCTTTTACCAAAGCAGCTGATGTTACTACCTCTCTAGGTCCATAGGAATCTCAGTTGGGCTCCGTGATGATGCACTGAGCTTATGTTCTGTTTTTTGTTGAAGAAAGTGGATGGCGTTGATGGCATTTTCATGTCCAAGATAATAAACATTTTTTGAAATTATTATTGAATAAGGAAAAAAAAAATTGAAAAATGTGTTTGGATCTAGAAAAACCAGTGCAAGGAGTGCACATCTTCAAGTTGACAACATGAGCACAACGGCTGTACCTTCAGTGAACAAAATGAGAAAATAGAAAGCATTGGGGAGTTTTCTTATTGAATAAAATAACAAGATGGTATATACAGATTGATAAAAATTCTCAACAAAAGAAGAAAAATCAAAATTTCAGGTTAAGAAATATGAGGAAAAAGGATAACATAATTAGGAAGGATGGCTTTTTGATTCGTTCTATTATATTTTCATCATTTCATATTAACTGGCGTCCATGTGAACGTCCTTTGAGGACATTGATGATCTGATGCTTATTTCTGATTGGAATAAATTAAAATGGAAGAGGTTTAGCTGCAAATGTCTCAGCACAGAAGACGCAAATAAAATTACTTTCTTGATTTTATGTGATTCTGAAAATTTCATCCTGATGGTCTTTTTCGTCTTCTCATCTCTTCACACCCACGTCTTCTTGATCTTCCTAATCAAGAATATTGTCAATCTATGATGTATACTAGAAATTTTACTGAATATCATATCGCTTAGATTCTAATGTGAATGAAATTGCCTATAGTACTCATCACGCTGTCAATTTGTGACTGAGCATCTGCTTCCTAATTGATAGGTAGGCCAACGTTGCTTGCAGAGGGTGACTACGTTAGCTCTAATATTCCGTCCCATTTCGTGGGCAATTGTCTAATGATTCCCAGTGGTTTACGCTGTGATTGTCATGTGATTGTCATGTGAAATTGATCCATTCAGGACTAGAATTAATTCTAGACTATTTGGCCATTCTTGATGTCCTGTAGCATTTAATAATGTCTAAGTGTATTCTACTTCTTCGGATGATTAACCACAGGTACTCATCATGGACAAAATTACTGTCAAAGTCATGTCTTCTTCTTGCAAGATGGCAGATATCACTGACGAAGGAATTTCATGTAAGCAAAAGAAAAAGAAGATAAGCATTAAAAGTTCTCATCTCAAGATATCCCTTTCTTCTTCTCAACTCTGGCAATAATCTGCTTTTTTTTTTCTTTCATGCTTGCAATTCCTGTCTCATCATTTCGCAACTACATGCAAGCGGAAAGAGGAATGCTTGAGCAATCATGACCTTGGCATTTAAACATCACACCTAAAATGAGCCCCACCTGTGACTGCCACTCACTTATCTCTCAATTTTCTAAGCATACCGATCCTCTGATATGGGCAGTGATGTGCCAACTGGTGTTCCTCTCGAATGGCTGCGCAGTTGATTGGTTTGATTTGGCAATCTTGTCCATACTCACTACTAAAACCAGATACTTTTCGAATATATTGATGTTGTTCATCATTGCTACTACCATAATTCATTCTAACTGTTCTCAAACATAATTTTTCCTGAAACTCAGAAATACCAATGGATTCTTAGTGTAATTCAAAATCAATTTTCTTTTACGAGATTTTTGGATATTTTTGACAATTAATGCTCCTTTTTTTTCTCTCTCAAAATTTTAAAATCTTGCAGTGGTAGAGGACCTTTACAAGCGACGACAGCCACTGCCCTCTATGGATGCTATATATTTCATACAACCATCAAAAGAAAAGTAGAATTCTGTTGTTCTGCAATTTAGTCATCCTTCTCCTTCAATTTCTTTTCTTAAAGTGACGACCATTTACTTGTTTTCTTTATGGTGCTTACAGTGTTGTCTTTTTCATATCTGACATGTCAGGAAGAATTCCTCTGTACAAAAGGTTTGTGAAGGTTTCTTGTTCGTTCGATCCATGCCCGTTAAATCTTCTCTGATTTCTTATAGATTTAATCCTTTTGTGATAGGGCATTTGTGTTCTTCAGTTCTCCAGTTGCAAAGGAGTTAGTTTCAATGATCAAGAGTGACACAAGCATCTTGCCACGAATAGGTGCATTGAGAGAGGTTATAAATACCTTAATGC
Organism: Annona squamosa; assembly: GCA_035584095.1. NCBI lineage: Eukaryota > Viridiplantae > Streptophyta > Magnoliopsida > Magnoliales > Annonaceae > Annona > Annona squamosa. Next base: position 27,894,513 of record JAXCLR010000073.1, on the reverse strand, counting down.
TTCTATTTGTAATTGTTTACTGCTAAATTTAAAAAGAAGGCATATTTGCCTTATTGCATTTCTTTTCATCTGGTACATGCAGATGAATTTGGAGTACTTCTCCATCGACAGCCAGGTAGAGACTAATGTCTTAACCATTAGCCTTTTGAGTGTGAAGATATATATTTGAATACCTTGAATCAATCCTCTCTTACAACAACTTTTTGTTCTTACGATCCTCTCTTACAACAACTTTTTGTTCTTACCTTTTTTCTAAGGGGCATTGGAACATTACCAATTGTTTGACGTCAATAGGTTCTCTGTTTTGAACTATAATTGAAATCGTCATTTTCACAGACAACGATATTTTGATCAGATACAAGCCAACCATTATATTAGTCTCCACATATATGTTTATGATTCATAAAAAAACAACTTGACTGAAAACACGGGGGGGTTGAAACAAATAGTAATTTCTAAGACTGCTTGAAAATAGTTTAGTGTTGAGGCACATAAAGGTTTTTGATTGAGGGTGTGTTTGGGAAGCGATAAAATTTTTTAATGAAATTTTTTTGGTGTAAAAGCTTTTCAATTAAGAGAAAATGATGTGATGTGATAGAGCTAATAGTGAAGAGTAAAAAGAAAAAAGTTAAAATAGATAAGTTAATATATATAGATAGTTGTATAGAAATGATTGAAAAGTAGGGTAATTGTATGGGATAATGTGAAAAAATAATTAAAAATAGGATAATTAGATAGAGTGAAAAGTTTTAGATTGAAAATTTTTTATTTGAAAAGTTTGTGTGAAACAAACATACCCTGAGATAGTTGTTTGTACTTTGTATTGACTAAATGAATGCAAGTTCTAACCATGATGGGTCACCTGGATTTAATTAAAACATGATGGCCTGTAAAAATGAAAAACGGGAAGATTCCGTTGTAATAATCAGTTTAATGGTTCTGTAGAGTATTTCTCTTCTTTTTCATAAAAATTTCTTCTTCTACCGATGGTAGGCTCAAAATTATATGTGGATTTTGACTACACTCTCCCATGCAGGGTTTTGTTACTGATAATGAGAAGGCACTATCAGAACTCTTTGGGGAAGATGTGGCAAACTCTCACGTTTATGATGCATGTATAAGCACAATGGCCAACCGCATTGCTACAGTTTTTGCTTCTTTAAAGGTACTTAAACAATTTTAATATCAGCCTTAGAAGATGGATCTACTGACCGTTTGTTAGTTTGATTGTATGTTGGCGCATGCTGTGATGGCAAAATATTACGTGTGCAATGTTGCAGTCAGTCACTTCATGGTTTTCCAAGCAAAATAACTAAACAAGTTAAACATAGAGATCTTACTGTTTGAGAAGGAAAGTTGGATGAAAAAGGACAGCATGTTAAACTTCTGAGGGAGCTTCTCTACCTTATCCATTTATGACCAATGAAGTTGGTTATGTTTCCTATCCCTCTGAGCAAAGCATGTCTGAGTTGAGAGCTGGAGATAAAACAGTTTTTGTGTCCTCAATGATCAAGATGTCTCATATGAATCGTTTATTGCTTAGTATGCCCAAGGGAATTAAATTACAAGGTTACCATTAACTTATTAACGCAAATACTTGATGAAGGACGAAACAAAATGCTTCACTTGATGGTCTATTGTCTATCTTTGGGTGAAAATTATTGTATTTTTTTTTCTGTTCAATAATTGGCCCATGAGACTCACATGATGTTACCTTCGGTTAATGCATTGTCACACCGCTTTGCCAGTAGAGTTTGTGTTTGCATTTTGGTTTCACTGTTTTCACACTTGCGTAATTGTATTGTGTTTTTATGTTTATAAACTTCAGTTCGGCATAGTCACAATGTACACATTCTTGTATCATTCTAGCTGTCCGGCATTAAAGGATCAAGGCAGTTGTGGACAGAGAATTTTTAGAATTATTTTTGGGATTCTGTTCTTCGGTGAAACTTCTATCATTTATCTCACAGGAACTTCCATCTGTGCGCTACCGTGCTGCTAAATCATCTATCGATGAGAGTGCAGAGACAACTTGTCGTGATTTAGCTCCAACAAAGCTTGCTGCTGCTGTTTGGAATTGTCTTTCAAAGTATAAATCCGCAATTCCCAACTTTCCCCAGACAGAAACCTGTGACTTGCTTATTGTGGACAGATCTGTCGATCAGGTTGAATAATCATTCCTGCTATGTTGATCTAATGCCTATGGTAAAAAACTACTATAGGAATATATCTGTCGATGTATTATTGATTATTTGAAACTGAACACGCAGATTGCTCCCATAATACATGAATGGACATATGATGCCATGTGCCATGATCTGCTGGAAATGGATGGAAATAAATATGTGTATGAGGTATGTATAAAGAATTTCTAATGCATTTTCAGGCTATATTTTGTGAATTCTGTTCGAAAATTTGCCAAGAACATTCATAAATGATATTCTTTGTTAGTCAAGCAAATCAGGAGCAACTGAGAAAAAGGAGGTCATTCTAGAGGATCATGATCCTGTTTGGCTGGAGCTTCGCCATGCACATATTGCGGATGTACGACCAAGCTTTTAAAGATTTCATTTTAATACCTGAGTATAGAGATTCTATTTGACTAGACTTTCTATGTCAGGCTAGTGAACGATTACATGACAAAATGACCAATTTTGTCTCAAAGAACAAAGCTGCACAGCTCCATACATCCAGGTGCGTCTCTCTTTTTATTGGATCATTTTTCATTCTAAATTTCTAATCATGAAAATTTTTTTCAATATCCCCGTCTCTAGGATATTTTTGCCACATTTAGATGCGTGAGGAATTAGCTCTTGGATTGTCGTTAGTTTTCCTTTGTAGTACCTGAAGACATATCTTTCTTCTAGCCTTAGAATACAGAAATCTCACTTCCATCGGAAGGGAAGATTGTACTGAATTGAAGTGGTTTTGCTACTGAAGACTTCATTGTAAGATGATGAAAATATAATGAAAGCAGCAGGAGCCAATCCTAGTGCCAAATACTGAACACGACCAGACTTTCACTTAAGGGGTAATTGGAGAGGTTGAAAATGGAAGGAGAGACAGCGGACTTTATTTGAAGTATTCCCAGCCAAGTATCTGGAGTGGTAATAGGAGAGTAAAAACGAGGACCAGGGAAGTTCCCAAAAAGACCCTAGAGCTGGAATCTAACATCAGGAGTTTTCTACAAGAAAGAACATCGAGCCATTTTATCGAATCTACACGTAATGATCCTATATAAATTGCCTCAATAATCCCTTTGCTTTTCAGTTGGCAAGCCTTCCTTTCAAGGTTCTTATGGACATGACCAGAGTTGATGGTTGATTTAATAAAGTATTGTTGATATCACCGAGAAAGAACTGCTTTTCAAAAGCCGTATAGTTGAACAGAGCTGAAGGGAGAGTAATTAACACAGGAACAGGGTTCTACACGAAAGAGAGTCAGACTATTTTATTGAATTCACACGATGATCCTATATAAATTGCCTGATAATCCATCTGCTTCCCGTTTCAAGCCTGCACTTGATGGTCTTATCAACTGATGAGTCATGCATAGATTATTTGCACTTGTTTCCAGCATATACTAAATTAGATCAATATTCTTCACCTTTTCAATGCCTTAGAAGAAAAACGTTGAACACTTAACATAAACTTGTTGAATGAGTATGACAGTCAGATTGAGTAAAATTCGTGGCACTTTTGGTCCATTATTTATGAGAATTTCTTTTAGCTAGGGTTTTCAGAAAGTCTAAATTGTCTTATTTTCATTATAAAAAGCTATCTTGGAGCTCATATGCTTAGTGGGAAAAAATTCCTATCTTTTTCTCTTTTTGGTTTTCCCATATGTATTCAAGGTGCTTATCTTCTCCATGGATTTAGGAAGCATTCCTTGGCAATATCAATTTCTTTTGGTTCATCTATTTTGATGATGCCTGATCATTTAAGACCAGTCCAAAACACATATTTTTTTTCTTTTTTTTTTTTTTTACAAAACTGTTATTCTAGTTATGTTTAATCCATAAACCAAAATTTACCAATTTTGGAGATGTGTATATATTCATTTTGGATTTTTAAATATAGGGGTATTTTAGTCATTTTAAATTGTTCAAAAATAACTAAAATACCCTATGTTTAAAATCCAAAATAATATGTATACATCTCCAAATTTGGTGAAAATTGGTTTATAGATTAAATAAAATTAGATTAACATTTTTGTAAAAAAAATTTTTGAAAAAAACCAAAAAAATGTTTTGGACTAGTCTGAAATGATCGTTTTGCCATTCTGATTGTGTTAATTTCCATTTTCCTTTTTTTTTTTATAGTTATCTTATATGCTTAATCCTACTGGTCCTTTTTCTTTCAACTTGTTACAAGTTCTTGGCAATATCATGGTGATTTCACTGTGGAAAATTTACCTGGGCTGGAGTGTTTTTATTCCATCTTAAGAGATGGATTTGTACACTAAATTGTTTTAACGTATGAAGTGGCCAGAAGTGATTGTACGAACTTTACTCTCTTCAAACCTGATATCGTATTTACTCTTTTTCAGAGATGGCACTGAATTGTCAACAAGAGATATTCAAAAGATGGTCCAATCATTACCTCAGTATGCTGACCAAATGGAGAAGCTTTCTCTCCACGTCGATGTCAGTTTTCTTTATTCATATTAATTGTTGTGATTGGCTAAATCCCAAGGAATATTCGGTTTTGTTGTGTTTTTCGTTATTTGCCCAATTACCCTTTACTTGAGGACTAACAAGTTTCTAAAGATGGGGGTGAATTGTTGACAAGAGAGATTCAAAAGATGGTCCAAGCATGACCTCAGTATGCTGACCAAATGGAGAAGCTCTCTCTCCAAGTAGATGTCAGTTTTCTTTATTCATATTAATTGATGTGGTTGGTTAAATCCCAAGGAACATTCAGTTTCGTTACGTTTTTGTTATTTGCCTTTCCTTGTGGACTAACAAATTCTAAAGATGGCGGTAAATTATCAACAAGAGATATTCAAAAGATGGTCCAAGCATTACCTGAGTTTTATCCCAAGGCACGTTGAGTTTTATTTTCAAAAATATACCTATATTATTAGTTCTTCTTCAATAAGAGCGATATAGAATATTATCATTCATTATTTCGGGATGTTCTCTGCTAGATCTCTGTTGTTATCTTAATTGGTTAGCGCTGGTAGCGTCCAGCGATGTCGGTAAAACCATGATCATAGATAATTTTTAGTTACATTAGCAAGTGTATTCCCAGAGCAATCTGACTTCTGTTGCAGTTGTTGCTATTTTTCCTACTTCTAACTTGAGACTTCTTATGCAAATTGAGACGGTAAGATGCGGTTTCTAGTCAGTGTTGGCACATCCTGAAAGACTGCAATGATCTCAAACATCTTGTTTCTCTGACAAAATTAATTGGTCCATATGATTATCCTGAGGGAAGAATTGATACATCACTGATGTCAGGTTAATTTAAATTTATTAGGATAAAACTGTTTCAATATTCTGAGCCATTGCTTGAAATCATAATAAGAAATACAATGAAAATTGGACTGTGATGCTGTCATGAAAAATCATGTTTTGATACAGATTGCGGGGAAAGTTAACAGCTTAATCAGAGAACAGGGTCTGAGAGACCTTGGGCAGCTTGAGCAGGATCTTGTCTTTGGGGAAGCAACAACTAAGGAAGTGATCAATTTTCTGAGAACAAAGCAGGTTATTGAATATAAAGTAACGCATAAACAGCTCCATTTTCAGCTTGATGCCCAGACATAAGCATTTGTGCAGTTAGTTCATCTGTTTGAAAACTTAAAACAACCTGTTTTCCATGTAGACGCATAAGTATTTGTGCAATTAGTTCATCTGTTTGAAAACTTAAAACAACTTATTTTCCATGTAGGATACATCTCGTGAAAATAAATTACGTTTGTTGATGATTTATGCATCCATCTTCCCTGAGAAGTTTGAAGGAGAGCAAGGCACAAAGTTAATGCAGGTATTCATTTCTATATCTATTCAAAAAAATTATTGACATTTCTATCCACCTTGCAGAATAAATAGATAAACAAAAGATTCACAACTGTAATTTTCTTTAGGGTGTCACGAGTCAAGATGGAAAAACGTTGAACTATTTTATCATTTTTGTTGAAACTTTTTAGTTTCTCCAACAACAATATATCTATGCAAATAGAAATGGCCATTTTGAAAATATTGGGAAATTTCCAAGATTTTTTTTTTTTGAGAAAGAAATTTTTAAGAATTGGTATAAATAGTTTCGCAGTTTCATGTTATTGGTATGGGGCTTATATGATGTTACAAAATAAAATTTGTATGTATTGCACAACCAGATATGTGTAGTGGAACATACTAAAATGAATACATTTTTTTCTGAGATTTCATATTGTTGCCATATTTGTTGTTTTCAAACACTTCATTACCACCTGGCTTGCAATTCAATTAAGCCAGCTCTGATTACCACATTTCCGGTTTACTTTGAATTTGCTTTAAACATGCCTTCTTGCTTTTAAATTGTTTTGAACATGAGCTAGCAGTTGCAGAAAAACTTTCATTTTACATCGAAGACTCCCAAGTGTATAGTATGAATCAAACCTAGGATGGTGATGACCTGAATCAAATGTGCAAAATTTAACTGTGCAGTGTGCCTGCACAATCAATAGTGGTGCACGCCTTATCTCTCTGATTCGATCTAATTTATTTCCAGTGGTCCATTTCATTTGTCCTAAGAAAGGTTAAAACTAGTTCGATGACCTAACTTGATAAACGGTACCTTTCTTTTCTTTGTTCCTTTTTTTTTTCCAGTTAGCAAAACTATCACAGGAGGACATGACCATAGTGAATAACATGAAGTACTTGGTTGGATCAGACAATAAGAAGGCCTCAGGGGGTTTCTCTCTCAAGTTTGATGCCAAAAAGGTAAGAAGCTTTCAGATCAATTTGGTGCTTGCTATAAATGCAGACTTAACTCATTTCTGTCAATTGGTCTCTTGTTGCATGGTTTACAGAAGAAGAATGCAGCTAGAAAAGAGCGAACTGATGAGGAAGAAACTTGGCAATTGTCAAAGTTTTATCCAATGATAGAGGTATTTCACTGACTGATTTTTTGTCCTCTTTTACGTTGTTAGATGATATATTGTCTTCCCGAATTGACACTATCGGTTTTGTTTTCATGCCTTCACATTTCCTGTTAAGGATTCCAATTATGCTGTTTGAGTTCATCATGATTCAGTTTCTTCTCAAAAAGGATGTTTTTGTGGTTGTAGTTGGCAATTGGCATGCGTTCAATGTCAACGAGTCAACTTTATTGCTTGTTCACTCATTGAGATTTTTCCTCCTTCTGAGACTTTATTCATGTCTATCTTCCTACTTATCCTTTGGTTCATTATGGCTCAAACAGTGAATCCCAGAAATTAGGATATAATAATAGACTCATTATGTCTGTTCACTTGATAAACTTGGTCCATAACAATGCTTTTTCTATTGATATTGTGCACCAATTTCTATTTCCTCAGTACAAATCCAATTATCATTTTGATTTTTTGAATTGGATGTGAAGCAAATCCAGGGTTGAGTGAAAGCCTGCTGTATTCTGCTACCTACTGTATGTGACGTATGGTGGTGTCCCATTAGTAACTTAGAGAGAAATGGGACCTACACGTTACATGCCTAAGCTTAAGGAGTGTTGGAACTACGACAGTATCTCCAATTTAAGAGATTAAACACAACATACAACCTTAGTTATTGAGCATTTGGCAAAATGATTTAGTACTTGCTTACAGATATATTGCTGTTTGTTCTACTTAGAAAACAAATGAAAAGACATCATTAAAGTTGCACCTATCTTGCGAACTTTCAGGAGTTGATTGAAAAACTAGGCAAGGGAGATCTTCCAAAAAATGAATATCCTTGCATGAATAGCCCTAGTCCTTCTGCCAATGGATCCAATCATGGGCAGTCAGCCCGATCATCCCAAGTCCCACCTGCTCATTCAATGAGATCAAGAAGGACAGCAACTTGGGCAAGACCACGCAGCTCAGATGATGGGAGCTCCAGGTATTGTTCTTGTAGCCTTTCATCCTGAAATAATATTTCTTGTATTTCAGTGCATGAGATAGTCTTTCGTTGTCTGGAAATTTTAACATTTTATGCTCTTCTCCTTCTCTCATCCTTGCTTAAAATTTCCTTCCAGTGATTCAGTCCTGAGGCGAGCTAGTAATGAATTTAGGAGGATGGGCCAACGTATCTTTGTATTTATCATTGGGGGTGCTACTCGTTCTGAGGTAACTACAGTTTCCAGCTTTTGACATGATTTCCTTCTTCACGAGCATGTATATCCTTTGTGAGGATTCTGAGAAAATACTTTTGCCAGCTCCGTGTTATTCACAAGTTGACGAAAAAGTTAAATCGTGAAGTTGTCCTTGGTTCCTCTACTCTAGATGACCCTGTGGAGTTTATCCAGGTAAATCTTTGGCCCTAATATCTGTTGCTACCTTTGCAGTGGCAAAAGATCTTTGATTTCAGTATTCACAAATGATCATGACAAATGCATACCATCATGCATCAAACACCAGGTCATGCCATTGAATGTGGAGTGATCTCTCAGGGACCCAAACCTTATACAAGCCAAGCAATACTTTGAATGTGATATATTGAAAAATCCACTCTCCAATTTTGCAATATTGTAACCCTTGCGGTCTTTGGACTCCTCTTCCTCATACTTGAGGAGTCGATGTTTTGAAAACTCACCATTTAGTTCGTTCATTTTTATGGTTTTAAAGCCCACTTCATGAACTGAATCATTGAAGAGTAATCGAACAACTGTAGAATGTTCCGCTCCTCCTGGAACACCTTAGAATCACGGGCTTTTACTTGACTCCCTGCTGATATGGATTGCAGAAAGTGAAGGCACTGACTAAAGAGACTAAAGAGCTTTCTGCAGATGATATCCAGATTTAAGTTGCTGACCAAAACAAGAATTGAAGTGCTTCTCTTGTCAGGTCCGCTGTCTTTCGTATGTAATCTTAGCTCTCCATGCATGTTCGTTCAATACAGAACTAGATTTTGATATTCTTCTCTTCCCGGCCGCTTCCCCTTTCTTATAAAGGCATGACAAGGCCCCCAGATGCTGCTACTTGGTCCAATGTCTCTTCTTTCGAAATGGGTCTGTACACATGTTTTGTAAAATTTTCTAACTGAATATATGCCACAGCAATCAAGTGTGAATATGTATATTGTTTACGTAATTCAATGTTGACTGAAATATACAATTCCCAAAGACTGGGATGTAAAAATCTTAGGTTGTCGGATAGCCAGTTGTGGGGAAAAACGTATTGAGGCATGTTTCTGCAGAGTTCGAATTTTATTGAAAACAAGATATGAGAAAACAGTTTTTACATTCCATCTTATTTGGACTATCAAAGAAAGACAGGAGGAAATTGACAAATGCAAGCGCATGCAGAAAAGATGCATAAATATTCATTGACTAGTCCATGTGGGAAAATTCTGATGAGGAAAAGGAAGAGCTGCTTCTCTTGCTCAAGCGAAGTTCTCTGACAAAAGCATCGTAGCTGATGATTGACTGACGATTACAGGAAACCCTTCTTTTTACAACATTCTACTGCCCCGTCAAACATCTCCTCGAGCCCATATTTGAATTTGAATCCCAATTCCAAAAGTTTCTTGGAAGACAAGTGAATTGGGTCTTCTTCTTCCATGTCAGCGAGTATGCTGACAGAATCAAATGGTATAAGGAATCCAGATGAAGAAGACCCTTCGATCAGATGATTCAGGTCGCTGGGCTATGGTGCTGCTTAGGCTCAGCCTCAGATGTTCTTCGCCTGTCATGCAAGTAAAAGTTTGGAAATGTTGGGCATGCATGCAGCTTGAGTAGTAAGAAGCCAAGCAGGACAACCCAAACAAACCAACGAGCTGAATCACTGAACAATGAGCCAGAAGTCAGAAGTATGGTGGGTGAGGTGGGAAAAACGAATCAGAAACTCACTCCATGGGCATTTGAAATTCAGGAAAGCTGTTGCTGAGGAACTTAGCCAAGGTGTGAATGGTTGTGTCATTGGAAGAACAGATGTATCTTCCCTTTGCCCCTTTGCACTCAAACAAGAAAATGTGGGCCGAAGCCAAATCGTCAATGTGCACGAACTGCATCTGCCTCAAGACCTTGCAGTGCTCGCGATCACCTGCCACAATTTCATCATTCTGGTTTCACATGCGTATGCAAACCGAAACTCTGGACCACGATCCTTCATGCAGGGTAGCCGGGAATGGACCAAGATTCACACGAATTCCATCAAAAAGGACAAAAAAGCATGCAGAAAATCCCCTGGAAGCATATGCAGTTGGCAGCGCCTATTACAGTTCCGTATTTAAAATTAGTGGCAGTACCCATTAGCCCATTACAATTTACGGGTCGGTTTGGTACATTAGTACCCATGACAGGGTCCGCATTTAAAAATCCAAATATTTTAAATTAAAATGGATGATATAAGGCTGGCATGATCATACAATTATAATTTACTACATACATTGTATTCAAAAAGATGTATTCTACTACCTTACCAATCTTCATCCCAATTAGATATATGTACGCCACATGAAAATGGTATAAATTTAACGTAATAAAATAGTTTTATGTAAATAACAACTTTAAAGTAGTTTTTTCGATATGTAAATTATTTGCTATAAAATTTATATGTAAATAAATAATTATATAAAATATCAATATATTTAAGTACATATAGGGCCCATTTTTGGCCGAATATATCATTAACAAGGTGTAGTCACGTAGGTGCCCTACACCAAATAGCTTCTTTAATATATGTAATAATTTTAATTATTTAACATTCATGGGACCTCGAGGAAAAAGACTTCCGAAAATAAGTGCGAAAAAGTTTAACATTTTGCAAAGCGATTTTAGTGCGTTTAATGTATTTTTAAAAATGATGCTAATTAATAATCAAGTATTAAATCATGATAATAATTACTGTTGCAGTAAAGTAAATAGTGAGGGTATTTTTAGTATTTGAAAAAAATTTTAAAACTTTTAAATGAAAATTGTTGGTATAAAACATTTTGAAATGAGATAAGTGATGCGATATGATATGTATAATAATGAGAAGTAAAGAAAATAAAATTAAAATAATAATCGTATAGATATTTATGAAAAATAATTAAAATATAAGATTTTTATATGTACATATGTGAAAAAGTAATTACAAAATAAAATAATTATAGAGAATGAAAATGTTTAAATGAACAAGTTTATGAGAATGTCAAACACACTTAATATTGCTACAAAAGCCTCAGAGTGCAAAAAAGTAAGGATGATAACTGAATGTGTCCGGGTGTCTTTAATCCATTTTTTATTTTTTAAAAATTTCTCATAAAATTGTTAATCTAGATGTATCTAAGATATAAAATGTGTTTCACCGTTTTTGAAAATTTATAGATATTTTTTTGAATTTTTAAAAACATGGGCATTTTAGGCTAAAATGCCCATGTTTTTAAAAAATTCAAAAAATATCTAATTTTTAAAAATGTAAAACTTGATACATATATTAAATACATTTTGGATTAATAATTATATAAAAATTTTCAAAAAAATTAAAAAATGAATTTTTATACTCAAGTGCACCTTTAGTATTACAGTCCAAAAAGTAAATAAATAGCCAATTCACTATATTTCTAAACATCAATACAAGTGATCCAAAATGTATATATGAATAGACAGTCTATTTCTATTCCTCCAAGATCCACAATGTTATGATCTTGTGCTTCTTTTGCTAAAATGAAAGCTTGGCTTTCTATGTTAAATATTACAACATATGTTGGAGCCATCATTCTTTCTGCAAATATTGTTATGATATTAATTCTATCGTTTCTAAGTTAATTAATGTTGTTAGCTTCTCCCATATAAGCATGGACAAGTTGGAGATCACAACTATGATAGTATAACATCATAAATGTCTCCTCTATCTTCTTATTTGCATAATCGGAAGTTAATTAATATTGTTGGGTTCTCCCTCAAAATAAGTACAGACATGTTGGGAATCACAACTCTAATGGTATATCATAACGAATGTCTCCTCTATCTTGTTATTCATATCGGTGGGCAAAGCAAAAAGAAAATTGGGGTAACATGGATGAGAATCGGGGTAGGAATTCATGGGAGTATAGATTCCAAGGTCATAATTAATCAACCAATCATTATATTTTTTTACTTTTACTATCATATTCTAATCATTTTTTCTTTTAATTATCCTCCAACAAACATATTAATTTCAACTTCATCTCTATTATTTCATATCGATCAAATAATTTTCAAAATATTTCATTTTCTACTTCCAGCTCGTCCCACAACTCCCACAAGTTTCAAATTCTCCAAGGTCCCTTAAACAATAATAAAAAGAAAAAGATCAATTGAAAACTATAGTGTATCTTTTTGTAGAGTGCGTGTGGATTTATTTCCACTAAAAATATTCCATATTTGCCAAGCGAATGTGCATCCCTTCCTCCCATGTCTTCTTAAAAATAGACGGAAGTAATGTATATTCCTTGAAAATTGAGATGGTTGTACACATACATATGAGAAATATTTTGATGCATAAAAATGCATCATAATTTTACGATGTAATTGCGATACATTTAACCCAAAATTGACTCCACATGAACATAAAATGTATATTTACTCCACTCATTATATTTAGAATTTTTTTTATTAGCATAACAATTTTTATTTAAATTAGATATGTGTATAACCCTATCTAAAAATAGTACAAAATCAATGTAATAAAATAATTTGATGTAAATGACCATTTTAAAGTTATTTTTTCAACATGTAAATTATCTAAAATATAATTCATATATGTATAAATGATAGTATAAAATATTAATACATTTACATGTAAACAAGGCTCATTTTAAGCCAAATGTTTCATAGTTATGATGCATGTAAATGCATCTTAATATCCATATATATGTGAGTTCAACTTCTATATATCTGAATGCACTAATTCACTTTGATACTTTAGTTTAGTTTAAACTCTATTTTGTTGATTTTGTTAAATCCAATGCATTCATTGCATTCAACATTATTTTTGGTATTATTTATTTTATTTTGATACCAAAATTTTATCTCAATCCATAATTTGCATTATTCTCAAAATTAACAATCACTTAAGAATGACTTTAAATCCAGTAAAAATAATTTATTTATTATAAGGACTCAATGAAATCTTAATTTAATATATAAAATGTTTACAATATTCATCCTACTTAGATTAATGATTCTATAAAGTTTTATAATTTTATCTCAATCCCTAATTTTCATTATTCTCAAAATTAACAATTACTTAAGATTGACTTTAAATCCAATAAAAATGATTTGTTTATTATAAGGACTCAATGAAATTTCAATTTAATATCTAAAATGTTTACAATAGTCACCCTACTTAGATTAATGATTCTATAAAATTTATAATTTTATCTCAATCAATAATTTGCATTTTTCTCAAAATTAACAATCACTTAAAGAGTGACTTTAAATCTAGTAAAAATGATTTGTTTATTATAAGAACTCAATGAAATCTCAATTTAATATCTAAAATGTTTACAATATTCACCCTACTTAGATTAATTATTCTATAAAATTTTATAATTTTATCTCAATTAATAATTTGCATTATTCTCAAAATTAACAATCACTTAAGAGTGACTTTAAATCTAGTAAAATGATTTGTTTATTATAAGGACTCAAATGAAATCTCAATTTAATATTTATTTACAATATTCACCTTACTTAGATTAATGATTCTATAAAATTTTATAATTTTATCTCAATCCATAATTTAAATTATTCTCAAAATTAACAATCACTTAAAGAATGACTTTAAATCCAATAAAAATTATTTTTTTATTACAAGGACTCAATGAAATCTTAATTTAATATCTAAAATGTTTACAATATTAACCCTACTTAGATTAATGATTATATAGAATGTTATATTTTTATCTCAGCCATAATTTGCATTCTTCTCAAAATTAACAATCACTTAAGAGTGGCTTTAAATCTAGTAAAAATGATTTGTTTATTATAATGACTCAATGAAATCTCAATTTAATATCTAAAATATTTACAATATTTGTCCTACTTAGATTAATGATTCTATAAAATTTTATAATATTCTAAAGCTTTATGGATTCAAGTGATTTTCTAAATTTGTATACATTTTTAAAAGACGTGGCATACACATAGATCCAATTAATATGATTTTTGGTGGTTACATAAAATAAATAGTTTTTAAATAAAATGAATGGATTGATTAAATCAAATTATCAAGATAAGACTTAAACTAGATGAGAGTACTAAAGTAAATTGTTACATCTAGATATATAAAAGCCGGAATATATATATATAGAAAGATATAATGTTGTGCATTTACATGCAACGTAACTTACAGTATATTTGGTTACATACACCATAACTTATGGTGCTTTACATGCACTAAAATAATTCTCATATATATACAGATATATTCTGTTGCATGTAAATGCAATGTAATTTCTAGTACATTTGGCTCAAAATCACCCCACATGATCATAAGATGTACATTTATTCTATCTATTATATTTAGAACTGTTTCTTTTATTATTATACCAATTTTCATACTAATTGGATATGTGTATGAGCCTCATTTGAAAATAATATGAAATCAACTTAATAAAATAGTTTGACATAAATAATAATATATTTAAATGCATGTAGTGCCCATTTTGAGCTAAATGCATTACAAATTATAGTGCATGTATATTTTATTACGTCAATTTTGTATCATTTTCTGATGCAACTCATACATATATCTTATTTATATGAAAATTAATAAAAGAAATAATTCTCAATCTAATTGATGAAGTAGATGTATATTTTATAATCACGTTAGGCTCATTTTGAGCTAAATGTACAGTACAGTAAGTTACGGTACCGGTACATTTATATGCACTGAAATCACTGGGTGAGGATCAGTGGCAGGAGGTTTGCGGGATCCCCATCCCGGAGGGGCAAGTTGCTGACTGCCTATACTAGACCCATGAACCTAACGGACAATACTCGATGAGGTCGGCTTACAGATTACTATGCTTGGGGACCGCACTCCCTTGTGCCCCGGAGATCTTTAGGGCAATCTGGCGGCTGCCATTACCCAAAAAGGTGCTCATCTTTGGATGGTGGCTTGCAAGGGACACTCTTCCAACCCGACAAAATCTGAATCATAGGGGCATTGAAATTGACACACGCTGCATCTTCTGCGGAATTGAGTCTGAAAATATAAATCACCTGTTCTTGGATTGTGGTGTGACTGGTGGGGTGTGTTTGATTGCGGCAGGACCGGGTCCTCATGGGGCGACTGTTCTGGAGATTTTGGATGCTCGTGTACAGGCAAAGAGACACGACGACTTGGGTTTTTTTATCCTGTGTTGCTGGAGGATCTGGTTTCTAAGGAACAAGCTTAGAGCGGATGTCTCTTTACCGTGCATTTCTGATACCATTGCTTGGTGCACTGAATTTCGCAACCAATACCAAACGGCGAAGGCGCTAATCCAATCGGGGATGCTAACGCGAGCATTTGTAACCAGATGGCTCAAACCGCCTCTTGGTTTTGTCAAGATTAACACGGATGCTCGGAATCGGAGGGTAATGGATGGTTTTAGCTGTGCGGCTATGATTAGGGATTCTAGGGGACTTTTTATTGCTGCACAAGGCTGGAAGCATCAAGGTTCGTGTGGGCCGTTGTTCTCTGAAGCGACCGCCTTTTTGCTAGGGATCAAGTGGGCCGTTCAACTAAAAATTAGATTTGCGCTGTTTGAGACGGACTCTCTTCTGCTTTGTGCTTACCTGTCCAATGATGATTCTCTCTCCTCCCCTGCGGGTTTTATCATTGATGATATTAGATCTATTCTTAGAGGAAATGAGTCCTTTTCTGTCCATCATATTTTACGGCGGGGAAACGCAGTGGCGCATTCCCTTGCTGATCTTGTTGCGGTGTCCACCACAAACTGTCTATCGTGGTGGGGTACTCCCCCCAATGCTGTTGTTGGGAAAATTTGTACAAACAATTTTTTGACAATGAATTACTTGGATCTCTCTATCCCTACTCCCTCTCAAATTGAAAGAGGGTAGGTATAGAATAGACCCGTTATCAAAAAAAAAATATTTTCTATATAATAAAACAGGATTATAGGTACCATGATGTATTTTAAGCTAAAATACAACTTTCATTTATTTTATTTCATAACTATGTTTTTCTAATTGTGTTTAGTCCATAAACCAAGTTTTATCATTTTATAATACTTTTATATATATTTATTTTTATTTTTATTTTAAAAAATGTCAATTTTAGGGGCAATTAATTCATTTTTCACCCCTTAAAATTTTTAATTTTTAAAAAATAAAAAATATAAAAGTATTGTAAAATGGCAAAATTTTGTATATAGTTCTAATATACTTAGGAAAACATATTTTCTAAGGAAAAATAAAAAATGTAACTAATCATAAAATAAACGCATACTATATTTTGGGAAAAAATATGTCATAATGTATATAATCAGGCTCAATATATAATTGCATATGCTACATGTATAATTGCATAGTTCTAAGGAATGCGGGAACGCCACCGTTCAGCCATGTGCCCCTCCAACCGATCCACCCACGAATCACCGTGCAGTTGGAGGCACAAAATTCGAGAGCATAGTCAATCCATGGACAATTTCAAATCTTCTCGGTTTCCTCCCTTTTTCGTAGCATC
The DNA here is from genome assembly GCA_035584095.1 of Annona squamosa. Taxonomy (NCBI): domain Eukaryota; kingdom Viridiplantae; phylum Streptophyta; class Magnoliopsida; order Magnoliales; family Annonaceae; genus Annona; species Annona squamosa. The sequence goes on along the minus strand of JAXCLR010000073.1, from coordinate 27,877,689 downwards.
CACGGGGCGCCACTTTTCTCTTGGAACAGTATACAATGGGCGGTGAAAAGTGGTGGCACGCCATGGGGTGTTCGCCTTGGAACAACGCCCACTCCCAATCCCGTTGCTTTTCTAATTAAAACTTTTTTGGAATCCAAACCAGTTATCGTATTTAACCCCCTATTTATCTTGTTGGAAAAAATAATTTTTACTGAAAACATGTATATATTTCATAAAGGAAGTAATTATTTTTTGAGAGTAAATATATGACTATTAAAAATTTAGAAACTTATATGAATTTTTTTTCCATTTGACTATTTTCATACTTGTTTAAGATGAAATTTAGTCTTCTAGATAGATGGATGATATTAAATATGATAAATGAAATAAATTTCCTATTAAGCATTAGAATATTGAAAATTGAAAGGGTACATGGAACCACAACAGAGTCCATAATTTCAAACAAATTCTATGGCATTTTAGTTTTTATTATATATACACTAACAGTAAAATTTTTAAAATTTATATTATTTATCATAATGATTATCTATTTGCAAAAATTACGTATAACAAACCTTCATGCATGGGGCTTTGCGTCTATGCAATCAAGTCAAGTTGTTAAAATTTGAAAGTACAATTTTGAAAATAGAGCAAGATATATGGTAAATTACATTTCTTAGAATAGTTTGTACGTAAGTTACAATATAATTATCTTCTAAAAAGTAGTGTTTTTTAAATGCGTTATAGTGAGTTGAAATTTTCGAACGACTGACATATATCAAAAATGTCTAAAGCTGTTTCAGGACAATTAATTACTGGTTAAATTTTTTAATATAACTTTGATATGCTCATATGTATGGACCCTTATCTTATGCTTTCGGGCACATACACTTATTTTTTAAAGTTTTTTTGAAATTTTTTTTAGAAACTTATAAGCCAAAGCGTATTTAATCTGGATATAAATTTTTACTATTTTTAAAGTATTTTAAATATTTATTTTTTATTTTAAAAAATTAGTGACATTTTAGGTAATTTTAAATTACTATAATGCCACTAATTTTCAAAAATTAAAAATAAATATCTAAAAATCTCTAAAAATAGTAAAAATTAATA
>JAXCLR010000073.1:27866338-27876497 GCA_035584095.1 Annona squamosa | reverse complement strand
GACATTTTAGGTAATTTTAAATTACTAAAATGCCACTAATTTTCAAAAATTAAAAATAAATATCTAAAAATCTCTAAAAATAGTAAAAATTAATACATATATTAAATACACTTGGATTAATAAGTTTATGAAAAAATTTTCAAAAAAAATAAATACATTAGCCTGGGAGCATGCAACTGAAGTCCCACTAGCTAGAATGATCTACACCGATGAAATGGGCGCTTAGCACAATGTGGCATGCGTACACCCAAAACAGTGGCTACTACTGATCCACTATTCTCACGCTTTTCGATAGGCGAAAATTCAACATCGGTGTATTCCCAACTTAGAAATTCTACACAAATAAAAAGCAGACTATTCGATACCCAATATTTAATTTTATTCTGTATCCTAAAGAATCTATATAAACGAATCGATTGGTGGGAGTGGTTTGTGGCTCAATGTATTATTTTCTGTTGTTTTTTTTCTAAATGGAGGCTATCGTCTTATCTGGATTCCCATTTGTCTCCAATTGTGAAGAGCATGGTGTTCTACTCTTTACAAGATGGTTGTAATGGGTTTGGAAGGTATGATGAAGTTGTAAAAAGGTATATCAAATGGAAATATTATGTAACATACACTTTTGTACGTGTATTTTTAAACATATAGAAGCTTACGTGGCAGTTGGATTTTTTGGCCACTGAATTTTTGACCATGATAAAATGGTGTTACAAAATATTAATTGAAAAATAATCCCAAAAAGCAAGCTAATCGCGCGGTAAGGAGAGTATTTGGCCTAAAACAGATGCGGGTTCAAGTGTTTATGAAAGTAATTTTTTTCATTATTTTATTTATTTATTTTTCCCAACCCTCTATTTTTACCACGTCAAAGTTAGATCTGAAATACCCAGTCAACACAAGCAATGCGGTAGCAATTACACAATGATTTTCTCCAAATATGTGCCCAAGATAAAAGGTATTCGTTGGAAACCCAGCTGTTAAACGGACAAGATTTGATGAGTTTGAAAAGGTAAAAATCAAGAGAATTAGAAAAGGGAGTGATTGTTGCCCAAATTGCGAATAGAATTCAAGGATTGTGTTGATGTGTTTGTTGTGTTGTTTTCAATAGAAGTAAGTGGAAAATTTATTATTTCGTTTTGGTACGTTGGATGAGTATTAGATCAGTTGGAAATTTAGATTTGAATAGGAATGGAATGGCTGGTTAGATTGTAAATATAGCATCTAGAGAGATAACTTGTCTCCAGATTTTTGTTTGCAATCTCTATTTTAGGGATAGAAATTCATGAAATGATGCTAGATGCATGCAAATGTGTCGGTAATAATAATATTTATAAATTTTAGGCTAGAAAAGGGACAAGTGTTAAGCGGCATTCAAGGCTGCAAAACTGACCAAACCCAGGGGAGAAGATGCTGGGAACTTTTGGAATTTTTTAAAATTTTGCAGGAAGGTCCTCGAGAAAGACAGGAACTGAGGAAATCCAGCTGAGACAAAATTGCAAAAGGAACCCTGGACAAATGCCTTTTTTTCGTTTGGGCTCTGGGCTCGTTTTCCCAGGCCTGAAGGCCTCGTTGACGATCCCACTAGCTCGTGGGCTATGGCAGATGGGCGGCTCAGCGGCCTCAACTCCCAGGCCCACGGTCCAATACCAGAGCCCGTGCGGTAGCGCCGACAGCAACTACTGGCTTCGATGTGCACGTGGGGCGTCCGAAGCTCTTTATTTATTTCTTTCATAATTTGGTGTCCCGAACTCCAATTTCAATAATCCAAGAGTCAATTTCTAGGTTTTCAAACCGATCAGATGGAAGGCTCTAATTTTCTATCAAATGCCTAAATTATAAGGTTGAGCAACCAAACGTCCAACTTATGATCAAGTCAATGACCTATGGGCCACCTAAGTTAAGTGTATTGATTTTTGGGTAGATAAGCTTGGTAGATGTGGCTGCTAAGCTAGCATGAGTGAGAAAAAGAAATATTTGGACGTATTACGTACAGAGGATACATAATGCACTCAACACAATTACAATAATTTCTTTTCCACTTATTGAGATTTGCTCATGTATTTTATACGTTGTTGCCACACAAATACTCTAGCAAGCAGATCTTAAGGGCATTAACTGAAGCACTTTGAGAAGCATCACTAAATTGAAATTATTTACTTACTTTGGTTTTGTTTTATTATGTTGACATTATAATAAATGATTATGGAAAACTGATCTGGATAAGTAGTTTGCTATTATTACTTTAGTTTTAGTTAAATGCAAATTGCTAGATTTTATTTTTCCTTTTATTCAAGTATGTACAAGCCCAATATATGGTAGATCCATATAGTTAAAATACCCTAGTCCCAAGCCCATCATGAACATGTTGAGTTTGGGGCTGGGGCATTACATATTATAAATCAATTTTCAGATGAAAAATGAGAAAACATGTTAATTTTATGTGTTAAAAAGAGTGTAATACCACAAGAATTATAAAAAAGGTATATCAAATAGAAATATTATAAATTAGTTGTAAGATAAAATAATGAGAAAATGTGTCAATTTTGTGTTAAAAAGCATGATACCACAAATAATTTTTAATCTAAAATTTTCCGTTATTTAAAATTATCATATTTTTCAATCATTTTTTTCATTTTCCTATATAATTACTTTATTTTCAATTATTTTTACGCAACTACCAATATAAGTGACTTATCTATTTTAATTTTATTTTTTTCCTCTATATCATTACCTTTATTATATCGCATAATTTTCTCCCGATTAAAAAATTTTATAATAATAAAAAATTTTCACTCAAAAGGTTCTATTACTTTCCAAATACACCCATAATACGATCTTATCTAAATCTTTCTATTCCTAAACTCTAAAATTTGATGATTATTGAATTTATTTTATATTATATTTAAAATTCTAAAAAAATAAGTATTTATCAATTTTCAAAATTTTAAATAAAATATTGAATAAATTTTAGAAATTGCCAAATTTAATATAGGAAAGATTTATGTGGGGTGGCATGTGGACGATTTTTTAAAAATTAAAAGCAATTAGGCTACCATAAATCGTCCATATATGTAAGAAACCGAACCGAAAAAGAAAACAAAGCTCAATTAATTAAATTAACACTATGACCGCCCGCTCACCTCGAATCAGAGCCATGCTTGTAGAGAAGCATCCAGGGAAGTGCGGAACGAGGAAAGGCCCCACCACAGAAGCCGGCAACACGCTCACGAGATCCACCCCATTCGCTTCCGCCAACTCCAGCGCCGCCCTCTCCGTCAACGTCTTCGAAACGGCGTAGGAAGCGATCGGAATATCCCGCCCCTTGCACGACTCCACGTCCGTCCACACGCCCTCGTCCATCTCCCTCAGATTCTTCCCGTGGAACGCCACCGCGCTGGCCGACGACGTGTACAGCACGCGCCGCACCGTCTTCGATTCCCCGCACGCCCTCAGAATTCCACGGAGGCCGTCCAAGGCCGGCTTCACGACCGTCTCCTCGGGGTCCTCCGCGTCGAAGATGATGGGATGCGCCGTGTGGAAGACGCCGACGCAACCGTCGATGGCGGCGTCGAAGCTGCCGGGACGACTGAGGTCGGCGTCGAAGATGCGGAGGTTTTGGGCGGCGTCGGGGAGCGCTGTCAGATGGCCGACGTCTTCTTGGAATTCTGCACGCAATTAGCAAGCGCAATGCAATGCATGGAGAAAGCGAATCAATATTCTGGTGGAGTTTCATGAAGTAATGCCCAAGCATTTGTATTTTTTGTACGCACTGGGATCGGATCGGACGGTGGCGTTGACGGAGTAGCCGTGTTGGAGGAGGCGCATGATGAGCCAGGACGCGAAGTAGCCGGCGCCGCCAGTCACGCATACTTTCCCTTTGCCGGAAGCTGGGGCTGGAGCTGTAGCCATTTCAAATGTTTTCTCAGGGCAAAGATGTCGACATAGAAAGGAAGAAAGAGAGAGAGTTGGCAACTTGGAATTTAATATCATGCCATTAATGTCTGTGTCTTTCAAAGGATACAGCATTTATTTTTTATTAATACTTTACAATATCTAAATATTACGTGTACGAAGCTGTACAAATTTTCTCTTTCAAATTTTCTTTTACAATGTGGGGACTGGGGAGACAATTTGCTCTCCTGCTATACACGTGGTTAATGAAGTTCGAACAGTGTTATGCACCCACATGCATTTTCCCTAAGGGCACCCCCGTATATTACACTTTTTTTTTTTTTTGAAAATTTTTCATAAAGCTGGTAATTTATGTGTATTTAACATATGCATCAATTTCTACTATTTTTGAAAATTTTTAAATTTTTAAAAAGTAGTGGCATTTTTAGTAATTTAAAATTACTAAAATACTACTGATTTTTTAAAATCTAAAAATCTCCAAAATTGGTAAAAATTAATATATATGTTAAATACAATTATATAAACCGTTTCGTAAAAAAAATTTCAAAAAAATTAAAAAATAGTTGTATGCATCCGGGCCAACTGAGTGAATTTGGTTGGTTGGATATAACATATATAGTTTGCGTTCAAAAGTGATAAAAATTTTCAATCAAAATAAAAATTTTTGAAATTAAAAAATGATATTAATGTGATAAAAATAATGATCATAAGTAATGAAAAAAATTAAAGATAAATAGATAGTTGTATAAAAATAATTAAAAATAGAGTAATTGTATGAGAATATGTAAAAAAAGGTTAAAAATCTAATAATTGTGGCGAATGAAAATTTTAAATGAAAAAGTTTTAATTTGCAAAATTTTTTGTATGAACAAACACACCATCAAAATGGAATTTATATTTCCGTTCCTATATAACTTTTTCAATTTTTATAATAATATTTTAAATTTTTAATATTACTTTTTACCTCTTCAATATATATCATTACATTCTCATTTTAACTTTTAAGTACAAATTTCATAATTTTGTATCCTTCGCATATTTGAGGATGTTTTTGCATACTCATCCCTTTTGATTTTGTGATTTTCTACGTGATTTTGGGGGTCCTTGGCTAGAATCTGTGGTGTATCATTGTATTGTACACAATATTTTAAACACCGGGCCGAGCCCAAGTCAAACCGGTCAACCGTGAACGGTGAAATGGGTGGTTCGGTTTACTATCGGTTTTATAATTTGCCCATAACTGTACCGGTCCAACCACTGTCCGGTCCTTGAAAAAAAACGGCCCAATGACTTGCTAAAGAGTTAAAAGACGACCACTCGTGATTTAGCATGTATCTGTATGAGTATCTGCGAAGAGTTATTTAAATGTTGAAATTGGTGACAAGAGAATTCTACTTAAAGACTACTCTCATTAGTTACTCTTGTATGTAATATATAATTATTGAATATTATATAATGAAAATTCATCATGTATAGATGGACTGTACCATAATTATGGTTAGGGATGGTAATTAAGGCGGGTCAATCCGTAACCCGGTCTTAACCCAAGCCATTTTTATCAGTTAAAACACATGTTTTTTTGACACCGTATGATAATGAGTCAGATATTTTAATCCAAAATTCAAAAATAGGGTCAAGATAGGTTGACTATATCTAGACTCGAAGAGTCTGACCCCCACAGTATATATTAATTTATTAAGAATTATAAGTCAATATTTAAATCTTATTATTTGCTTTCAACAACAAAAGAATTAATTTATCCAGAAAACAATATAAGAATTTGCACATATATAACTCTTATGTAATTGTATATTAACCTATTTTAATAAATTTATATTGTATTTTACCATATTTTGTTTTATTAATGATGTATTTTTTAATAATTAGTGAAATATTGAAGCATATAACATTTCAATTTAGTATAAATATATTTTCATGTTTGATAGGTATATAAATTCTTAAAATTATTTTATTTGACTCGTATTTTTTATCCGACCCATTGTCTTGAACCCGGTTGAATACCAACTCCATGTTTGTCTTAGGATCTATTTTAAAAAATGATGGGTAAACCAACATTGTCTTGACCCAGTATAAAAATATGGTCAAATTCAATTTTGAAAAAGTGAGGTTAAGTTTAGGTAAACCCTGACCCGGTACGGCCTGCCAGATTCCCACCCATAATTACTGTGAAATTCACTGCGAAATGGGTCTCACAGATATTAAAGTGTAATAATACTATATACAATCATTTATCCATATAAAAATCGTTCTTTACATGACTTAGATGTTGAAAATATCACTTTAACTTGATATTTACATTAAACTATTTTATTATGTTGATTTTGTATCATTTTAAGATGAGATACATACACACGTCCGATTTGGATGAAAATTGGTTTGCTAATAAAGTGAATAATTTTAAATACAATAGGTAAAGTATATTTTTTATTCATGATCAAGTGGGCTTGACAGTGCGTGGACTGCACCATAAATAGGGTGATGTTTGAATGAAGTTGAATAAATTTCTTATATAATTACATATAAATTTAAAAAAAAACGAACCATATTATGCTTGCATCACTATTTCAAACCAACTGTTGAACCGGTTGAATTCCAACTGGATAAAAAACCAATTCAATCCATCGTGTGCCAGTACTAACGAAAAAAAAATCATGTGGTACTAATGAATTTTAGAGGAGATGTTAGGCTAGATGCTAATTTTGAAAGCTAGCCATCGATGCTCAAACTAAGAAATCGAAAACTTTATTAGAGAAGTAGAATAACTTGAATAGGTAGCTAATGTAGTCCTCACTGAAAAAAATTGCGGATGGAGAATATATGTAGATTTTATTGATTTAAATAAAATTCATCTAAATAATTATTATTTCTCTTTTAAACATAGATCTACTTGTTGATTCTAGCGCCAATCTAGCTTATTAAGTTTGAACTTCACATTCTTTGATTATTATCATATAAAAGAAAAAATCTCATACATAATGCACTAAGGTACTTATTATTATATTCATGTTCTTGAGCTTAAAAAAGTTAATGCTACTCATCAAAAATTAATCAACAAAGTCTTTATACCCCAACTTTGCTGCGATGTAGAGTTCTATCTGAATGATATACTCGTTGAGAATTGAGGCTCATTTAACCATATTGTTGACCTAGTTGAGACCCTACCACAAAATATCAAGAAAATTCAATATCTTACTATTAGAATACCAGCCCTCCATCATTTCATTGTCATATATGCTAATAGGTGCTGACTTCCCTACTAAGCCGTAGAAAAGACCAAGGCATTTGAATGAGATGACATCTATGTCGAGGCCTTCTAGGCAATGAAATGATTACTTGCAAAGCCTTCATCTATTAATAAAACCCTACTTTGCCAAACCTTTGCTTCTCTAGCTCACCATGTCAACTTTGGCCATAATCTAAATGCTTGAACACCATATGGTTTATTACCCTAGCAACGTCTTCTAGCAATATGTGTCGAACTACCCTCTATTTAAGAAATTAACCTTTAACATCACAATGTTGTCATGAAAGTCTTGATCCTATTTTTAGTCTCACTCTTCAAAATGCCCATAAATTATCCCCTTAAGCAATTAGCGTTCCAACCTAAACCCTTATGAAGATAGATCAAATGGACCTCAGAACTGAATCAACATGAAATGTAGTATGTATCTAAAAGGCTGCTGTTAAAATTAAATGTTGACCAACTTCATTATAGAGTTCACTGATGTCTATCAAATTATTTCATCAAATTGGATATTATACATTGATACTCTTCTTATTGAACAATTGAGTGATCAACCTAGTTATTCACACACCAAGCAATCACGTGATACGGTATGTTGTCAAATTCAGCTGCCCCATCACTAACACTATTGCTAAGTACAAGGTTGTCTTGTCAAGCCTTTAAATTGCTAAACACTTAGGGATAAGAAGGTAAGCGCTCACTTTAACCTCATCCTAGTCATCCGATGTGTAATTTAGGTATGATGTCAAGGACAAAATGATCTCCTAATACCTTGCTTAGGTAGAAAAGCCATGAACGAATTGAATGAAGTCAAACTCTCCTCATATCAAAAACTATCATTGTTGAAGTTGAGAACTTGGTAAATCTAGTCTCGATAGATAGTTTACTTGAAAAGATTGCTAGTAAAACTAAAGAAAGGCCCCTCTCTTAAAGAGCCTAAGTTCATGGAGATAATAAGTCTTTTGAGGGTGAAGAAAGCTAAAAAGACTCAATTATCTAATATATTTCAAGACGAGACCTCTCCAAGAATAAGACTGAAGCTTGAACCTTGATATGTCAAAGTTCTATCTATTTATTGGAGGGGAGGTGATCTCTATAGAAGGTCATTCACACATCTATACTAGAAATACTTAACCTTAGTCGAATTTAAGACTTTCGTGAAGAAAGTCATAAGGGCAAAGATCATGACGACCACCTTTGCTAGAAGAACCTTGTTCATAAGTGCTTATGAGCTATTTTCTTTTGATCAATCTTGTAGCAGGATATCTAGTCGTTTATTCAAAGTATAAGTTATATTAAGAGTTCATTTATATTTTGTGTCTATCACTAATAAAGATTACCTTATCACTAAAGCTAGCCTTTTGCGTACTAGGTAACTTTTATGGCCAAAGGTAAGCACTAGTTTGTTATAGTTGTCATGGATTACTTCATAAAGTGGGGGACGAAAGATCGCTTATGACAATTGGTGCCAAGGCCATGGTCACCTTTTTGCAAAAGATTATTCTATTGGTTCAGTCTTCTATGTACATTGATAATGGGTGACAATTTACAACATGCAAGTTTGGAATATTCTACCATAGATGTGCTATTTGAGATAAAAGTTTTCTTAGTAGCCCATCCTCAAGCAAACAATCAATTTGTGATGACGAACAAAACACTTCTTGAACTCCTTATGAATAAACTTGAGAAACATATGAACCAGTAACCAAACCACGTTCCTCATCACCTATGGATCTATAGTGTCATGTTAAGAATCCCGGTCGAGAAGTGTCTTTAGGCCTTAGCTACCAACTCTTTCAATAAGTTAGAGTTGCTAAAGCGCTTGGGACATCTTCATGGTAGAAAGAGTTGGTGCCAAATATAATAACTTTTGTTTTAGGCTAGCCTCAATCTATTAAAAGAGTTGTGAGATTGGGCATAACTCTAGAATGCTCATTTCCAATAGTCACCACCTTGTATTATGATGCTTGGGTTCAATCATGTTCCTTTTAAGTTTGAAATAGTTTGATGGAAAGATGATACCTAATCCTTGAATTCTAAAGACAAGATGATCCCTAATTGGTAGAGATAGTACGAAATTATTAGTCTTGCTTTCTCTAAAACTTATAAGCTTACCTACTCGGCATACCTCCCTCTTAAAGCATTTTTATCTATAATATTATGGAGTTGTGAATAAAAAAGTTAAAAGAATGCAAACGCATGCAACTATATTGGAATTATCATTTTATTCATTAAAGCATGTGAATACAATTCCCTCAACACATATTCACACACAAAAAGTCATCACTTCTTATTTTTGATTTTATTATGCTATGTGTTAAGGTCAAGATATATGAAAATGATACTATTGAGAGCCTTCCTATATCTAAATTGGGTATAGATGAAGTAATTTAAAGCTTCGCGGGGTTGAAAGGGTTAACTATTAAGATATTCCCTCTGCGTGAGCCGGAGCTTTTGCTAAAAGCCTTACATGCACCGCACTTGCAATACATGGAATTTTGTTTATTTTTAGAAATTCAAAGAAAATATTAAATAAAATTTAAAATATTGTCAAATTTCATAAGGCAAAAGATATAAACAACGCCTTATAAAAATTTTAAAAATTTTAAGAATATATTTTTGGTAGGATTCACGAAATGCCTATTGTAACTGATTGCATGTGATTAGAGCAAAAATAATGCTGCAAATGATTAGTGGGTAATGATATGACTGGTTGGAATTTTATTTTCAAGAATTTAAATTCGTGTACAAAATAGGTATTGATGAATTTTCTTTTTAATAATTCTTCAAATATCCACGACATTTGCCTCTATTCCCAGCACACCCACGATGTTTTAAAAATTTATTTTATATTTACAATATTTCACAAGTTCTATTATATTTATACAGTGAAAATAATCATCATATGTAGGGTGTGTTTGGTTGGAGGTAAAACTTTTGATGAAAAGTTTTTGGAGTAGAAGTTGTCAAATCAATAGAAAA
>JAXCLR010000073.1:27845703-27856342 GCA_035584095.1 Annona squamosa | reverse complement strand
GGGGGGGGGGGGGGGGGGGGGGGGGGGGGGGGGGGTTGGCGGGGGTTGATTACAGTGAGAGCCAATGCCCTATTTTGCTTTCTTCTTCCTCTAGTCCTGCTTCTTAGCTTAGTGTCTAAAACACCATTGATGGATGTTGAACATGACAAATTAGGTGAGCAAATATGGTTATGGATGGGATGTTTGGGGTTACCCATGATAAAGGGAACAATAGAAATTAAACTAGCGTGGGGCTCTCTTATGTTGCATCTTATGTTAGATAATCCATTATTGAAGTCAGATAACTGATTATCTACACCACGTTAAATCATCCATGGATCAAAGTCTTTATACATGAGATAGATATTCAGGGTTACTATGTATTTACCTGTATTGACACTTCTTGCACTCTATGGAAGTACTAGATTGTAATGTGGTCATCTTTTAATGGACATTGAATTGCAAGGTTTATAGACGGCCGTGGTTCCAGATGATGCATTCTTCACAATGGAAGCTGACCTTGTGTGATGGGCACATGATATGTTGGACTAAAGTTTTAACTGACCTTTGTTGAGTTGATGCTTGAAAGTTCGTGATATTTTGCTTAGTGGTAAATATCATCTAGTCCGCAACTTCAGCAGTTCACAAAAGAGCATCAGAAAATTTTCATCAGCATTTCTGAAACAAGCTTAACATAACTTGCATTTTGTTGAGATTTGATTTTACATGAATCAAGAGTCAGTCCATACTCTGGTTTTTGCTTCATATATCTTGGACTGTCTATCTCTAATCCGCTGTTTCTATCTCCTCTTGCTGGCTTGGAAATTCAGGTGTTTGGAACAGACAAGAAATACTGGTTCATCCCTGCTTACTCGGAGGAAGATCTGAGGAAGATGCCTGCACTTCAAGGATTTGAATATCCTTCCAAGCCTGATCTTGATGCCCAAGAGTTCTGACAAATCCATCCACTTGACAACTTGTGACATGAAAGTGGTTCTCCCATACTAGTGCGCGTGGATGTGACAGACACCCCCGGCTCCTATGCTTGCTCAAGACCAAAAGAATTTGCAGCAGCAGTAGCATATATCCGGGCACTTCAGATTATTTTCTGATGGTAGAAACCACTTAGTGAAATTGGGTGCAGAGGAGGTGTTTGGCCATTTTGAAGTGGGTATTTGTTGAATGTGTTATTTGAATTAATTGTAATGTGAGGTGACGATATGTAGAGGTTCCCACTTTTGTTGTATAATTATCTGTTTAATACCTGTGGGAATGTGTCAAAAACCATACAAATAATCTGATATTGTTTCTCCATTTCTTTTTGGAGTCGTAGGAATTACATCACTAAATCCATGGATGCTAAGTCAACCCCATTTCAGTACAGTATAGTATTCTGGAAATAGAAATAAATGAATTAATTTGACTGTTTAGCATTGCATGACGATGCTCGCTAGCATCTGATGGTATTCCAACTCATGTCGCACTTCTAATTTTCCATTTAATGGACAATAGTATTTCCTTTTTCAAAAGCTATACTCCATTCCTATGCGAATTTCTTCTTTACTTAAAAATTTTGTGCTGACTTGATGTCTTATAACTTTTCAACCCTAATTCTATTTGTAAACTTTTTAACATAATTCTACATATTCAATTTTATTTTTCAAAGAGGAATGATTTTGTTAGTCCGGGTTAAGTAAAAGTTCTACTTAGCTCATCTTAAAAAATTCATTTATAATAATTTATCTAAATATATTTAACATATAAATCAATTTTTATTATTTTTGGATATGCGTGTATATTTTTTTTAGATTTTTGAAAGATGGGAGTATTTCAAATAAATATATACACAAATATGAACTGAAAATAAAGTAAAAAAATTGTTCTGAATGAGTTTTTTGAAGTAGGTTAAGTAGGACATCTACTTAGTGTGGGCTAATTGGATCGTTTTTTTTTTAAAAATCTTAATCCAACTCTAAATTAAACCTACAGAAATCGGTTTGGCTATAAATTAGATTAATCCATAGTTGAAAGAAGAGGATATGAGAAATATGAAGAAAGAGGAGGCAAAAGAGGGGAGAACAAAACACCTCAAATTCTTGTTTTTTTATTATTATTATTTTTTTTATTATCAAAAGCTGAATTATTTCAATAACATCATCAAAGGTTTAGAAACACGTGCCACCCAATGAGTGCAGGGTAGTCATGGGAGCATACAATCATCTCCGTTAGTAATGATTATTTGATATAAGTGAATCAAATAAGTTATAATTCGGGTGTAAATTGGGTTTGGCTTTACCAAAGTACCAAACCCGATCAACCCAATTCAAAGTGGATTACTAGGGAGGAATGGAGGATTTGAGTCGGCATAACTGAGTAACTCTGACACAATTAGTAACTTAGGTTCGGTTGAGTCGAAGGATCCACACGCTTTCAAAACTTCCTGCTGATTACAAATTTCTCCAAATTAATTTCTCTAAATTAACCCTTGACCTTCACACGTGACACGTCTACGTATTCTCTACACAGCATTTTCTCTCACAAGGTTTTTTTTTTTTTTTTTTTTCACTATCCTATTTTTCGGGCATTATTGTCCTACATTTTTAATCCATTTTTTTTACAGGAAACCCACTTATGTATTTTATCTTTATTTACTTCGGATCGTTACCTTCTATCCCGAAACATCATATTCTCATTTCCATATTTTTTGAATTTTGTTTTTTCTCATTTCCAAATGAGCAGTGATGAAAAACAACTCTTTAATGTCTTTTATGGTTAGTTATAGCTGGCCAGGATTTCCAGCCCTGTACCTTTTTAGATAAGATTCAGTGCATCGAAGCTTGTTGCTTTTTTTTTGGGAGCCTCGGATTTCATTTACTTCATTTACAGGCCCTGAAGTGACTTTTTGTCTCGTTACGAAAGTTGGGGGGCATGGGCATCTGAGGTGCCCATTCTGTATATATGAGCACACACAACTGAAAGTGGGGTCCTCCATTTTACTGGCACCATGGGCTACTTTTCCTAATGTTGGGAAAATTCGATTTGGATGATCATATCCACGCCCCACAGCTGGGAATCCTTGTGCTCACAGCTGACTGGAACAACCAGCTGTTTTCTCTGTCCCAATACATGCTCATCAATTAATTTTAATTAAACAACGTTTAAGCGTCCACATATATCATTTCCTAATAGCAGGTGAAGACATGAAATTAAGATGGCCCACCTTTTAAATATTAATATCAGTGTTCATCTAAGATTCAAAAAAGAAGATGGAGGAAATTCAATTAAAGTACAAAAAATAATATTATATTATATGATTAATGATTGAAATAGAGACAAAATAGCCAAACTTTTTAATCAATTAAATATAAAGTAATAATAGATAAAGATCATCATGATCGCTATCATCATCATAAGCCATTTTCCATTTATGTGGGTTTAGCTACATGGATTCAGTTCCGCAATTCTTGGCAATTAAACACTAAATTTTCAGTAATTTATAATATTTTCAAATCTTATTTAATTACTTTCATCTATATTTTTTTTAGGTCTTCCTTTTATTCTCCTACCACCTTTTACTTAGATAAACTATGCTCTCATAACTGGTGCAATTTTAGACCTTCGGTTAACATGACAAAACTATCTTAATCTGTTTTCTCTCATTTTATTACCTATTGATTTCACTTTTAAATTTTCTCAAATTATTTCATTCATAATTTTATCTTTTCTTGTTTTATCACTTATCCACTTTAACATTCTTATTTTCGTTACGCTCGTTTTATGTGTATGTTGTTCTTCAACTACCCAACATTTTGCTCTATAAAGCACGGTGGGTCTAATCGCGGTTTTATAACATTTTTCTTTTAATTTAATTGAGACTTGACAATCATATAAAATTCCTGATGCACTTCGCCATTTCTTCTCTCTTGCTTGAATTCTATGTATTATATCTTTTGCAATTTCTCCGATCTCTTGAACTATTGATCCTAAGTACCGAAAATGATTAGTTCTTGTGATTACTCGATTTAAAGTCTTAATTGGTTTATCATCCAAGTTCTTACTATTATTAAAAGTGCATTTCATATATTTAGTTTTTGTTGACTAATTCTAAAACCATTAAATTATAAGGCATCTACTCACCTATTTAACTTTAAATTTAGTCTTTCTCTAGTTTTTTATCTATAAGAATAACATCATCTGCAAATGCATCAAGGTATTTCTTATCGTAAATGTCTAGTAATTTCATCTATTACTAAAGTAAAAAGATAAGGACTTAAAGCTGAACCTTGATGTAAACTTATTTTAATTGAAAAATATTAGTATATCCATTAATGTTCTTCACATTTGTTATAGCCCCCTTATGTATATTTAGTAATATCAATGTATTTATTATTAATTTCTTTCTTTTTCATCACTTATCATAATAACTTTCTTGGTATTTAATCATATGCTTTTTTCTAAATCAATAAAAATCATGTATAAATTCTTTTTCTACTCCTTAAACTTCTCAAATAGTTGTCTAAGTAAGAAAATGACCTCAGTTGTTGATCTTCTTAGCATATAACTAAACTGATTTTCAGATATATTAGTTTCTTGTCTTAGTCTATATTCAATTACTCTTTCCCATAACTTCATAGTGTGACACATTAGTTTTATTTTTGATAATTTGTACAATTTTGAATATCTTCATTATTTTTATAGATTAAGACTAGAGTATTTTTTCTCTATTCACTTGACATTAACTTTATTTTTATAATTGTATTAAAGAAATTGGTTAACCATGTTGTACCTACATCTCCCAAGCACCTCTATACCTCAATTGATATATAGTCTGGGCATAAAGTTTTTCCTATTTTTTATTTTTTTAGAGCTGCTTTTACTTTAGAGATTTGAATTTTTAGGAAAGAACTAGTATTCCTATTTTGTCCATTTAAACTAGATTTTAGATATTCTGGTAGGGTGTCATTTAGTAGACTATAAAAACAAGTTTTTCGTCTCTCTTTAATTTCATTGTTTTTAACTAGAATTCTTCGATCTTTACTTTTAATACATCTAATATGTATTAAGTTTTTACCTTTATTTTCTCTTAATTTAGCCAACTTAAATATATTCTTTTCACATTGTCTAGTTTTTAGTCTACCATATAAGTTGTCAAAAGTTTTGTATTTATCATTGCTAATAATCTTTTCAGTTGTTTTTTTTGATAGTTTGTATTATTGTAAGTTTGTATCATTTTTGGTACTCTACTATTTTTAAAACTTTTCTTGTTTATCATTTATAGCTTTTTGAACATCTCCATTCCACCACCAAGTTTCTCTACCTAAGGATGTATGATTTTTATATATTTCTACAATACTTTGTTCAACTTCTTTTATGCTAGTTGACATTTTGTCTCACACTAATTTCACTTCCTCTTTTTGTATGTCTCATTTTCCTTCTTTTATCATTCTTTTAGTAAAAAGTTTTATGTTGTTTTCCTTTAAATTCCACCATTTAATAAACAATGAGGATAATGAATAAAATTAAATGGGCAACAAAAAAAACACAGTTTTCTCTCTCTTTAACTTACTAGACATCCTTAATTAAGTACTATGCTAACAATATAACAAAATCAACATTTTGCAATAGGCTTTTAGAGGCACTTGGCAATTTTTGTTACAAAAGATATTAGTTAACATTGTAAATAGTTATTATCGCCAAAAATTAGTTTTTAATGATGATAATATAATTAATGTTACCCAAAATAACTTTGTTGCAAATAGTTATATTTCTACCAACAATAAAATGAGGCAATTTCATACTAGTCTAAAACATATTTTTTGTTTTTTCAAATTTTTTTACAAAATTATTACTCTAGTTATGTTTAATCTGTAAAATAATTTTTACCGATTTTGTAGATGCGTGTATATTTATTTTGAATTTCCAAATACAGGGCTATTTTAGTCATTTTAAATTGTTAAAACATAACTGGAATACTTCTATGGTTAAAAATAAAAAATAAATATATATACATCTCCAAAATTGGTAAAAAATATTTTATATATTAAACATAATTAGATTAACCGTTTTGCACAAAATTTTTTGCAAAAAATAAAAAAAAAAGTTTTGAACGGTCTGAAAATGATAAATTTGCTTGTTAGAAAAGCGTTTTACAAACTCACTGGCGGCATGTTTGACCCCGCTTTTCGGAATCTTTTGGTAAAATTACAGCGTTTATGAGCCAAACAGGCGCTTATTGTGATTCAGCTCGATTTTGATTACATTTTCGTCTCAATTTCTATATCTATTACATTTAAAGTTTGGAGGTATTTTCTTATAAGTTTCAAGAGAAACAATAAACTTCCATCAATTTTAAACTCCCACGAAATGAAGAAAGTCAAATGCCCATCTCAACTATACCTGTGGCTGCGGACATTATCACACCAGGGTTACGACCGACCTACTTGCCAAAGTTTAATTAAATTGATACATTATAATTTAAGAACTCGCTAGAAGCCCATTTTCACGCAGCTTCTATTGTAGAATATGGATGCCTGGATTGTTCACCACAAATTAATCGGATCTACCTTCATTTTGTTGCAGTGTTTGGAGATCCACCCGCCTATCGACTTTACCAATAATTGAATGTTTATTATTACTTTTTGAATTTGTCGACTTCCATATGAAGTACAACAATTACATTTTTTATGAATTTTGAAAGGATAATTTCTCAATATTCTAAAAATTGCAACAGGCCTTGTATATATATTAACTACTTCTAGCAGTTTAGAATTCTAGCAATTAATTTTAAAATATTTTAATAAATATTTCGAAAATGTTAGTAATTAGAACTTGAATATGGACAAAAGACGTAGGTACGTCCACGTACAATATTAATGCTCCTTCCACGTAGGCAATTGAAACAGGAGTGCCACTTGCATGCATGCACGCTGTTCACCAAAAATGCATGTCATGACATGTCTCCAAGTACATTTGCCTTTTTCCATGCAGTACATGAATGGAACCAGAAGATGTCATCTTATTATTTATATCTCGTCACTGCCGATCGATCAGCTGCATGCATGTCATTCCCATGCGTATGTGTTGGATAGAGAACACAAGCTCCAAAAATTGGATGCTGTCAAAGATCACACACGCTGATGGAGCTTCCACTGGAACTTGCACAGGCCATCCAAGACAGACTAGAGTTTATTAATTTACATAGTTACACCTGTGTTTTAATCTATTTGCACCCGCCACCCATTTGCCTTACACTGTTACAAGCATTATCCTGTGGTAATAGTAATACCTGGAGAAGCGTCGCATTATATTGGCAAATGATATTACCTTTTGTAGATGACACGAATTTATCGTCCAAACTTGATGCTAATTAATTACGTTAGTTTTTTAAGTTAAGATAGTCCATCAGATTAAGGGCTCATCTAGGTTTGCATTTTACGACAAGCTTCTGTAGAAGATAAATTATGTCAGCGTTTTTTGTGAAAGTGAGATTTTGATGCTTCCATGAAATGTGCCTGTGAGCCTTAATTCCCCTTTAAAAATAGAAAAAAGTGCCCGTCCCCTGCTCAAACACTAAATTAAATTTATTAAATTTATCATGGTGTGAAACTAAAAAGTGCATTAGTAGGTACCTTGAAACAGCAGAGCCAAATGCTAAATGGGCCCTAAAGCATACATTTGCTCACACGTGGACGGAAATATATGGTTTTTTTTTTCTTTTTCCTTTTTCTAAAGGGTAATTTTATCATTTATTAAATAAAGGATGGCCATTGTTAATATAAAAATGCACTGTATTTTTAAATTTTTTTTAAGGTTTTCTAATGAGGGTATTTTGATTTTGAAAAATTGCCTATATGGTTCCACCATTTATTGACTGATTCAGAGATGAAAATTGGGATACATAGACCCATCCGATCTTATTTTTGGATTTAGTCTAAAATATTTTACTCTTCCTGAATCAAGTTATAAAAATGCTTATTTTAACTGGTCAAAAATGGATCGTTTAAGAATAGTCATAGAAATGCTTATTTTATCTAGTTAAAAATGAATCGTTCAAGAATAGTTAGATAAATGCTTATTGTATCTGATCGAAAATAGATCGTTCAAGAATAGTCATAGGAATGCTTATTTTACTTGGTCAAAAAAATGTATGGTTCAAGAATAGTCATAGAAATGCTTATTTCAAGAACGGGTTACGCGTCCTCAATTTTCACCCCTAGTTAGATTGATCCACTGATCAAGGACGAAATGCTTGAGCATGACATCCCGGTCCACGACATCCGACTCACTAACTTCACATCGAATTACAAAAAAAAACTCGTCATTAATTAGAGTACTATGTATGTCCTTCATTAGCGTATTATATATATATATATATATGTCCTTGATTGATTGATGGGTTTCATGCCATGCCATCCTTGGTTGATTGATGCACGTGAGGGGTTAACTACATGCATGCCTTGGCATGAAATCCGGCTACAGACACCATGTCTATGTCGATCCACACGTATGAAGACATGTCTCTTGACTGGGCGCATTCCATTGAATCAAAAGCCGCGTGGACGCTCGAGGTTTGCGGGGTGGGCTATTTTTGTTTTTCTTTAACATTATTTGGTAGATGCATGCATGCATGGTCCCAACAAGACCTACCACCAATTGTCCCTTGTTGGGGGTGTATTCCATTCAATCAAGATCTTCAGGCCCATCCCTTGTCTTATATTTCTCATCGCCTATATCAGCATCCTGGGTCCACATGTGTTATAAAAATTTGTGTCATAATCCGATTTAATTACTATTAAAGATCGAGTAGTTAATTAATTAATTAATTATCCATATAACAATTAATATTCCTTGGGCCACAACCTCATGGGTGCAGCATGCATGATCGTATATTCAACACGATTCATCATTAATTATCCGTTGTGTAATTTCTGTCGTTTTTAATAAATTATGTCCCTTGTAATTTGTTTTATGCTCTTTAATTTTTACCCTCTCACTTTAATAAATTTGTTCACTTTAGTTAATTAGTGTGCGTGTGTGTATAGTTTTCATTCTTCGTTCCAGTACATGTTCAAATCATATCAACTTATTTCCTTTTATTTTATTGTCAACTAATTTTATGTTTTAGGTATTTCGATTTACTTTATTTTTCTCATTTTACGATCCATTCTCGACAACTTCATTTATTCGCATTATTTTGTTTATACATCCTAACATTATCTTTTTTATCTTGGTTGGAAATAAATAATTAAGATTCATAGATAAATAAATAAATAGTTAAAATATTAATTCGATGCAGTAAATAAATGAGCCCTGCCTCGGCCAAGCTTTGCTGTGGAGGCGAGATCATATGAAGCTTGGAGTTGCAAAGTAAGAGTCGTAATCATATCAGCGTGCTACCTCCCTAAATCATGTGCGTACTTGTCCTTCTCTTTTATGAACAAGGAAGAGGCAATGTGGGCTCTCCCTTCATGTGTAAGGCCACTTGGTATTGCTTTGTTCGCCTTTAGTCATCTGTAAAGGACGAGTCACATCACCATACTGCCCTAATAAATTCTTGATTTATTGAAAAAATCACCCAACACACCACCATTACACTTTGATTTGCATTAAGCTTTGAAGTCGAGGGGATTGTGTTAGTCTAAGCAGAACACTTGACACCTAAAAACAAATTCCACTCTAGCTCTCTCCAACATATTTAGGATAAATCTCACTTCCTTTCTCCAAAAACACTCTTTCATAGATTTGTAAAGCTTTGGTTATTTCCTCAATCATTATATGAGGATATTATTGTACTCACCTTTTCTTACATAGTAGAAACATCGTTTTTCTTATTTTTGGAAAGGCCTTTGATCTATCAAACTTTTCTTTTCCTCATAAAGTCCATTGTTTGCTTTCTTTTTGCTATCGTTGTTTTTGGGGTTACCAAGGTGTGCCTATCCTAATCTCCCTCATATATGAACACCCAACTTTCTTCCACTACTAAAGGGATAAGGACCAATAGAAGATGCTTCCGTGAACTCCCCATTCATGTCAAGCCATCAACTTGGAATAGGGATCGGGTCTTGTCGGCAGTAGGTGAGGATGGATGGGCAGTGGTAAGGCGGATTCCCCTTCCCCGAAATCCGGTTGGGGATAGCATCTTTTGAAAATTTAAGGCGAATGGCCAGTTCTCGGTTAGGTCGGCACATAGGTGACTTATGGCAGCGCATGGTAGCACGGATTCTTCGGAACATTTTACGGCTATTTGGAAGTCTAAATTACCGAGCAAGGTCATGATTTTTGGGTGGCGCCTTTTCAGGAACTCTCTCCCAACCCTAAGTAACCTCTCCCGGAGGGGTATTGAGGTGAACATTATGTGTCTATTTTGCACGGGGGAGACTGAGGATGCTGACCATTTATTCCCGCGGTGTGCATGTATTGAAGGTCATATCAGAAGGTGTTTGCCGGCTTGCCAGTTTGCGACCTCGGTGCAGGATTTTATGTGTTCCCTATCTTCTATGGGCAGGGGCGAATCGTTGTTCCTTTTTCTTGTCTTCTGCTGACGGGTCTGGTTCTTGCGGAACAAACTGAGAGCTGATGGAGTCCATCCTGTGTTTAACGACATTCTTCCGTGGAGTCTGGATTTCGTGGAACAATTGAGGCGTGTTAAACTTCTCCACAA
>JAXCLR010000073.1:27825833-27839124 GCA_035584095.1 Annona squamosa | reverse complement strand
GGTAAGGGAGCCCCCTCTTTTGTTGGAAGCGAAAGCTTTTCTCTTTGGTATCCAATGGGCCCTGCATCTAAAGCTTCGTTTGGTCCAGATCGAGTCGGACTCACTACTATTGTGCACTTATTTGTCGAATACCAGTCACATCTTTGATGAGATCAAATTGGCTCTTAGTGCCAATACTAATATCTCGGTTCACCATGTTCTTAGGAAGGGTAACATTGTGGCTCATGCTTTCGCTGATCATATTTCTGCTTTTGTATTGAATGATGTGTCTTGGTGGGGTAACCCCCCACAAGATATTGCTGTAAAAATCTGTGCGGACAATTTTTTGGTAATGAATTATACGGATTACTCTGTTCCGAACCCTTTCCACAGTGGGGGTGGGGAGGGGGGGGGGTTGGGGTAGACTTATTCCTTTTCATCAAAAAAAAAAAAAACTTTAGCCTTGTTGGTCTCACCTCTTGCCAACTCTGTTCTCCTTGGACCAATCAATCATCCACTTCAGCCTCATTAGCTTCAGCTTTCACAAAGTCAAGTCCCATTTGGCCAATCATTTGATTGGAATTCTCAACCTTAGAGAGTGCTTGGAAATCGATAATTGATTGTAATGAAATAAATTGACTTTCGAAAAGCGGGAAAGTGATGTAATATGATAAGGATAAAGTAAAAATAAATAAAATAATTGTAAAGAAAAATAAAAAGTAGAGTACTCATCTTCGTGAAAAAAAATAGAGTACTCAAATAATTAACATATTTGATGCTTTTGACTTTATCTCATTTTCACTATGGCGAAATAGGAAATGTCAAATAGTTCCTCAATAGAGATGATAGGGAGTCTCTAGCAATAAGTCTCTCGCACACAATTGGAGTCGGTATTGGTGCTTATCCCCCATCGCTCCTCCAGCATCCATCCCACTGCTGCTCTTTTGCCACAAAGCAGCTGCAACTCTAAATCTCACTGGCTACCATCCTAATCCCTTGAATGAGTCCGTTTTAATGAATCTACAGAGAATTTCCGCCTCCAGGTCGCAACTAAAATAATTCTTTTTCCCCCCCATTTTCTTTCCGATTCTCCCAAATGCTTACTGACACTCCATATTTATAAGGCCTTGTTAGGCGCTACTGTGTGCAAATGGCTTTTTCTTCCATGGGAATTGGTTCTGCTCTTCTAACAGAAGAAGCGATAATTTCATACTTATCCCATACACACTTTCTACTGCTTAATTTGCAGTAAACGCGAAGCAAAAAAAACTCATAACTGTCCAAATGACAAGTGGAGGAGCCCTCTAAAATCCACAGCCAAGTGAGGCCTAAGACTTTCATCTGCAACCTCCGACGCATTCCATCCGCATAGGAATACTGCTACACAAGAGAGGTTTAGGTAATGAGAGCGTATGACTATGTATTGCAACCATAAGTGGGCCGCACACTCAAAGGAAACTTAACAAAAATAAATGTCTACACTACTGGCTAATGAAACTAGTGACCTTGACCTTAAGGTTGTAAATTATTTTTTTAATCATTTGATAGGTTATAACACAACAAGGTTTTGAAAATCAAACCAAACCATGTCGTCCCATTAATTGGACTATAAATAATGAGTTGAACAGTTGGTTACTCATGAAATGATTTATGGCACTATTTGGTTTTTCAAAACATTAATTAATAGAAAAGGCCATGATAAAAAAATTTTCATCCCACATATGTAGTGGTCATAGAAATAATGTTAATGAAAGTTTTCTATGAATAATAAGTCAACTCTCTGTATAGCCTTACCATGTCGACCAAAAAGAGATACGCCACGTAAATTAATATGCATGATCCGATAAAAATAAAGTAAGAACACATGATGCGGTTGGGCACCTTTGCAATTGAAAAACAAAAAAATCCAAGCAAAGGGAGACATACAAAATTAATAGAACGTACACCGAGATATTCGTGTATGTGAGCAACCGAGTCGCAGGAGTACTGGACCTAGATCCGTGCATGCACGGTGCTTCGATCTGGGGCTGGAAAGATTCTTTTTGTTCCCCACTTGGCTAATTGCCCATTATTTTCCAATCTTAAGAAGACCACAATCCGGGTCTACTCTGCCGAGGCAAAAATTCTCCAAATACTTCACGCCCGTGCATGATCTGAACCATTGAACAAGTTTCTATCCACTCATCTAGATCATGGAAATCAATTGTGTCCTTGAAGTTCCAAAAAAAGAATTAGAGTTCAGGTTTAGAGATTAATGGTGGCGACAAGAAGATTAAGGGTTTTGCACTTGAATTAGTATTTTGTGAGGAGGATAATTTCGAAAGAAGGGGAATCCCACGGGGCAGACTTTTGAGTTGTGTGATCACATCGTGTGTCCAGGCATCAATGTAGACGGCCGTTGTACCCACTTCTCTTTAGTAGCCCAGCAGAGTAGATGCAATTTAATGCCGAATCGGATTATACCGACCCGGCTGACGGAAATCAGCCGCCCCACCGGTTTTGTGCGCACGATAACCGTACAACCTCTCTCCGTACCATGAGGATAGCGTGAGAGAAGAAATCCGTCGGCGCCTTTCTTGAGGCCTTAATCAACAGCACAAATGCTCTGGTGGTCTTTTTTGACTCGGTTGTTATTTAGGTAAGTAATGATTTTGTACATATTTTTTTAGAAAAGATCATTTTTTTCTGAATTTTCACTGAATGACAAATGCTTCCTAAATGTAGTTAAATTTAAATTCGGCTACAAAAGGATGGCCTAATATATCAACTTTTTGTTGTAGTGAGAAAAGGGGTGGAAAATAAAATCTCTTTTATAAATATCTTGACGAATTATTACTTAATAGGGAGTGACCTAATATAACCAATTGTGTGAAAGTTTCCACACCAACTTGCTGATATCTTCATTAAAAATTCTTCTTTTTACAAATCTAATCCATAATTATATATTAATAATAAATATTATGCATTGTTTAGAATGTTAGAAAAAAATGAAAAATGGAAAAAACAGGCTGGGTTGTGTTAGATCTCTGCCCTTAATTACAATTAATTATCAAGCATATCCATTTTTGTAAGGTCAAATTTTGTTCTTTATTTATTTTAAAAACAATAATTATAACTTGGAAAGAACATGATTATCTTCAATGTGAATAATATTGCCATCACATTCATTCACCAAAAGAAATTCTAATACATGATTGAATTGATCTAAATATTTTTCATAATTTATACATGAATATATATTTTTAAGTAAATATGATCTATGCACAAACTTGATCATTGATGAAACTTGATTTTTTAGATAAACAAATAATATTAAATGCAATAAATAGATTGAATTTTAAATCAATTATTAATATCTTAAAAATTAAGAGGATTACGTGAGATTACTTTTATGTAACTTGGTTACATAAAAGCAAAGCCCATATATATATAGCGGTACATTTGATCAAAAGTGAGCCCCACATATATTAGAATGCAATAAAATTTTATATAATCATTTATCCATATATTAATTTTATAGAAAATGGTTTGCATGTTGAAAAAACCACTTTAAAGTTATTATTTACATCAAACTATTTTATTACGTTGAATTTGTATCATTTTCAAATAAAGCCTATATACATATTTGATTGGGATGAAAATTGGTATGGTTACAGAATACATTATTGTAAATACAATGGGTGAAGTAGATTATGATTTGATGATCATGTTGGGCCCATTTCAGCGATGTTGCACCAGAATATATCTCATATATACATATGACAAGACTTGCTATCCACTTATACTTCTAAGTTTTATGTGAATAGAAGAATCTGGCAAATGGGACCTGAGGTCATGAGTTGAGTTAAACTATAATAGATAATCTAGAAGTCAGACAAAATTATTTAAAAGAAAGCGTCAGAATTAAAATCAAGAGTAGATGTTGCTTATAATTGGCACAACGCACTAAGGGTTGGGCGATCCGGTTCACGCCACCGGTCCAACTGCCAGGGAAAACCGTGACTAGTTATGTAGACACTGTTGGTGCTCAGAGGAACATGGCAATTGCTGGCTTTGTCTCCGAGAAAGGCCTACAAGCTTAGACACATCGCCTTAACTTCGGTCCGGTTCTTGGCGACATTACAGCTAGCAAATGAATATTTGGGGAATTGTGTTTTTGTAGCCATTCCATACAATTAATTAATATTGATGCCGTTAGCCTTCAGATTTGGACACATAATTATAATCCTTGTGTAATAAAGAAAAAAAAATGATAATACATGGAGCAACATCCAGGAACTAGACCAAAATGTTTTTATAACCAAAGGTTAATTGCACCTGCCTCACCCCATCCACACTACACCGTACATGTTGCCCTTCATTTTTAAGTTATCAGGGATGTCTCCCTTCCCTTTGTATATACCGAAGAAGGATACCCTCATGCAAAGGAAAGAAAAAAGTAGTTGCAAAAAATCATGTCTTTCATTCATGTGCCCGTTACTTAGTCTATGAAGTTGTAAACCAATCCTAGTTTAGAAATATTACATTTCTTGAATATGTGTCGCATTTTCTCACATAGTTAACAAAAAAGGGTAGTCTTTCATATTGAAAGAGAATCCATTTCTTAGATGAGAACCCACATCTCATAAAAATTTTCCTCCATAATGGCTCACAAACATTCACCTTCACCCTTAAACAGAAAGCAAATGTTGAAATTTTAGAGTATGTAGAGCCGAAGTAGAGAAGTGTGGATGTCGATTTTGTCCCTTCTTATTGATTCATTTAGATATGTGATGAGTAGGAGCTTCCATTAATACAACCAGTCTCCCTTACATTACATAGTGTTGATCCTCTTCATCCTCGAAGGAGAAGTGGTAGAGGTTTTTTTCAAGCTTCGTGAAAATAACCATGGATTTTTTTTTTCCAAATTTCTTCATAAACACTTTAAAGATTTCTATCTTGTAGCTCTTGAACTCCATACTATACATAGGATCAATGGTTTGTTGTCTGCTTATCTTCTCTATATGAGAGTTCTTAAATCTCCTTCAGGTGGAGAGTTTCTTCATACATGGCCACCGTTGCCTCCTCTGCCACCAATTTACTTATAAAATTCTCTCAAACAATGTCTTTAGCTCTAGTTGTTCAAATGATGGAGAGAGAATTATGGAAAAATAGATAAACTTCACCTATTCTTGTGCGCTCAAATTTCGCTAGGTTGGAACACTTGGGAAGGGGCGAATTTCAACTTACTTTTATATTTATTAAGTAGGAGATATTGATCAATTGGACTTCAGATTGAATTTTTAACAAAAAATATTGTTTCATTTATAGAAGTATATATAGGTGCAAGACACCATTCATATTTATTTTCTTTTGGGAATGAAATATACCTAATTGCTTACAAGTTTATTACATGAAATCTATTTTTTTAGTGACAAATCTAACTAGAATTTATCCAAATGCAACCTACTTGGGTTTGCATTTTTGAAGTATGCATTATAAGAAAAAATACCATTCCACAACATGATTTTAGCAAGGCTTAATTATCTCCTCTTATTGCAAAAAAAAAAAAAAAAAAAAAAAAAAACTAGTCCTAAACATTAGCAGTTGTTGTTGCTAAAGGCTTATAACTAAGTAACTTTTTAGTAGCGAGAGAATATTGTCATTAGTATTTTTAGTGATAATTTAAAAAAGTCATTATCAAAATATTTTGTGATGAACTTACTAAATTGTCATGTTTCATATAATGACAAAATATCATTACTATTAAATGATTCTATAAAAATTATTATGTTCTAATACATATAAATAGATTTAAGTATTTTTCATAATATGCATGTAAATATAGTCATAACCTATGTACGTATTTAATTTGAATGAAATTTTAAATTAAAGAGTCGTGTAAGTAAATGATTCTATAAAAATTGTTATGTTCTAATACATATATGAATAGATTTAAGTATTTTTCATAATATGCGCTTAAATATATTTTTAAGCAATCATAGCCTATGTACTTCTTTAATTTAAATGAAACTTTATCTCCTAACTAAACAGATGATGCTAAACATTATAGATGGAGTAAATTCATATCAATCATTAAAGTCAGAGAAATGAATTGGTTGTATGAAATTGGCTTTGGGAAGAGTCTATTTTCTTATAACCATAGTTAATATTAATGATTTAACCTTGGGATGGGCATGACCTCAACCGAACATGAATGACCCAACTTATACTCACAGTAAAAAGAGTTGTGTTTCAATGCATCTGAATTTATTGAAACTTTAATACACCTAGGTGCAAAACTCATTTTTTGAATTTTTTTTTGCTATCATTTTTTAAATATGTTTATATATAAATTTTATTTTTAAAATAAGGATATTTTAATCATTTAAAAATGACTAAAACTCCCTATATATATTTACGCATCTCCAAAAAGAATAAAACTTAATATATAAGTTAAATATTCTTAGATTATCAATTTTATAAAAATAAAAGAATTTTTTTAAAAAATGGATTTTGCGCCTATGTGTAATGAAATTTAAATATACCTAGATACATTAATACATAAGTCCAGTAAAAAAAAAGTCCTGTAAAAAAGGGATTCAGCGCTGTTCTCCGGGAGTTGTGACTTTTTTTTTAATGCTACTGAACTGCTATTTTCTCTAGCATTGCAAACTTAAATCAAATCAAATAATTCTGAAGTCCAATTATGCTCGCACATCTTCTCAAATATCTAACAAGTCTTGACTACATACAGAGACGTGTGATGGGCGGAACAGTGGAGACCATATTGTGATTAGAAATCTCAGCTGTCTCCGTTGTCTAATCTCTTTAGTAAATCCACAGTTATTACCGAATCCTTCCAAACGACATGTGCTTGTAAGTTTGCAACCACATTATTGGGCCTTTACCGTCCAAATAAGACAACCGCGCGCACAGTAAAAAGCTACCTGAGTTGGTCCCTACATGTTTGAAGCGGGAAATGAATGCCAAGAACACCATGCCTTGGCTCATACTATAAAACCAGCAGTCTTCCTTCTCAAAATTCCGCAGACCCACGTCCAGAGAAACAGAGAAAGATGGCTTGGTCTGCTAAAAACGCCACAGAAGCCTACCTTCGAACAGTTAAAATGGTAAGCACCATGGCCACCACCCTCGTCCATCTGCAGCCTGTTTGATCGTGCTTTCTTTCAGATTTCTGAACTTGGGTAGTCAATTTTTCTTTTTTTTTTTTCTGTCGATTGTGCAGGGAAAAGAAGCGAAAGAGCCCCACATGTCGGAATTCATATCCGCACTAGCAGCCGGCAATAGCGCTCAGCTCATGGTGGAGGCCTGCAGTGGTGCAGCGGGCGCCACCACGCTGGCGCTGGTCATGGCGGCACAGCAGACCGGCGGCCGAGTGGTGTGCATCGTCAGCAGGCCGGAAGAGCTACGCGCATCTGAAGAATCCCTGGGGCTGGAATCCCATCTCGTCGAGTACGTCGTGGGAGATGCTCGGCTCCTGCTGCTGAATCAATACCGGGGAGCAGATTTCGTGCTCATAGACTGCAATCTGGAGGAACAAGAGGAGGTCCTGAGGGCGGCCCAGCAGGTCCCGAAGCCCCGCGGCGCCGTCATCATGGGCTACAACGCATTCCATCATGGATCTTGGTGGGGTGCCATCAGGACCGATCTGCTACCCATTGGTGATGGATTGCTGGTTACTAGAGTGCCTCCAAGTCGCGGCCGCGGCGGTACCGGGGTGACTACTGGAAGTCCAAGGAAGGGGAGATGGGTGGTGAGGATAGATGAATGCACAGGAGAAGAACATGTGTTTAGGATCAGATCTCCACATAGGAAAGAGCTTGAGGCTTAGCTTTTGGTATGACTGCAATTGCATCACTAGTGGCATGATAGGAAGATGGGATCATTAATTAAATGGGCGCCTGAGATTAATTGCTTCGGTGAGAAATTAGATTTTTCAATTCCTCCAAGAGGGTTGTAACTTGTAATTGTAAATACACTATTGTTAGTAATGGAGTATCTAACTTACAACATAGCTGCAATATATGCTTTGTATGAAATAAGAATGCCATCTAAATATCTAATCAACTAGTAGACACGCTAGCTAATAATTTCAATCTAATCCTTTGTCTAATCAGTCATATATATAACTAATTTCTCCCTTTCAGAGAACCCAAAAACATTGAACTTCGACTGAAGATTCTTTTTTAATTTTTGAGTAATTTGCCAATATATGTCTACTTAATTTGACACTAATTATAGATATATTCGCATAATTTCACAATTGTATATTATCCTTATATAGTTTTATTGAATTTGCATGCGTGCTCATGAGACCTCTTCGCCATCAACACCTGTTAACACGTGGATTGAAATTTCAAATAATGACAAAAATAACCATGTTTAAAACCGTATTAAAATCTCATAATTATAAAACACTCGTTTGTGCTAGTGGAAGGTTGGGAAGGGAAAATTTTCTAAAAAGTAAGTTAAGAGAGATGGAAAATCAATGCTGTGAGATTTTTTGATTTCATAGCGATTTTATTTAACAAGTCATTTTGGTCTTTATACCATGTGAGTTCAGAAGTAGATGGAAATGGAGGTTGAAAAAATGATGTATGGGATTGTGAAATGAAATGGGTTATCGTGTTTGTTAATTAAATTGGAAATATAATGGAATACCATATGAGATTAGTTGTTACGTGTATCATGTATACATGAGGTATATAAGTATAATATATAATAGAGAAATTTTTAAGCATAGCGCTACTATACTGTAATATATTTTATTGTATTGAAATAGGCCTCACATGACGATAAAATTAAAATATATTTCACCAATTGTATTTAGAATAATGTATTTTATTACTATATTAATTTTCATTCCAATTGTATATGTATATGAACCTCAGCAGTAAATGATATATAAATTTATTGTAATAAAATAGTTTGATATAAATAACAACTTTAAAGTAATTTTTTAACATGTAAACCATTTATTATAAAATTTATATATAAATAAATAATTGTATAAAATTTTATTGTATTGTAATATATGTGAGACCCAAAATAAGCAAATGTACCATTATTCGAGTACAGTGATGCTACAGTGAAACAGCTAGGTGTATACATATCATATCGCGTGTAAATGATACGAGGGATGATAGTTCACTAAACGGATGCACAGATGGTGTATGTGGTACAGGGATCTGTTCAAGCAAGGGTATGGTCCGGAGACAACAAGCCTAAACAGCATGTTGTTTGCGGACGGAAATCTATGCGAGACAAGCTATGAGATCCGGTGCACGTCCTTCGATGGTCCAATGGGTGGCAGGATGCTTTGCGTGACGACCATTAACTTTTGCCATCCCAACAACTCCAGGCCCCATAAAAAAAAGGAATATAAAAAGAAAAATGATTTTATTAGCCCGGGCTAAGTCAAGGCCTCACTTAGCCCACCTTAAAAATCCTATTTAAAATAATTTTTTTTGTTTTTTTCTTCATATACTTGTTTATCTAAGTGTATTTAACATATAGACCAAGTTTTACCATTTTTGAATATATTTTATCTATTTTTTTGAGATTTTTAGGCATCTATGTATATATATGTATTTAAAATACCTTTATTTTTAAAAAGCTAAAAAAATATATACACATAACCAAAAATGATAAAACTTGGTCTATATGTTAAATATACTTAGATAAACAAATGCACTTAGAAAAAAGTTTTAAAAGAATTGTTGTAAATAGGTTTTTTAAGATAGGCTAAGTCGGGCATTTACTTAGCTCAGGCTAACAGCATCACTCCTCCCACAAAAATTGGTGCAACGCGACCCAGAAGCACTTCGACCGCAACAAGCTCATATTTGAGTGCATTGTCATGTGGGAAGCGGGCATGGAGGATGCCAGAGACGTCAAGGGTTGCGTGCGTTGCCATGGGAGATGATGCCTCACATCCCTTGCCCACCACTACAAGAGAAGATGACACCACACGGAAGATGCACTGAAGAAACCTTCAATCCAAGCAAAATGGTTAAAGTCAGACGCAAGAAGCAAAAGCTAGGGGCTCACGACCCACAAACCCTCAATTGAATGACCCTCAAGCCCCATATCAAAGGGTGATTTCAAAAATCCAATTATTCACTAATAGTACATTGCATTCCATAGAGCTAACTGTTAAGATCGGTATGCATTGCGATGAAACTATGTAAGAAATATATATATTTCTTGAAACTATATAGGTGCATTTTCATTTAGTGTCAAACTGTATAGTTATATTTGCAAATGACCCTTTATTTTTTTAAAAAATTTTACACCAGTAAGGGGGTTCAAGCAAAACTATTTATATTTTTTGAATGTTTAAAATAAAAAAAATATTTTCATGTGTTTTTAAAAAATTAAAAAATTCTAAAAAAATTTTATTTTCCAATCCAAAAATACAAAAAAGCTCCAATGACAACCTGGTGTGTTTGGTAATAAAAAAAATATGTCGAGTTAAAACTTTTTACTTTCCATAACTATCTTATTTTTAATTATTTCTTTACATTTTCCTATATAATTACCTTTCTTTTTAATCATTTCTACACAATTAACTAACTTATTTTAATTTTATTCTCTTTATTTGTCATTATTATCCCTTTCATATCACATCATTTTCTATCAATTTAATAATTTTACTTCAAAATTTTTTTATCCAAAATTATTATAACTTCCCAAACACACAGGCCGTTCATGAAAAAAGAAATTTAGAATAGATAATAGTGAATGGCAAGATAAGAACAACAAACCATAATTATTATGACTTTGGATCCACTAGCATTCTAGTCCCCACATAGATTAAGATAACTTCCGAAATTTATGGTAGGAGTGACAACTGGAAAAGCTTTAGCAACAGCTAACCATTATTACCGGAAACGGATTGTTTGTGACCCTTCACTCTATAACAGGGTGGATGGTGGACCATACTTCGATAATCTGAATCATTGACTCGTTCAAAAGCGTAGAAATAAAATATGAAATCCAACCATGAAAGTGATTTTTGACATCATATACGAAGAGTTTAGCTTCTATATACCTAGTTTATATAAAGGCATTATAAACAAATTACATAAAGGTAATTTTATATAACTTCGTTCATTTTATATCCATTGTATTTAGAGTCATTTGTTTAGTTATGATATCAATTTTTCATCTAAAGGTGTGTCCGGGAAATGATAAAATTTCGATGAAAAATTTTTGCATAAAAAATTTTGAAATAAAAGAAAATAATGTAATATGATAGAATTAATGATAAAAAGTAACGAAAATAAAGTTAAAACAGAGTGGTTATATGTGTGAGTAGTCATATAAAAATAATTGAAAAGTAGGATAACTGTATATGAAGAACTGAAGAAATAACTTAAAATATAGTAGCTGTGGATAATGAAAAGTTTTAAATTAGAAAGTTTTTGGATAAACAAACATACCCTAAATCAAATATCTATATAACCACTTTTACATAAAAATATATATTCATATTTAAATTACAAAAAATAGTTTATTCATGTATAAATTAAAATATAACAATAATTTATAAAATCATTTATATGATATTTTAAATGATTTAGATGTTGAAAATATAATTTTAAAATTGGTATTTATTACGTTGATTTTATATATTTGTAGATGTGATCATGCAAAATGATACTAAACAAATGATGATATTTTCATAATAATATAAATGATGTATAATAAATAAAGCATATTCTTATCAATAATCAAAATGAGAAATATATATATATAACACGCAAGTGTGGTATAAAGAAACCGAATTGGCATAAAAATGCACATGGATATGAATGCTATAAATGGTTTAGAATTTAGACTCATAAATTAAAACATGCATTAAATAGATTCCCAATAAAAAAAAATTATGAGAATTTCAAGCGTTTATTAAAACCCAAAAGATGCACGCACCGCAATGGATTTGAATGGTACCATGATAATAAGCAGGTCCAGTATATATTTATTTTGTGAAGAAACATAAATCTAATTTTTATTTTATATATCCAATTTCCAAACAAAAGTAATTTTTATAATGCTTTCTACTTTTAAATTGAATAGATTCACAAAAGATTCACTCCACTCAAATATTAAAATTTTCAATTTTTAAACAATTATTTTAATTACTGTCAATCAACGGACAAGCACTTGAATTTCTGTTCTTATGGTTGGTAGGTACACCGTACACGTTAGGATTGATAACTATTAGGCTATTAATCAGACCAGAAAATTCTACAATTGGACCAATGGGTCGTCTGCTGCATCCATGCGACGTTCTCTGTAGAAAAGAAAGATAAGTAAAAACGAAGCTGATCCTTCAAACATTCCTTGATTGTCGTTGACACGGCAAAACTGTACGGGCCGAGAGCCAAGCCTCGGCCGGACACCCCCACCTCCGGTCTCGTTACAGAGCACTCAGCTCAGTGTCTAGGATTGTTCCCGCGGGTCGCCAGAGCATCTAAGACGTGTTCGACAGCCTCAAGCACAAGCCACCGCGGTGGAGCCACATGGAGTTGCGGAAGGCAATTCTCCCGAAAGGTTCTAGCTCGGCCAGTGATACTGATGCACCCCTGCGGTCGACATTCTGTCTTACGCACGCGACTTAATCATAGGATTCTTCTGGTAAAGGGGTTTAGGCGAGAAGCAAACTTTGTATTTTTCAATTTTTTTTTTTTGATATTTTAAGTATTTAATCATTATATATATTTTTATTTTTACCATTATATTTCAATTATTTTATCACACGATTACCCTATTTATTCTTATTTTAACCCTATTATATCATATCACCTTTGCATTTTTAAAAACCTAACTTCTTATTTCTTTATTATCCACTTTACCAAACAAGCCTTAAAACTCTTGCAATAAATCCTCATGCCTAGCTAGCCGCCCCAAATAGCAAAGCCAATAAACCAATGATTCATACTTTTAAAAAATTTTCCAAAAATTTTAAAAAGATATTTTGAATTTTCGAAAATTTGCAGATTACCCTATTCAGCTCCATGCGTGCCTATGGCCGCCCCCTCGTAACATTGTTGTGGAGCAAAAGGCTGCCGATGTTGACAAAATTGCCCGAGTTCAACACCATTTTGCCGAACCATGAGATTTCACTTGAGACAAGGGGTGTAAATCGGGTCGGGTTGACTCGGGTCGAGACAAATACAACCCTAACTCACCTTGTAAAATCCTAACCCAACCCTACTTTCAACCCCACTTTTCACACATTAACCCAACCCTATTTCAACCCACCTCAAATCGGTTCGGTTCGGGTTAGAAATCGGGCTAATAA
>JAXCLR010000073.1:27785322-27824879 GCA_035584095.1 Annona squamosa | reverse complement strand
AAAAAAAATAAAAAAAAATAGGTGTAGTACACCCGGGTGCGTTGAGACTGCACGCACCCGGGTGTACACGATTGCGTTCCCATATTTTGTGTCTAAGTTATTTCCCAAGCGTCAGCATTTCTATCTAAAACTTAAATATTGTTAACAAAAGAATACATCAATTAATAATCTGCTAACATTCATCTAATAGTAAATATAAATTGTGTCGTGATATCATGAAGCTGTCCGTAAATTGATTCATCTATGAGGGGCAAAAAATTATTTTTTATTTAAAAAATTTTAAAAAATGTGGGTGCCACCTAGGTTGTACCCCTATGAAATTATTTAATTTTTTTTTTGGTATCCGTGTTGATGCATGTATTCATGCCCTTCCTTTTTTCTTCAAAAATAAAAAAAAAAATTATTAAATTTTATAGGAGGTGCAATCTAAGTGAGACCTACATTTTCAAAAAGATTAAAAAATAATAGATTTTTAGCCACTTATCTAATTTATGTGTGACCATATGGGATCGTGGTGCATATAAATTAATTAGAATTAATTATTTCTTTATTCAAATGTTGATAATGATGATGATCATCATTCAAATAACGATCAACAACGTGTGAAGGAAGAGGTCAAGAGTCGGTAATTTATTAAAGACCGACGACTATAAAAGTAAAAGGCTGCAGAAAATGAATGGGACATCATCTTTCACACGTCTGTTACGTCCTACTGTTTATTATGATTTGCGATAGAGGCAAAATGATCATTGTACTTGTAAATTGAAAATATCAAGAACTATTTTCAAGGAAACGTACGAAGAGAAAGCATTGTTCGTGTAATTTGCATCAAACTTTAAGTCGGATTATGATTAAAATTCAAATTTATAGGACAGAAGTGCAAAATAAAAAAGAGTTCAGTACCAACACGAAAAGAAAATAAAAACCTCACATCGCTTCTCGGAATCAAAAAAGGGTTGGACAACGAAGCCCAGCTCATACAATCCAGTACAGATCCAGCCCAGCCAAGCCTCTTTGAGATTGCTGTAATCAATGCCAGGACTCGTGGCTCAGCCTACGAAACAGTTGTGGAATGTAAAAGAACTTCGTCTGGACGGGTTTCTGAGGATATATTCTCTTCTAGAACGAGAGGCGAGTCAAGCAGCAGCAAACCGTGACTCACTTCAAAACCGAGTACTTAGCTTTGATTCTCTTCTCTCATACCGTCCTGGTCGTTGGTCCAAGCAACCCACTGATTCCGTGATTCGTCAAACCAACCACAGCTTGCCTTGGTCGTTTCCAGTCTATACATATTTCACAACGACAACAGCAACGACACAAGATGATTCAACTTCACACCCGTCTGATCGACCGTGTATCATGGGTAGCGTCGCCAGAGCATCGAAATCCAATTTTGGGTAAATTAAGGCATGAATTTATTGTTTCATAAATTACTTTAATTTAAATTTTTTTAAAAAAAGCAGCAGATCATCTCCCCAACGGAATGCCGTAAATGCCATCCGGCGCACGGATGAAAAAGCAGAACGTGGGTGCGTGCATGCCCCAGCAGGCACCCATGCACTCGGCTCGCAGACTCGGTAGCGGGCCGGTATTCAGATGTCAGACTGAGGGCCAGGCTGCTGAGACTCAGACCAACTCAGGCGACGCCCTCATCATGTGGAACACGTGTGATGTGGCGTTAATGCACTGCTTAATGCCCAGGCGAGCATCCAGCTAGCTTAGCCCGCCTACGCTCGCTCATTAACTGCATCATTGGAAGAGTAAAAATTACACGCGCGTTGAAAAACCGAATTATGAACACCATTGACCCTGCAACAACATTTATTATATAGCAAGTAGCAACCTTTGTTCAGCCAAAATGCAGTTATCCCCTCTTTTGATCATTAGGGCAAATCCCAATATGCCATTATACCCATAAGTTTCACTAATTCTTAATATATTTAAATAGTTTGCAAAAAATATCATTTATACTCACGCCCTTCCTCATGGGAAATGAAAAATACGTTAAATTTTTAATTATAATTTCGAGCTAAAAAATCATATTCAAAATAAATTTTTAGTCATTCTACAATTATAAAATCATATACCATTTAAATACAAAATTTTTTTAACTATAGATTTATAATTTGAACTTAAGCATATTTGTCATTTTCATGAAGGGTGTATTTTGTATTTTCATAGATATATTTAAAATTTTCACTTAATTATAGCTAAAATTTTATTGTTAGTTATAGCTAGCCAAAATTTAAATTCAAATATACATCTAATATAGTCAAATATATATTACGTACGGTTAAAAAATTATCTAGACATAATGAAATTTGATGTAGTGTTTTCTTTTCAAAAAAACTATTTTCCCTAGTAAATATGAGTATTTCCCTGAAAATAGAATCATCAACAATACAACCGGATGATCCAACACCAGTGTCACAATGCTGTGATTGGCGTGGCAAGCAGCACGTGGTTCGCGTGGCCATTACTGAACGTGGCTCGCTCGTGGAATGGACCACGTTGGCCTTGGACACCAACCCGACTAGAGTACTAGAGCATGCGAGCTGCCATGCCCAGAACTAAGAACTTGCAAGGGCTTCGACTTGTCTATAAAAGCCACCTCCTCGCATTAGGATCATGCATTGCTCGGAACTATGCATGGATATGGTGAATATTGTATCAGCCCAGCGAAAACTGATGCATGTAAGTCTATGGTATTGATATTGTTCGGTCGATTCTCTACTCAAGATATCCAATACATACAATATCATGATATTATACGATGATAACCTCCCATATGTTATATTTTTAATATATTTTTTTTATTTTTTCTTCTTTTTTATCTAAGTCTAAGTGCATTTAGTTAAAATATCGAACTTTATTACTTTTGAATTCTTAAATATATTTTTTTTTATAAAATTTTAACAATAAAGTTTTATGTTTTTTCATGTGCAAGAGTGATACATTGTGAATTTTTTATTTCTAAATTTTATAAAAACATTTATATAAGAATTTAAAATATTAAAATTTGATATATAAACAAAATACACTTCGGCTCACATATTGCTTAACTAACAACTCATCATGTTAACATTGGCATAGCCAAATAGTTGAACTTAGCATCATAATCCATATATATGAGTCATGAAAATATACAATATATTGTACATATGTTTAATGTACAATATTCGATTTTTTATTTTATTTTTATTTTTATTTTATCTTCATAATCATGTTCTCTTAAGTATTTGTACGTTAAACATATATATAATATATTATTGATTATCATAACTCCCATATATATACCTCTATTAAATAATATAATTAAAAAGCACTTTCACATTCACCATAATTTTATACGTGGTGTCATTATCTGCTATATATACACACACTAACTAAACAACATAAGAACTCTCCATTATTTTGTATTAAAAAATGAGCATTTCTCATATGTCATCAGATGTATATCTACACGGGATATTTTTAAATGTTCTCAAGTGCACTTAACTTTAGTGTACTTTGATGTATTTAAGTAATGTTTTATTTTTAAAACTTTTTCATAAAATTATTAATCTAAGCGTATTTAACATATGTATCAATGTTTACTATTTTTGAAGATATTTAAATTTTTTGAATTTTTACAATTACTAAAATGCAACAGATTTTTAAAAATAAAAAAATTTAAAAATCTTCAAAAATAGTTGCTTAAAAAAATTTGAAAAAAAATAAAATAAATATTTGCACTCCCTTACATCGAAATTTGCACTAAGGTACACTCGAGTGCACCTCATCGGACTCCTAAATACACACTCGGCGTTTGCGTATAACCTATTATCATATCGATATTGAAGAATAGCTATGTGAAACGAGAACTGCTAAGCAACAGCACGAATTCATCAAACGATTTACAGATGAAAACGAATCATATAGAAGTTGGCCATGGAAATTAGAAATTAACAAAAATGATGTTATTTTTTTTATCATTTTAAGATGTCATCTGTACAGCTTTAAAAAAAAAAAATCAAAAAAAGGAGATTCCTGGCTACTTCGATCTCCAATTCTAAAGTGCATCAAATATCATTATTTGAACCTATAAACAAAGTCAAAAAGGAATAACCACTCGAAAGAAAAAACCATCGCAAAATCATCTTCGGAAGACGTATTCCTCTCCCGTCTGCTCGTCCACGTGCGAAATCCAACGGCTCCGGTTTCCCGCACCCCCGAAAAACACCTGCGCGATCTCCACTCCATTCCCCACCGGCAGAAACGCCGCGCGTGTTACGCACGCCTCGCTTCCAAGCACGCTCTGCCACCGGAAGCCAGGCACCGCCCGCGGGTGTGCGTTCTTGCACACCATCACCCCGCCCCTCGGGCTCATCTTCGCAAACCTCAGCACCTTCGTGAAGTCCTTGCGCCGGCAATCCACCACCACGAAATCCACCCCCGACAGCCCTCCCATCGCATCCTCCGCCTCCCCTACCACCACCTCCGGATGCACCCCCGCCAGCCGCGTCGCCTCCACGTACTCCAACCGCGATCTCTCGTCCGGGACAACGCACACGTGCCGCCCCCTCGTGTGCCGACTAGCGATCGACAGCCCGACGCTGGTGGCCACGTCGCTGCCGCGTGTCCACGCCTCGACGATGAGCTGCGACTTGGATCCGGCGGCCATGGCGGAGACAAAGTCCGCCGCGTTGGATGACGGAAAACAGCCGCGGGGGTTTAGGGTCTTAACCGTGTCGATGTAGGCCTTTGCGGCGGTCTCCGCGCACCACGTCGTCTTCATGTCCGCGCGTTGGTGTTCGAACAAGAAATGGAGAGTTGATGTTCGAACAAGAAATGGAGAGAGAGAGAGAGAGAGAGAGAGAGAGAGGTACAAATGCTGCTCGGGCGGAAGGGGCTTTATAAGCGAGCATGAAATGGGAAAATTGTTCCCAGCGGATTTGAACGAAATCGTTGACAATGATTCTGTAAATCCAAGCCGTTGGTTTTCATCGGACGGATGACGTCACACGCAACGCCTGCTGCAATTTGGAATTTTCGGGCCAACAAGTTTTGTTTGTCAGCAATACCGAGACTGCCACCATAGTCGTTTCTTTGCTTTTAGCCGCGAGGGGCACCGGTGGTTTGATCCGAACCGTCCATATCATGGGACCGGGCATCATTTGTGTAGATGAAACAGTCTGCAATAGCATTTCAAGTGTGCTAGGCCCGAGTACTACATGCACGTTGAGGGTAGCTTCGTAATGTACCAGGCGAGGAAGAAGTGGTTTACCACTCTAGCGTCGCCAACAGGTTCTGAAGAATTGACATTGGCACCCATCATTTTCGTACGCAACTCTGTTGTCCCTGCACATTTCGAGAAGGATGGACTCGTCCGTATGCCGGAAGAGTACGGAACCGGACATGGTATTCTGACGTGGCGGCCAGAGCTTGATGGCATCAGCTTGGCCGAGACGATTTGAATGGCCGATGCAGATTGCAGGCTCAGTGTTTTCGGCTAGGTCAACGTTTTTAGGGAAGTAGCAGCTGCGCGCGAGGAAAGAACAGCTGTTTGTTTCCGAAACGGCAGTTGCCATGGGGAGATTTTTGTTGATCCCAAAGGCACAACAGCACAACTTTCTCATTTTTTAGATGGGAATAGTTAGAAACTTACTTCTCAATTTTACGTAAATACGTATAACTTTGCTATATCTAATACACATGCAAACGAATTTAAACACTTTTACTAATTCACACATGAAAGCTTATGAACATATTTAATTTGAATAAAACTTTATCTTCTAGTCAAATAAATAATTTTAAATATAATAAATAAGAACATATTTAATTTGAATAAAATTTTATCTTCTAGTCAAATAAATAATTTTAAATATAATAAATAAGAATATATTTAATTTGAATAAAACTTTATCTTCTAGTCAAATAAATAATTTTAAATATAATAAATAAATTGACTTTGGTATTAAATATAAGTATCTTAAAAATGAAGAGATTTCGTAAAATCACTTTACATAACCCGCGGAGTTTATATAATTTTCCATTAACTTATAAAGGTTTATATTATAATTAATTACTTTTAAAAATACTATTGAATCAAAACTATTTAAAATAAAAATATTAACAAACAGAATTGTTAACTCGAAGCCAATCCATATCAAGTTGAAAATTTTAAGGTCGGATTTAGATTTCAAAATCAGAGATAGATTCAAATTTTAGAGTCGAGTTGGTATTTTCAAAAATAAGGATATGACCTCAACTTAAGCTAACCTAATGTAAGGCCTGTATAGATTTTATTCCAAAAAACCCCATCATAATCAAAGAAGTTTTTTAATGAAGAAATGTATCTATTTTTCTTTTGACAGTACAAGCAAAATTTATGCAATCAAACATTCAAAAAGAAAAAACTATTAAGGGTGCATATAAAGAAAATAAATGGCTGAAATGATTTCCCACCTAACATTATCAAAAAAAAATTACCAAGTTAAGATGACTCTCATTTCAAAAAAATGGTAGTAAGAAACTTAATTGTACATAATAGTGTTGGAAAAAATAGCTAGGGTTATTAAAACGAATAAATCTTAAATGAATTAACCAAAAAAGATATTCTCCCATTTTAGGAGTATTTTTCAATGTAGTCCACAACCATTGATATGTTTCAACTGTTTCACTTTATTTTTAGCCCGTTGGTGATTAAATCAAAATTCAACCAACTCATTTCGTTTGATATCATTTTTTCTGTTGATATAAAAAATAATTGCAGTCAAGGACTTGGGTGGGCCATTATTACTTCAATATATATATATATATAATTACATGAAAATTATCAAAAAAAACTTAAAAGTCATTTCAAGATACATTAAAATGTTATAATATTTTATAAAATCACTAGTATATATGGGATTGATCTTTTAGATGCTTTAGATATTAAATTAACAAAGTTAAAATTGATATACAAGTTACTTTCAAAAAATTGATATATGAATTAAAAAAATTTCATTATATTAATTCTACACCTTTAGTAAGTGAGGACTATGGATGACAAAGATGAGCATTAGGCCTATATCTAAATTATTTAATTTGTTTGTTTGTTCATGTTCTTATTAAATAAATCAGTTTGTTCATGTTCTAACACTAATTGTCATGTGACTACTTCATCAGTTTCCAATTTTATTAGAGGTGGATTTGAATAATCTTCTCCTAGATGCATGTTGGAGATTGTTAAGGTTGAATAACAGAATTATTTTAATTTCTCATTATCTTCATTATGGGTGCAGATTGTATATAAAGTTGATGAAATTCACCTTAAAATTTGCCACTTCTCATGATTATTGACTTGTAAAGTTTTATTACATTTGACCGGAAACTAGA
The DNA here is from genome assembly GCA_035584095.1 of Annona squamosa. Taxonomy (NCBI): domain Eukaryota; kingdom Viridiplantae; phylum Streptophyta; class Magnoliopsida; order Magnoliales; family Annonaceae; genus Annona; species Annona squamosa. The sequence continues at coordinate 27,817,517 of JAXCLR010000073.1, read as the reverse complement.
GAGATGCAACCACTAAATTTGTCTAGAAAATATAATGAAGATATAAGAAGATGTTGACTTTTGTTGAGAAAGCTTCAAGTATTAAGACGCTTAAATTTTTGTATCATGTTGGTCGCATATAATCTATTTATTTTTTAAAAAAAATTTAGCTTTGTTTTCTATTGTATATTGTAATTAATGACAAAGCATGTAATTAATTATAATAAAATTTATTCATTTTGCAATCTTTAAGACTATATATTAAAGGCAGTCCCAATAGATTTTATTATCAATCGCAACAAATTTCAATATCAATTGCAACATGCTTTGTTATCAATCAAAACTAACTATAACAGACTTTATTACCAATTACAACAAAATTGTTCATAGATAATTTTTAAACCATGGTTAAAATTCAATTTTTGCAATGAATTCAGGACACAATTCATAACCAAAAATTTTGTTGTAATTAAGGTACCAATTGCAACAAAAGTACCCTCAACGACTTATGACCAGAGTAGGTGGTGTAACAAAATTATTTACAATTAGCATCCAAAAATTTGTTGTTATTCATGTACCATTTGCGATCATTTAGGGTGTCATTACTTCTTATTTTTGAGATAAGTCTTTTGTATCAAACATGCAACCAATAATTTCTGGTTGCTATGCTTAATAACAACAAAAAAAAACCCTTACAACAACAATATGCCTTTGTTGCTATTGGTGACTTTTGTTGTAATGGATCCTATTACCAAAAGAATATTTATCGTATAAATCTTTAAGAATGTTATTAGGCACTATCCAAATTTCATGCAAATGGAGAACAAGGACTAATTTTAATTAGACAGAGTGCAAAGATTTCTCACAATGGCCTATCGGTGTGTGCATATGTGTGTGTGTGTGTATATATATATATATATAATTATCCGATAGATGAGACTACTCAATGTAGTCCATGTAGTGTGGGGGTCACTTGATCATGAATAGGAAATTTACATCTCTCATTGTATTTAGAATTTTTGATTTATTAATATACTAATTTTCATTCAAATCAAACATGTGTATAGGTCACAACTTAAAATCATAAAAGATCAATTTAATAAAATAATTTAACATAACTATCAAGTTTAAAATAGTATTTTCAATAGTTTATATATATATATGAATTTTAATCTAGTGCATTTGATTGCAATATACAATTCACACACTATGGGGCCACTCAATTAGGAATAAAAAATCTACACCAACTATTATATTTAAAATTATCACATTATTAGCATACCAATTTTTATCCAAATCAAACGTGTGTATAGGTCCAGTTTAAAATGGTACAAAATTAATATAATAAAATATTTTAACTTAAATATCAAGTTTAAGTGGTATTTTCAATATCTAAACTATCTAAAGTATTTTAATAGATAAATGATTGTATAATATATTATTATATTTTAACATGTGCAAAGCCCATTTTACAGCAAACTACTCTATAATTATATATATCAAATACAATCTTTTCATTAAAAAAAGATATGATGTGGTGCAAATGAACTGCACCATAATTATAGTGTATTTTCTTACTTTTTTGTGAACCCAAGTGTAATTAGTTGTAAACATAGTTTATAATTTTTAGAATTTTATAATATTTTAAAATCAAAAAATTACATTCATCTCAAGTTCTCTTGCACGTGAAAATGATAAGATATTTTCTCTTTAAAATTTTATAAAAATAAATACAACAATTTAAAAAATAAAATTTTATATATGAATTCAATACACTTGGATCCAACAAAAACATTCATATATACACCAAGCCTCAATACATGCATATAAATATTTTCACCTTTTCTTAGTTTGACTCTACCATTAATTTTTTTATATAAGCATGCATATAATTTTTTTTTGGAATACATATAATCTTTATATATACTAAAAGTTACTATTTTAAATTTTAGATATTTTATAACTTCAAAAATTAACAGTTTTAATGCCCACTTAACGTTAAATTGGGTGAATTTTGTTATTTTTGAAATTATAAAAATATATAAAAAAACGAAAGATGATAAATTTTAGTACATAAACTAGATGCATGTGCGGCCCATTTGTGGGCGTGGACTCGGACTATTTTAGTATAAAATATGTATGAAATACATAGGGTGTGCCACCCTAGATCAATTTCCCTCAAATACTCAAAAAATCATAGGTACATATGATAAAGTCCAACCTGTGATTAGTGATTAGATTTTTGTTTGACATAAGCCCAAAACATTTCTTTTCATATTCCTCATGTAGGACAAGCTAAAATGCTTAGCTGCAATGCTTATCAAATGGAACCTATTGTATTTTATTTTAACCAACTCGCCGTGTACTCAGATTATTTTACGAGAAAATGTTACTGTTCCAGCACATGGATGGATAATGTGCATGATATGATATTTAAAAGGTTATGGATAACGCAGGACTAGTGTACACCATGTTGCATACGAATTATGATTCTCTATTGATCAAATGGGGCTATATCGATAGTTAAATCATAATCCGAATGTTTACATGGTGTTACATCATTTATTTGATCATAATACTAAAAATCAACTCAATCATAATCTTAGATGGACTACATTTGATTAAAATTACGTATCACTAATTCCATGTAAATTGTGAAAAACACTTAGATGCACAAGTGAGTGCTTTAGAATATATAATAATTTATAAAATTATTTATCTACATAATAGTTGTTTAAACTGTTTAGATGTTGTATAACAATTTTAAATTTGGTGCATAAATCAAACAATTATATTACGTTCATCTTACACCTTGTTTAGATAGGGCCATACGTATATTTTATTTTGATGACACTTAATTAGTAACATAGCTAAATAAATAGTACTATATGCAATGAATTAGTGGATTTTGATTCCACCATCAAAATGAGGCCATTTAATCATGGCCAACGTTAACTAGGGTTGCACCATCGGATATCCCATATTGAAACATGGCAACTATGTGTATATATATATATATATAAAAGGCAAGTAAACTATCCATACTGAAAATAAATAAAAGTTTAATTAATTAGATTTACCGATGGACAATAATTAATTAAACTATTTGATGATTCAATTTAGAAATTGATGAAATTAAATTACGATCATCAACTGATAATTATATGATATATGTCTTACCCTTTCTTAGACATTAGTAGATAAGTATAAACTGGAACTAATACATTTAGCAGTTAGAGTATCTAACCCTTTCTTGGCAGACAAGTCAAGCACCCAATGACGTAATACCGTACACTTGATAATCAATATAGACGACACTTGTGTATTTTGGACAATGTTGGCATGTAACCCATAGCATGGAAAAAAAAAATTTTGGGTTGGGTTTGGAAAATAATAAAACTTTTAGATAAAAAGTTTTTTTTTGTAAAATTTTTTAAATTTAGAGAAAATAATGTAATAATGATAGTAGTAATTATGATAAGTAAAGAAAATAAAATTAAAATAGATAAGGCAGTTGTATAGATAATTGTATAAAAATAATTTAAAATTAGTATAGTTATACAAAGTGATGGGAAAAAATATTTAAAAAAGTAATTATGGAGAATGAAAAGTTTTAATTTTTATAAATTTTGTATTAAACAAACATGCCATAATATTAATAACATGCGTTTAGTCAAAATCTAAGCAATTCATCATATTAATCAACATGAATTTAGTCATCATAAGTACAAAAACCATTTTGACTGAAGACTTTCATGTTCTAAAAAGTCAAATCTTTATTTGAAAATAAATGGACAGCCGTGAAAATTTAAAAATGAATGTTATTTATATTCATGCCAACTCAAAAGTAAGATATTGCATTTACGCGAATAGCTTTTCATTTCTTGCATTTCTGCTAATAATTTTAAATTATTTTACATCCAACACCATTAGCGTCGGTCTAACATATGTGCACTGCTGCATTAAGGGAACATACTCTACGTGAGCATGAACTTCATGCATTTTTTTTAATATATAACAATTCGACTTTTATTATTTTTAATACAATATTTCATTATAGTGTAACTCCTTCTGAGCTAAATCGAATTCAATCAGATCCTTGCAAACAAGCTCTAATGTTGTAACAATTAAATTACAATCCGATGCGCCACAAGGGGCGTAGCCTAACCGGATGACACCTTGGTCTCTATGACAATTGACACAGATTTGAACCGAAAATGAAAGCTTTCGTCTCTCATTTATTAGGAGAAGCTTGTATCTCTCATTGTTATTAGGAGGGTGGTCTCCTAATATGTACTCTAATGCACAACATCGACGATCAAGACTCTTCCGAAAATATATGGGATTGATTTTTTAATTTGTAGTCCCTTTTTTAAATTCCTATTTCCATAATGGGCAAGATAATCATCTAGGGAAGACATATATGGTTTCTGATTGTTGCGTTTGACGTCCATCTGACGCAGTGCAACTTGATACTTCCAAACAATGTTGCCATGCAATCTTTGAATTTCCAGGCATCGAAATGTGCGTGATGTTAATTTCGTGCGAAATGTGTATGATGATAATTTCCTTTCTAATCAGAATTATCTACACAACAATTATCATTACAAGAAAAACAATAAACACTAATCAAGCATGTATAAACCAGCAAACATAGGTCATCACCATCATCGTCATCATCATAAGTCATTTCCTACCTAGGTGGGGTTGGTTGCATGAATTCTGTTATGTCATTCTTGGCAATTTAAGACTAATTTTTTTGTAATTTTTAATATTTTTAAATCTTGTTTAATTACTTCAATCCATATATTTTTTAGTCTTCCTCTCATCTGCCTACCACATTCTACTTGGATAGACTTTGTTTTTCTAACCGGTGCTACTTCAGGCCTCCTTTTAACATAACCAAACCATCTTAATATATTTTCTCTCATTGTATCACAAATTGGTCTCACTTTTAAGTTTTCTTGAATTATTTCATTCCTAATTTTATCTTTTCTTATTTTACTACTCATCCACCTTGACATTCTCATTTCCGTTACGCTCATTTTTTATATATGTCATTCTTTAACTGCCCAACATTCTGCCCTATAAAGCATAGCAGGTCTAATAACAATCTTATAAAATTTTTCTTTTAATTTGATTAGAACTCGACAGTCACATAAAATTCCTGTCGCACTTCTCCATTTCTTTCATCCTGCTTGAATTCTATAAATTATATCTTTCTCAATTTTTCTGTTCTCTTGAACTATTGATCCTAAGTACCGAAAGTGATTAGTTTTTACTACTACTTGATCTAAAATCTTAATTGGTTCCTCATTCGGGTTCTCACTATTATTAAAATTACATTTTATATATTCAGTTTTAGTGCGACTAATTTTAAAATCATTAGATTCTAAAGCATCTACCCACCTATTCAATTTAGTTTCATACATTAGAACAATATCATCTATAAATAACATACACTAAGATACTTCTTCTTAGAAATGTCTAGTAATTTCATCTATTACTAAGGTAAAAAGGTAAGGATTCAAGGCTGAACCTTGATGTAGACATATTTTGATGGGGAAGATACTAGTATCTCCACTAATGGTCCTCACATTCATAACAGCCCTCCCATACATATCTTTAATAATATCAATGTATCTGTTATTAATTCCTTTTATTTCTCATCACCTGTCATATTAACTTTCTTGGTACTTGATCATAAACTTTTTTAAATCAATAAAAATCATGTATAAGTTCTTTTTCTTCTCTCTATACTTTTCAAATAGTTGTCTAAGTAAAAAAATAGCTTCAGTGGTTGATCTTCCTAGCATAAAACCAAATTGATTTTCGAATACATTAGTTTCCCGTTTTAGTCTATCTTCAATTACTCTTTCCCATAATTTCATAGTATGACTCATTAATTTTATTCCACGATAATTTGCATAATTTTGAATATCTCTCTTATTTTTATAGATCGGAACTATAATATTTTTTCTTCATTCACATGACATTAACTTTTTTTTTATAATTTTATTAAAAAAATTGTTAACCATGTTGCACCTATATCTCTCATGCACTTCCATGCATCAATTAGTATATTATCTGGGTCTAAGGCTTTTTCTGTTTTCATTTTCCTTAAAGCTTCTTTTACTTCAGATATTCAAATTTTTGGAAAATAACTAATATTCCTATTTTCTTCTCTATTTAAAATAACATCTAATGTTAAATGTTCGTGTGGGGTATCATTTAGTAAACTATAAAAATAAGTTTTTCATCTTTCTTTAATATCATCATTTTTGACTAGAACTCTTTTGTCCTCATTTTTTTTATTCATCTTTTATCCTCACTTTTAATACATCTAACACGTGTTAAATCTTAACCTTTATTTTTTCTTAATTTAGCCAACTAAAAAATATTTTTTCACCTTGTCTAGTTCCTAATCTGTCATATAATTTCTCATAAGCTTTGTGTTTAGCAACGCAAATAATCTTTTTAGTAGCTTTTTTGATAATTTGTATTGTTGTAAGTTTGTATTATTTTTATTTCTTTGTCATGTTTTAAACTTTTCTTGTTTAGCATTTATAGCTTTTTGAACATCTTTATTCCACCACCAAGTTTTTCTATGTGAGAATCTACGATTTTTATATATACTTATAATACTTTGTCCTACTTATTTTATGTTAGTTTTTATTTTAGCCCACATTGATTCTACTACATTTTCTTGTGTGTCCCATTTTCCTTCTTCCATTATTCTTTTACTAAAAAGTTCTATGTTGTTTCCCTTTAAATTCCACCATTTAATTTTTAGAAATATATTGCCTTTAGTTTTTGTTGACTCTTTTTGTGTATATATATCCATCACTAATAATCTATGCAGCATAGATAAGCTCTCACTTGGGATAACCTTATAATTAATACAAAAGAATCTATCCAATTTTTTAATAAGGAAGAAATCTATTTGGCTAGAATTGGTCCTACTCTTGAAAGTTATTAAGTGTTCATCTCGTTTTTTAAATAAGGTATTTACTATAACCAAATCATATGCTATAGCAAAGTCTAAAATGGCATTCTCCATTTCATTCTTTATTCCAAAGTGGAATCTCTATGACTTTTTTCATATCCTACATTCTCCTTTCCACATGTCCATTTAAATCTTCACTTATCACAACCTTTTCTTGGTTATATGTCCTTTGCATAACACTATCTAAGTCATCTCGAAATTATTTCTTGATTCTATCAGCTAATCCTAGTTGTGGTGCATAGGCACTAATCACATTTAAGACCTTTATGTCTAATACAAGTTTTATTTGAATAATTCTATCATTTACTCTATTGACATCTTCAACTTTATTTATGAATTTGTTATCTATTATTATCCCTACACAATTTCTATTACCATCTTTTCCTACATACCATAATTTGAATTCATTAATCTCTTTAGCCTTCTCTCCTTTCTACCTAGTCTCTTGAAAGCATGCTATATCAATTTTTCTCCTTTTCATAATATCTACTACTTTCATACTTTTTCCTTAAAGAGTCCTAACATTCTATAAGGCAAAACGGACCTTATTTTTTAGTACCACCTTCTTCCCTACACCACATCCATAAAGGCATAAGAACATTTGCTGACTTTTCGCCACAACTAGACGTTGTTGTGACGCGTTGCTTTTAGCAATCCTTGCTCATTTCTCACTACATTCGAACTTCGGTATAGTGTATCGCTTCTGGGGAAACACTCTAGCAACCCTTGCTTATTTCTCACTACAACTGGGCTCTGCTACAGCGCATCGCTTACAGCGGACACCATAGCGTTAACAACTTTTATTATATTTTCAGAATCCATAAGAGATGTGGCGGTAATTTTTAATAACACCAATTGCCAACCCTCGCTTTTTTTCGGCTTGGGACCAACAGTAAGATAAAAACTCTTACTGGTAAGGTGAAACTAGCAAACATAGATATTTAAAAATATTTATTTTCATTCAAATATAAAAGTTATTTCAATTAAGAGATTAAAAAACCATTAGCAAAAAAATAATTTAAAAGAATTACTTAATATTCAATGTTGAATTATTCTAGCTTATACGGTGGTGAAATGAACGTATAATTAAGTTTTTTTATCGAAAAAAAGACTTTTTGGCATAAGTTTGATTTTTTAATGGAATGTATGTTTTGATTGTTAAATTAATAGATCATGCCAAATATTTTTATCGGCTTAAATATTATGAAGCTATAGTGGTGGGTCCTTGATTCTCCAAGATCATTTCATAGGGTCGTAGTCACTTAGGGTTTGTCTTTAGAGGAGAATGGAAAAAAGAAAATGGAAACGCAAAAGCAAACACTCAGTTATCCCATTTTTTCATTTTATCCCTATAGTATAATTATTTTTTTATATCTTTCTAATCGTTTTCTCATTTCTTCATATAACTATCCTATCTAATATTCTTTATTTTCACTTTACCTCTATTATATCCATTTTATTTCTATTTTTATTTTTCATTTTCTTCTAAAGAAACACACCTTTAAACAAAAACCAATAGTAGCATATGATCAAGAAAACATTGAGCTTATGGTCTTTGGTCCCAATAAAGTTTGATAATTGTTTGAATTTATTTGATATTTTACTTTGATTTTTGAACATAAACATTTAGAGAGTGGGTACATGCCATAAAAAAATTTATTTTGCCAAAATTTTATATTTTATAGATAAAGCCTATATATGTGTGAAAAATATATGAATAAATTTTCTGGCTAGATGCTCTACTATTGGTGAAATGCACCCAACTACAGAGAGATTCGAACCCTTTTCTATTGCTATATAAAAAATAAAATTAGGGTAATTTATAAATATACTTACATAGTTTAACCATCCTTACAAATATATCCACATAGTTTCAGAAATTACAAATAGCTTCCTATATAATTCATAATTGTGAATATACTCATTTCATCACAAGATAAGTATACTTGTCTTGTATAAAGAATAATTTTGATCATAGTATGCAAACTATGTATGTATATTTGCAATATATGCAGACTATATGAGTATATTTGCAGCTTTAGAAACTAAGTTGGTTTACAAATATACTCACATAGGCTGCATATATTTACCAGTATACATACATCGTGATGGCGCCGTGACAGCATCGTAACATAGTAGTGACGTGGATATATTTATAAATATTCCCAAACTATATGAAGTTATTTGCAATTTCTAAAATTTTGTAGGTATATTTATAATTATGATCAAAATTATGCGGATTATTTGCAATTTCTAAGATTATGTAAATATATTTGTAATTATGGTTAAATTACTTGAAATAATTTTTGTAGTGTTTCGGGTGAGGTATACTATGCTTATTAGAATGAGGTAGGAAAGATGTGTGAATTACCTAAACTACAGCTTGTTGGAAATTGAAAAAGCTATATTTGTTAATGAATTTCACTACATTCATAAGCACTTTGGCGTGATTCTATTAGTTTAATCAAGCTAGGAGAATATTTTATGTTTTGATTGATTAATTCAAGCAGGATGCAAGTTGAAACATACAAGCAATTAATTCTAAGATATATAAAGGATTGCGACTTTGATAGCGTATCTATGAACCAACCCACTAGATTTCCACATTTTCTATGAAGAAAAAAATAGGTTTCACTTTCAAAAATTTGGGTACATGCCATCTGCAGGTTTCCACGTTTTCTATATAGAAATAGAAAATAGGTTTCACTTTTAAAAACTAGGGTGCATGTCATCATCAACCATAATTGACCTATCTAGGGTACGCTCCAAGAAAATCAACTAGTTTTAGTGAGAAAACTTTTTGCTGCGAAAGATGTTAACTAGTGGTATCAATAATTATTATTGTCACTGCATATTATCACTAATGGCTCCGTTTCGATGATCATAAGGAAGAAAAAGATAAAAAAAATTTTGAAGCTTTTCCCTCCGTTGCTTCATACTTTTTTATATGTTAATTTTTTTTATTAATATATATTTACAATCATCTTAATTTATATTATAATTAACTCTAGAGACATTCTTACAACTTAACTTTTTAAAGACACAAGCTTCATTAGACTAAACAGAGAGACAACACTCCACCACACCACAATAAGAAGACAAATGCTCCCCACTCAAATCGACTCAAGATTGTACTAAACAAGCACCAGCCAACAAGCACCAGCCACGACCACCACTGCACCAGAGGCGCTGGCCTCTTTCTTTTGTCTCCCTTGCTTTTCATACATCTTTTCACAAGAAAAATCTACTTATTTTTTCACTGTTCATTTTACTGGCCTGTTTGGGCTACTGTCATTATACATTCAAATGTTACCATCAGCGCTTTGGTGGAAACATTCACTACCCACTTTTCATGAAAGTGGAAGTATTTAATAAAGGATTTCGGGAAGACAACGTGATTTGGACGGGTAGCTAAACTTTTTTTTTTTTTTTTTTTAATGAAAGGAGCTAAACACATTTAAAATTTTTAAAGTGCGGGTGAGTAAAGAAGACTTGCATGCGGCCGACTAACCCCTTAAATTATGACCTGTGTTAAACTTTTCATAAGAGTGGAAGCATTATTAATAAAATTTAAACCCTAAACCTTACTTAAGGGGAAGTGAGCTCCTTATAATTACCAGATAGCCCAACAAGAGTTAGTATAACAGACGTAAATTTGATAGCGACTGAGAACCGTTCAAGGGGGGCAAAGTCGAACGGAAACAGCATAGTTTCACCTTTAATAAGATGCGAACATCACATCAGTTGACCGTGTTGGCTGCAACATGAACAATGGAGTTTTATTAATCCATAAGTCAATGACATCTATTCCAGTTTATTTTCCATATGTATAGATGCCGATGAATAATCTAGCGATCTAGAGAAGGAATATAAACTGGAATAATCCGTGCACGGAATACTCTTAATTAATTAAGTAAGAGGTTGGAAGAATGGGTCACTGGATCACTTATTAATTATGCCAAAAGGTAATGGCACAGGTTATCGTTTCAACATGTTTTTGAGGCCGAGCCGAGAATAGTGGATTCCCAACTTGGAAGACAGGTTTTTTTTTTTTTTGTCATTATTATTATAATTACAACAGTTTTGGTTTTTTGAGATTTGAATATAATTTGCATTAATTGACCTAACATGTGCATGCATATGCGGATTCTCTAATCTGGTGGTTCACAGTTAGCAGTACCAGTTGGTTCTTTAATGCTGAAAAACGTGATTGCATTTACTTTAACCAATAAGAAATTGATATTAGCTGCATCCAGTAATTGATGATGGTGCTGAATTTCTCCACTTTCAAATCACTTTCATACCCGGCCAAGTGACATAGAGCTGAAGGTGGCAGTTGGCCGCTGAATCTTTTTAAAATGAAATGCCTCCCTAAACAATATGATAAGTATTTTAAAATATAGCTTATGGCTACACCATCTGTCTTGAAGTAGAAGTGGTTCTGATCTAATGTAAACACGCTTCTTTTTTAATTTTGTAAATTTTAAATATATATAACAATTTAATTATTGTCTTTATTAGTCGGTATTCGTTTATGATGTCAACAATTATTTTGATCAAAAAGTTATATATTTCAAAAATTGTTTAAGAGTGAATATACAACTATTAAAATTTAAAATGCACAATATAAATAATTTTTAACATATTAATTTTTCGGCATTATTAACAAAAGTCTTCATTAAAAAAAACAAGAGTCCCGCTTCTATGATATAGAAACAGTTTCACATGACTCAATTTATTTTTACCATCTTGATAATTAATGGAAAGTTCATTTCATCCATTATATTTATCATCATTTGTTAGGTGAGCTATTTGTTTTAAAAATATTTTAAAATATATATTCATATGTGAAATATGAAAAAAGGGCACACTTTCATCTAACCAGGTTACATAGAAATGATTTCATATATCCTCTTCATTTTCTAAATGTCGATGATTGATATAAAATTCAATTCATTCATTATATCTAATATCATTTGTTTAGCTAGAAACTAAGTTTTATCAAAAACTAATGTGCATATAGGCTATGTTTACTCAAAAATAAGTACATTTATGTGTAAATAAAAGAAAATACTTATATCCAATCTCATATATATTAGAACAAAATAATACTTTATAGAATCATTTATCAACTTATTAATGATATTTTAAATAATTTAGATGTTAAAAATACTATTTAAAAATTAATATTTAATATAAAATTATTCTATTACATTGATTTTTCACATTTATAAATGGGTCCCATACATTGTGTTACTAAACAAACAAAAGGATGTCCACGATAATAGAAATGACACTGCATACAATAGATGGAGTAGATCTTCCATCAATCATCAAAAATTAAGAATGAAAGGGATTTACATAGAAGTGGCCTCATGTAAAAAATAATTAGATTCATTCACTTATGCATTAGAATACAACTATACTTTATAAAATGATTTATCCACAGAGTGATATTTTTTTGTGATTAAAATGTTGAAAATATAATTTCACAATAATTAATATCAAAGTATTTTATTATGGTGATTTTATACAATTATAAACAAGGCCAATGCACACTAGACAAATGATACGGTTTTTATGAAATATAAATATAAATAATACTAAATACGATAGTTAGAATAGATTTTTCTTTAATCATAAAGATTAAAAAATAAATAGAGACTCCTCCATGGTTAGGATTACCCTTTGACTCTCTACTAAACTCTCCACTAGTCATCTCCTAAGAAAAATGTCACATAGACTTACTAGTATAATAGTGTCATTTCTTCTACTATAAAACAACCACGTAAATTCCTCTTTCATAGCATCATCACTTGTTTGTACTATCTATAGCCTGGCTAACTCAATATTGCCCCTCCTCTTGGTTGTTGACATATCTAGGGTATATTTGTTTAATATTAAAAAATTTCAAACTAAAACTTTTGACTCTCCATGATGGTCCTATTTTTACTTATTTTTTCATATTTTCCTATGCAACTATTCATTCATCTAACCTGTTTATTTTAATTTTGTTCTCTTTACTCATCAATATTATCTTTATTCTATCACATCATTTTCTACCATTTAAAAAACTTTTATCACTAAAAATTTTTCATCTAAAAATTTCATCATTTCCCAAATAAACACACCTATAAGAATCCCCCACGAAGGACCCAAAAACGTTATCAAGCTCTTATTATGAGTTGTTATTAGCACCATTAAGATACAAGCAGCCCAAAAGCTTATAAAAGGAGAACTCAGACATTCCCAAAGGAAGACTTGAGAATACATGAACAAAGAAAGAAGAAAAGATATGACAAAAATCTTTCACTATCAACCACATCCCTAATAAGGCCTCACTAAGATAGGAGTCCTCACCATCGGGACAAAAAACTTGAAATAATGAGGAGATGGAAAGAAAACCATGGAGACGAGAGAAACGTTGAGAGACAGAGAGGAGGAGGAGGAGGACGGTCGTAAAGTGTGTAGAGTTAAATGGAAACATTGTGAGATAGGCCTATATTAAAAAAAAAAGAGGTTAGGTTATGTATTTCCAAGAGGCACAGAAATTTAGCCATTTTTAAGTTTATGTAGTCATTTTTTAAGTGTCTACTTTAAGTTCTTTGCTACAAATAACTTATTACAAGAATTTTATAAAATGCCATTTGAGACGTTAATTCACTATAAATAGTAAAAAAAACATTTTAAGCAACAAATAAAAATTATTGCATATAGCATTAAAATTAGCAAAAAATTGTTACATATGGATTTTATACGCAACAAACAAACATCTGTTACATATAATACTATATGCAACTAATTTGTAACCTAATGTTTTATTAGTATACTACAACATGACATTTGATATTACAACTGCGAGATTAAGCTTCCAACTTTGGCAGACAATTTCTCCCATTTTAAGGAGGTGATTTGAACCTCTATGAGAGCTATGAAAGTTGTTACCCCAGCCGACTAAGCCTTTATAACTTAATTTTGGTTTTATACGCATTTATTTGTTTCATTTAGGTATATACCACTACCTAATATAGGCATATTGTAGCAAAATATTCTTTTCCTATAATTATAAGCAACAATAATTATTATACTCAACAAATCTTGTTGTTGCATATATTGATCTTTGTTGTTCCATGTGCAACAAAAATTTCGCTATATCTCACCAGTTGCATCCATTAATATTTACCTGCAAACATATCAAATTTGGCTAAATGTTGGCTACACTCGAAGACTTATTGTAGTGTTGGTAGATGTTGCGAAGTTTTACCCTGATAGATTGGCTACGTATCATGGACCATACGACCAAATTTAAAACATCTGCCTTTTACCTGTCGGTCACATTATATGTTGATGATCAGCGTAGAGTGCAACTGAATAATACGTGCGTCCTTATTGTTTTCCTAGCCGTAAATTCGATAGGTAAGAACTACGTAGGAAATTTCTGACGGAGATTAGAACAGTCTTAAGGATTGTTTTCTTACGACAGTTCTTAGAGGTGAATGCTCCATGTCCTGCTTTAACGCTTAGCAGGTGAGTGTACTGGCAGGCTTTCCCTGACTTGGCACAACTCGAGGGACAGTCCATCAACTATCGTAATCCATGTGGGACATTTCGGCAGGGAAGGAGAGGAAGTCAAGCCATGTGGTAGCCGCATATGCATGCATGTGATGAATGAGAAAGGGACGTCATGAATGGTGGCTGTATTCAATGCATGGTATAGTGTGGTACTTGCTAGTCCTTTCCTCCTGACCTCACATATAGAAAGTGGATGACCACGAATGCATGTACACTTGCATTATTTCAGGCTGGGGGAATTCTATATACGTCTGCATTATCATTTGTGTGTAGAAATTGATCTGCAGCACTCGAGAAATTTCTTTCTTTTTTCCTTTTTAATTATTCCTGAACACCCACATTTTCAAACCAAATTGTGGTGAGCCCCACGAACTAATTCCTTTTTAATTACCACCATCTTGGATATGTGGTGGTAATGCTTGTGGGGGAAAAAGTCATCGTGCAATGCGTGTATCATGATTCATCCTCTGCAGACAGCAAGATCAACAAGGATTTTCTGATGCATGCAACTTAATTTGTCTCAGCCGTCGTGTCTATTGTTTTGGAAAATGATATACAAATATAATAAAACTATAAAGTAAAAACCTACAATGTCATGCAGGTCATATGCTTTTTTATTGGTATTTTATATTATATAACAACTGATACTACAGTCAAGTACATTCATAAGATTCCAATGCTAGAGAAAATCTAAAAATCCTCAAAATGGAGGGAAGTACGCAAAACCTTACAGTGGAGAGAGATGGTAACACCGGCATATAAGCGGGACTAGCAAGAATTGAAGCCTGTTGCATTATTTACGAGGCAACAGACTTACCACACCTCGTCATGGCCCAGCCACATGATTTTTTATGTTTAAAACTTCACAAAAATAAATTCCTATCCCTCTTTAAATTAATTTGGTAGCAAAGATTTACAAATAATTTTTTTGAAGATCTATATACAACAAAATTTTTAGTGTCATGTGAATGTTTACCAAGGGCCACTACAACCAATTTTATTTTTAGTAGTCATGTTTCATTAGCAAAATTTAGGAATTTTATTACTAATAGGTATCAACGACTATATATAGGCAGAAAATTTATTTGTGAAAATGAAATCTAGCGTAGTGGATTGTTATGATTGCCAAACCCCACTCTTAATTATAGTAATTTTATATTACAGAAATAATCCATAGAGAAGAACATGATAAATGGCTTGTATTTTAAAAAATTAAAAAATTAGAAAAAACGCAAGAGCATGCATATTTACTATAACCGAAGTGCAAATAGAATTCACGCGAGTAAAAAGTGAAAAAGCACATTCGGTTGACCAATCAAAATAGTCAAGCGTGCGGACTATGGTCTATCGAGTTGCTTGTGCAGCCGCAGATACGTTTCGTTGGTTCAAAAGAGTTACATAAACGGCTTAAATGAGATATTGATGGGGAAGAATTTTTTTTTTTGATTGAAAGATGGGGAAGAATTTTAACAACAGATTTTTCTCTCTCATAGCGTTATCATAGAATTTAAGAATATAATTTTATCTTCAAATGTCGACTATTGTCTAATATCAAATGCATCTTGTTACAAATTTTTTTTATAGCCAAGGAGTAGACTTAAGCTACTCACACGGAAGACGCAGACCTATACATGGTTGGTATTATTGCAAATACTTTAGCGTAGCATATGCTTGGCAACCATATAAATTTTTTTTTAGAATTACCTCTTGCAGCTAAATACATAAGGTTTGTTTAGAAAATGATAAAACTTTTAGAAGAAAAATTTTTCATATAAATATTTTTTAAATGAGAAAAATGATATAGCATGACAGGAGTAATGACGAAAATTAGGATAATTGTACTAAAAATTGTAAAAAAAAAATTTAATAGGATAGTATAGAAAAATTTGATGAAATAATTGAAAAGTAAACTATTTGTTGACAGTAAAGAAATATTTTTTAAAAAAAAACTTGGAATCAACTAAAAATTTTGTTATTTATTTTTTATATAAATTTTGTTGTTTATATTAAAAGCATATAAAAGGATCGATTAACTACCGTTACTATATTTAATCTGTTGCCCATAATCATAGGATTTTTAAAAATAATTATATTTATTAAAGATGAATTTTCCTGTCAGCTATGGCAGTGGCGAAAAGCGTGGTCAGAAAAAGGTCAGGTGGCCAATCAATATAATAGTTGCAAGAAAGAACGCAAAAAATTGGAATGTTGCTAACGATGCAACTTAAGGATGAGTTTCGGGTTGACGTCAGCAAGGCAATTAAGCCTAAGCGAAGTTTGGGAAGGTCAAATTTTGTGAGGTGGTAAAAATTGAAAAATAAAATATTTTAAAAATTGTGTGATTAATAGAAAATGATATAGGTAGACTTTTTGAATAAATAGATTTAATAGAAGTAGTTGAATGAAAAATTAATTAGAATATAAGTGGAAAAAATATTATTATTAATAGAATAATCATCTGCCTCCGGAGATGAAATCCCACATTCTTCCACCCTCTCCCACATCCATTGCTTACCCAACATGCACCTATTTAGAAAACCTTAGCCCTAACCCATTAGGTCGGGTTTGGGTTGAATTCAACCTAAATAGTAACAGAAAATAAGATCCGTTTCACTAAAAGTAATTACCAATTTGACATATTTCATTCCAAAAGATGACATGATGTCTAATTCTACAGCTTATACGTCAAGGAAAGTGACTTTGATGTATTTTAGTCTCTAGGAATAAAACAAAATGTTGTCGCTTAAGGATTTTTTTAATGTGAATAGAGATCATCGTTCTAATCTGGAATCGAAGCTGGGCTCTATTCACACACGCTTGATGTCAAATCACTTGGCTGCACCTTATGTGATGTAACGATTTTAATTCAATAAGAAATGTAATAAGCTCACTCCATTAATTATTTCTTATTCAAATAGCTTGAAAAATATAAACTTTTTAAAAATAAAATAAGAGAGATGGATTGTTCATATGCAATCTATAAAAGACTTCGATCGACAAAACGAATGTTACAACGAAAGGCACATGCTTAAATGGAATCGGGGTCCGGCGGGCCTCTCTAGCGGCTAGTAGAGGGTGCTCTCTGGCGAGCGATACATATATAGATCTTTGATGGATCTGATGTGATTTGGGCTGTAACTTCTGTTCCTAGAAATAACTTTTCTACCTCTTTTTGGGGCTTTCTGATTTTTATTTTTTTTTTTCAAATATGAGTTTCAAATATTTTTAATGATTCAAATTTGGACTTTATTATAGCTGGACAGTCACCATAATTTTGGTATTTTTATGTTAAGTCACCATAGGAAATTCTTGCATACGTGACTATCTCAGGAAGTAAAGTACAACAGCCTTTTATTAATACAAATACAAGACAGCTGTTTACAAAAGCCATACAGATTACACATAACAACCTGTTACGTCTATTGGACTTATTTCAGAAATACAAAAAGAATTACTAAAACTAGTATGTAAGCAATTATGTCGTGGAAAAATTTTAAAATTTCCCTTTTGAAATTTATTTAAAACAAAAAAACTAAATTCACCGGCCTTCCTCACTGTTTCAACTTTCAATCCCCTACAAATTCAAAAAAAAAAAAAAAATCAATCCCCTGCTGCACGAAGCCTGAGCGTTTCATAGGAAATCCGCGGTGGCGCGTGAGCTGGGGCTTGCTAAAGGGCAGATAGACAACAAATGAACTAAATGGGTTGGATGAATATGAGCATACCAAAATTGGCGGCCTGGCTCCAAAGCCCATTTGGAGCTACACGGCCTTATGCGGTACCTCCCTTTCCCTTTAATCTTCCCCCGAACCCAGAAATGGCTGACATGATTTCTACTATACTTGACAGATCAACCCAAGAGCAGCGGCCGAATTCCGAGACGTGAAAGAGGTGAGGAATGAACTGGCAGCTTCATACACGTGGCGGTGTATTTGAACGATTTCTGTCCACCCAAGTCTGCTTTTTCAGAAGAAAAATTCTTCTACATATGACGCCCGCTCGCTCCCTGAACCTGTTTCAAGACTCTTTTGGGAAGGAAAGGTGGGGAAAATGCATTTGCTTCTAAAACGTGCTCCCCCATCACGCGCATTCCTCTCCTATTGCAGAAGCTTTCACAGCTCTCTTTCAACGCTTCTCTCTCAAACCCAGCAGCAGAAGACCCCACCTCGCATCGATGACTTGGGGCCGCTGGCTTGCCCTCTCAAATCCCGATCCGTTATCCGATTCCAAGGCCCCGACACCGTAAAATTCCTTCAAGGTCTCCTGACCAACGACGTCAGCCGGTTCGGTGAGCCGCCGCGGGAGAAACCGGCTGCATTCCCCACGCCAAATCTCCCCCTCTGGTCAACGCCGCCTATCTACGCAGCCTTGCTCACTCCTCAGGGAAGGTTTCTCTATGACCTCTTCCTCTACCGCCCTACTCTACCGGGGCAGAAGCTCGGCTCCACAGGGTCGGGCCCTGGACCGGAGCTGGACGGGGATTCCCTCGCTCTGTTTGCTGATGTTGATGCGAATTTCGTGGATGAGCTGTTGGATTGCTTTAAAAAGTATGTTTTGCTTTTCTCTTGCCGTTTCTTTCTTTATTTTTGAAAGTTTCATGATTTGGGTTTTTAACTTCTGTGGGAATGAACTGAAATTGGTATCCGTCTAATGTATTTGCAATGAAATTGGATTGTTGAGGGAATCATTTATAGTAGAAAGTAGTAGAATCAGTGCCCCATCCGCCCTTCATTAAATCATGCGAATGTTGATGTTTTGTTACAGATGGTTATCATCCTACAGTAGAAAAAATAATATTTGCCGCATGTTGCTGGAAAGATTTAAATTTTAACAGAGATTGAATAGAACTGAAGTTTGGTATGCTTCGTTGCAGATGTTCTTGATCATATGATAATGATGTGGTGAGGCAACGTGGACCTTTGGAAATAAAAGAAAGTAACTTCGCATGTGTGTTGTTTGACATGTGTGCTGAGTCATAACTTCAGCCATAGGAGTGTGTTGATACGCTGTGGTGATCAATTGCTTTTTCCTTTTATATTGTTACAGGCGTCCATATCTTTTAAGAACTATGCTCCTATCTTCAAATTAAAATATGGACCTTTGTACAGAGATATGGCTGAGATATGATGATTTGAGATGAGTTTGTTAGGTGTGTTATCTTTTAATCAACTCCGAGTGAGGAAACCAAGATTTTACATATGTCATCAATTTGTGTATGATTTAACTGCTCCTTTTATGATCAAGTAGGGCATTTTAAAAATACTGTTGTGTGTTCACATATAGAAATACCTATGCATGTGGATGAAGTATGATCAGGGGAATAATTTTTGCCATCTCCTCCTTCACCTCTTTCTATGTAGTGTGAGTTTTAGGGAAAAAGATTTCCCTTTTTTTTTTTTTTTTTTACCTCTTACCAAACAGACCCTCAATGTAAAAAGTAATGAAAATTTCACAAATTCTTGTTATTGACATTGTGAAACGTGGGGAATGAATAAAAAGAACTGGTTGGACAATAGGATTTCTCCTACCAGTTTATTTTATTTTTATTTTTTGACTATCTAATTCACACATTTGAAAACCTTTATGCAGTGTGTATATATTTCCATTTCCAAATTTTGAAATTTTCAATTGTGTCGTCTTCACTCCTACATGATGTTAAATTTTTATGTGTATATTTCCAGTCAAAATATTTTCGGCATCATAAATATATGCATATTTATCAATATTATAAATGGTTTAGATTAAAATAAAAACTTCTAAAAATAACAAAAGCAACCAGTTGGATAAACCCTATTGCCCAATCATTTATTTTCAGTCATTAACCATGAAATATTCAGTATTATGAAAAGGATGCAATCCCAGCTGAAATTTCCTAATTATTTCATTTTATAATGATGGAGGAATTAAGTGTCGTATCATTTGAATTTGACTGTCTGGAGATTGCCCGTCAGATTGTAATGGACAAAGAGATCAACACAAGCATTTATCCTGCGTGCTTTGCAAATTAGGTGAGGGACCTTGTATGCAATCCACACTCTCAGGAACAAAGATGGAGTACAGTGTGGATTGCAAAGTTTTTGCAAAAGATCGCAAATTTATAAATTTTATGGTAACCATCACAATGTTAACCCACTTTGGAGAGGGGGACATGCAGGTGTGATGGAGGTTGGAATGTTGGGTGATGAAAGTAAGATGAGAATGCCAAAAGGTAAGGCAAGAGAAGATCATTTTGTATGATCTGTGCATTCAGTGAGAATCTTAGCAGGAATTGGTAATAGCATGAGTTTAATTAAATAGATAATCTCACATTATGGTACATGTTATAAGAAAAATCCTTTGTTATGCTTGAAATGAAAGGTTATGGTCTCAAATGGAGTGGAGCAACCGAATATATTTTGTTTCTCCATCCATTTTACTGGCACACAAGTGAATCCTCTTTCTGCCAAATATTTAAAATTTACCATGAAAACAAAAACCGCAATGACCCATACTCAAAAGCGAGTCATCAAAAAAAATGTCCAGCAGGCTGTGAGCAATATGTAAGAAATACAGGTAAGTCACCTGATATAGCATACTTTCAGTGTAATCCATGTCAGCTGTTGAAATTCGTTTTTGCACACAAGGCCAAGTTTAGTGGTGCATTTGTTGTTGAAGAAGCAGCAGCAGTTTGTAAATATCATGTCTTTATCTGTAAGGAAGTGGGAAAACATAAAAGAGGACAAAGTATTTGTAGAAATTTTGGGAGACACTACAGCCTCCTTAGAGAAATTAGTGAGGATTAGCATTGAGAAACTGTAACAGTGTGGCATTGAGAAATTTTAACAGTATGTCAGCGGGTTGGTTAATACAGGATTTATGGGAATTATTTGAGTTACTAGCCATGACCAGGGCATGTGCTAGCAACTGTTGTGAATATTTATGATGAAAGGATGAACAATAAATTGAACATTGGATTCAGATACTAGGTTGGTGTCCAATAGCATGGATAAAATGAGTCAGGTCCTGGGTGTATGCTATTTTTGGATGGTTGCTGGATTATACATGACATGGCCCCACTTAGGTGTATCCAGTTCCCTTCTACCCCACAAATGCTAGCATGCTCTTATATTTCAATTTTGGATAGTTGCACCGAAGATGAATTGTCTTTGTTTATTCCTGTTGTATATTTTTTGTACTGTGAAAAAAGAAAAATCCTGTGTTAGGCATTAAAGAAACATTCTAATGAATAAGATGATTGCTAACGTCTTCATTCTTTTAGCTCAGTAGGCTTATGCTCAAAACGAGCTTTGTAAATCTTTATATATATATATATGATAAATATTCAGGTGCAACTTGATTGTGAAGTCCACTTGATCATGAATAAGAAATCTACTTCACTCATTGTATTTAGAATTATTCACTTTATTATTAGTATACTAATTTTCATCCAAATCCAACATTTGTATGTACCCTTTCTTAAAATGGTACAAAATCAACGTATTAAATAGTTTAATGTAAATATTAAGTTTAAAGTGATATGTGCAATATTTAAACCATCTAAAGTATGATTTTTATGTAGATAAATGATCATATAAAGTATTATCACATTTTAATACGTGTGAGGTCTATTTTTGTAGTAAACTGCACTATCATTATGGTGTAGTTCGTTTGCGCACGATAGGCTCTCATGTATGTATGTATGTATGTATAAGAAATATTCAGGTGCAGCTTCACTGCACCAAAATTACTGTGTAGTTACTTCAAAATGAGCCTAACATGATTATAAAATTATAATTTGCTCCACCTATCATATTTAGAATTATGTATTCTATTACCTTACTAATTTTCATCCCAATTGGATGTGTGTATGGATCTCATTTGAAAATTGTATAAATTAAACATAATAAAATAATTCGATATAAATAACAACTTTAAAGTTGTTTTTTCAATATGTAACTCATTTGATATAAAATTTATATGTGGATAAATGATTGTATAAAGTATTAATACATTTAAGTACATATGGGGCCATGTTGGGCCAAATGCACATTAATTACGGTACAAGCAAATTCATAGGAAAGGTTCTCTCTCTATGTGTATGTATATATATATATATAACGGTTCGGCAGTTGAAATTATCCCCAGCAACTCCCCATTGGAAATTAACATGTAAGGAATGTATTTGAGATAATATGATAATTCCATTTTCTATTTTTATTCATAAGGATGCCAAATGCCAAGAACGACAAAACGCAAGAATGTGTGGCACTGGTCTGCAACAGTGTATGCATTTCATATTGATAGTTGCACGATTGTGCGTCCGTGCTGGTGTGCAACAGTGTATGCATTTCGTGTCGATAGTTTCATGTATTTCTTGATCAGATCTTATGACTTATGAATTTGATTCTTAGATACCGGCTGAGATCAAAGGTGGATATAGAGAATGTCTCAGAAGAATTTTCATGTTGGCAACGGTTTGGTGGGAAACTTTCTGTCAAGGCCGCCTCTGCAGATGAAGAACCTGAAGCTGATTCAGTCGGTTGGGGTGGCAGTGTAGACCATGCTGGTGTATCAGCTGCACAAGGAAATAGTCATGGGTGGCAGTGGTTTGATGACCCTAGATTGGATTGTCTTGGATTCAGGGGGATTTTCCCATCCAATATCATCCGTAAGAATATTTAGTCTGCAATAAATTTGAAATGCTTTTCTACTAGGCTCCTGTCTTGCTTTCCAGCAGCCATCTCATTATAGCCAGTAACAATCCTTATTTTTGTTTACCATTTCTGCAGCACCATTGATGGAGTCTGACAAGGAGACTAGTGAAGAATTTTATCTGCTGTTGAGGTTGGAAAAAGGGGTGGCAGAGGGCTCAACTGAGATTCCAAAAGGTCTCCTGGGCTCCTTTGCTTGCATTTCGTGTTCCTTTCTTATTTCTGAGTTTTCAGAACAATTCCCCAGCGCTGACAGCTGATTTGTGTTTCAATTAGTTTGAACCCAGTGATTGGGTAATTGAATGGCTTTTTATTTATTTGGTCCAATCCCTCCTTGCTGCTGAACTTGATTCTGTAATCCTGTCTTTTCTCAGGTGAAGCAATCCCTCTTGAATACAATTTTGCGCGCCTGAATGCAATAAGCTTTGATAAGGGATGCTATCTGGGCCAGGAGTTAGTAGCCCGAACGCATCATCGTGGTGTGATACGCAAGCGCTTGTTTCCACTAAAATTTGTTGATGACAATGGAGAAGGTCTGGTATGCATTCATTAATGAATTTGTTTCTGGGCTTTTGTTTCTTAATTGCTAAACATAGCATATGCCCTTTGTCTTTTTCTAGAGGTGGAGCAGAAGGTAGCTCCTGGATCAGAGGTAGTGGATGCCACGTCCCATAAGAAGGTAGGAACTGTAATGACTGCCCTCGGTTTTCGAGCGATGGGTGTGTTAAGACTTGAAGAGGCACTAAAAGGTTCAAATGCATTGAGAATAAAGGAAAACGAAGAAGTCGTGGTTCAGGTTGTCCGTCCCAAATGGTGGCCTGCTGAATGGTTGCTGCAGTTCGAGGAACACAGTGCGGTTTCTTAGAGTTTTATTCTCTTACTTGGGGCCAAGAGGCAGAGCCCCTTTGCGAATTTTCCATCCTCTAAAATTCAGTGTTTCAGGTTGGTGAACTAAAGAAGTTGTGCTCTGTAGTTTATTTAGTCAACTGGGGAGTGCAGGGCACTGAGGATAGAACGGTCAACTCTTATTTTCTCCTGCATGCGTTGAGCTGAGAAAATTTTCGTTTGTATTGTCTTTGCCATTGATCTGGAGGGGCTTTTTCCACGATGTTGGATGAAGCCTAGAAATGAGTTGGAATTCTATCTACCCAATTTCTGACGATGTGGAAGGCTTGAAGCACATTGGTTCGGTTTTACTGGCCCCGCCTTGTAATTACTAGAATATTTTTGCTTCCAAAAATGTTTTCCATCGTTAGTAGTAATATTGTTCCCTTCTTGGGATTTCTGCAACATGGAACTTCTTTGATAATTCTCAGTCGAGATTTTAGTGGAAAATCCTTTCGCTCATCTGGGTGGGTTTTCTAGGGCTTTTTCATGAGCATGAAAGCTTGATCCTGGTCCCGGAGTCTATGATTCTTGCTTCGCCCTCACTGATATTCGGTAGTTGAAATTGTTTTCGTTGGGTGGAGTATGCACTCAAGGGAAGTTCTTCCCATGCCACTTTTCTTCATTTCTCCCAATTGACGTACCCTTCGTGCCTTTTGTTTATCCAAATTTCAGCAATCTACCTTGTTCTCTTGACGTTCGAATGCAGCTCTTTCCTGCTTTATGGTTGTGGATGGGCCATTTTCTGCTCGTGCAATCATTCGATTTCCCAACGCAAAGAAATAGCATCAACGCAGTTGGCCGCTCCATTCTAAATCCTCTTGGAAATGGTAGTGAAAATGACGCAGGGAGAATACCTCCACAAGATGCTGGTAGGCATGGTTGCTTTTTCCTACAAAATGTAAATAAGCACGCGTTAACGACCAAGGCAGTCTAGGCCTGAAAGCGATGGAGAACGGAATGCGTGCATGAATCCATGTCCTGGGCAAAATCAAAGTCCTCTGGCATGATCTTCGGTTGTTACGTCCTTCTCTACATTCTTTCCAAGCGAAGCGCGCTCCCAGACGAGCACATACAAATGACTTTTTGAGCCATATCCCTGTCGAACGCATAACGACAAACAGGTTGAGGGACCAAAGGCAGATGATTATTCTTGTGGGGAGGATCAAAATGCAAGCGACATGCGTACGGCAGATCACGAGGGCAAACCTCCCTCCCTCCCGCGGGCCTCAGCCTATTTGGATGGACGGCTGGCTGGAGACCCGTACTGTAGTGTAGACATGTGATTCTAGTGTGGGAAAGCCTGCTGCGCTGGGAAATTGCTCCCAACGGTTGAAATCTGAATAGGAAAGCAGGGTTTGCTCCGCAAGAAAACGGAGCCAGGTAAAAGACACATCTTCAACCACCGAAGTGTCCTTGTGTTCACGAGCAAAAACCTCTGCTGGGGCACCACCATTTATGAGGGAGAGCTTGATTACAAACACACCCATGTTGGAACACCTATAGTCCCATCTGGATTGCTGTTTCCATCTTTTCTGTTTATTAATTTATCTTTCTTAATTCTTTTTTTTTTTTTTTCTTGCATTCCTTTTATTATTTTTGCCGTTCGCCAGCTCAATATTTTATTCCGCATTAGTCGTTTTATTTTATGCTTACGCAACTGATACGAAGGAAGCTGTCAATTAGTTTTATAGCTTAACGGATTAACTTTTGAGTCCCAAACCCTTCATTATCTTTAAAATACATGTTTACTTTTTAAAAAAATTATCATATTGATAGAAGCTTTAATGAGCACAAAATTGAATCCTCTTTGTAACTATTTATATCATTTTTTTTTATCAAAAAGTAAAACTATCATATTGAAAGAAGCTTTTAAGTGAGCAAAATTGAATTATTTAAGTGAACATCTTAATCATTTATAAATATATTTATTGTTAATGGATTCTACTATGGCCCACATAAGCTTCAGCCGATGCGATAAGTGCATATTATGGTCCGCCGGAATTTTTATCAATGTAATTAGTCATTGTTAGCTAAACATACATTTTTTAATATAACGAAATGATTATTTCTCATAAATTAATTTGAAGCCTTTAAACGATTACTTGAAAATTTTCATCGATTCCTTTATTTCTTGAGGTTCCTTTATTTCTTGAGGTTTAAAAGCTAGCTTTATTGTCAGCAAGAGTCTAGCGCGCTTACTAAAGAGTCTTTCTATGGTGCGAGAGGTCCAGAGGTAGGGTTCTACTGCTGTGATGCCTCTCTTTGTATAGCCCAATTCATTTTAAGACCTCATGATTAATGAAAATTTACTTCATCTATTATATTTAACAACATTATATTATTATAAAAACTCTTTCATTTGTCATTATCATTATGTATAAGCACCATTTTCGGAAAGGAATCCCATCCTGTACACTTGGGTGCAAATAACAATTTTTTTTTTAAAAAAAAAAATTTACTCAACTAATTATTAAAATGCCACTAATTTAAAAAATTCAAAAATAGTTGCAGATCTCCAAAAATAATAAAAATCGATATATGTATTAAACATATTTAGATTAATAGTTGTGTAAAAAATTTTAAAATGCACTAAAATGCACTTGTAGCGAGCTTAAGTACACATGGGTCCATAGGATCGGTGCTCTTTCCAAAAGCCTTTCATCCATGTTCAAAATTTCAGACGTTAAGGGTTAGTTAAATACTCAAATGGGATACAAGCAAATTAATATTTTTAATCACACATATTATAAGATGGGTCATGATCATTTACAGTCTATTGTAAGTCACAAGAACTGCATCTAGTTGTAAAACATTTTTTTTGATATTTATGCTTATACCTACGATTTTTTACATAAATTATATTACGCATATAATTTAGCCAATCCCACTTAGGTGGGAAATGACTGATGATGATAACACTCATGCTTATAATTTGAAATTTATTGCAAATGTCTGTTAATTTTTAAAATATATATTTGCAGTTATGCTTATGGCAAGTTTAAAAAGCAAGGATGCCTTTTTAATAAATCAAAACAACTCATCGTGTTTATTAATAAAGTTTAAAATCATTTACCCGCATATTAATGATATATATAGTTTAAATGTTGAAAATAAAATTTTAATATTAATATTTTGTATTAAATTATTTCATTACATTAATTTTACATATTTACAAATGGAGCAGTCATGCGCAAGTGACAAGGCCATGCTAAATACAACTCAGTGCAAGTACATGATGGCAAGAAAATAAAATTTGATACTCACAAATAAAGACAATGTCAAGTGCGCTGTTGAAGATGATGAAAAGAAAATCGATTTTAGGGAATGACTCTCCCGTGAGAATGATCACGTTCTTAATAATTTAGCTTGGGAATAGAAGGGCAGAAGCTCTGGCAGGGGAAACTGTAAGGGAGTAGTTTACTACAGGAGGAGAATCAATGACCAGCTGTAGTTTGTCTAGACTCGAGTACATTTTTATCGAATTCATCTGCTGGTCCTCACCCAAATCTCCGGAAACCACCGGCCGTTCTATCGCATCTCCTCATTACAATTCACCGCATTTTGCAGAATTGCTAGACGCTTGCCAGACACGGGCCAGCAAACAATTACAGGCCTAATGCCACTGGTTATTTGCAAAATAAACACTATAACTTTTCATGATTCATTGCAAAATAAATTCTTTGGGTTTCAAAATATTAACTTTTTTTATTTATTTTTATAAATATTAACTTATAAACAATTTTTTATCAATTTTGAATATTTTTAAATATTTTTTTATTTTTTAAATACAGTGGCATTTTAATATTTTTCTGACTCAAAAATTATGAAAAATACCACTTTGTTTAAAAATAAAAAATGCTTAAAACATCCGAAACTGGCAAAAATTAGTTTATAAATTAAACACACCCTCATATATATGTTTATTAAAAAAAAATTCCAGTGACTCATTGACTCACGGAGCCTAAAAGTTAATAGGGTCTATTTTGCAAATAGACCAACACCAGCCATCCCATCCGGTCGTCCTAAATGCTACCACAAAAAATTTATTTCTTTTTATTTCTTTAGACGCTTGCCTCAGCTAGATCCGATTATTTTTATTTTATATTTTATTTTGATTTTAAAAATCAAATGCATACATCCGCTCTTTTAATTCATTTTCTAAAATCGAAGAAAAATAACAAGTAGAAGAATTTGTCAAAATCTCACATTATGCGGAATATAGTGCAGCCCACGGGCATTTTAAAAATTAAAATAAGAAATTTACAGTCGCTCATAACTCGCAAGTCGCCAGCTTTAATCGGAGACCACAACCGGACCCAATAACTTTTTTCATCGTAACCGGCCCCAATAACTAAAACATGCGTTAAAAGCAAAATTATGCAGAATCAGAGAACTGGCTTCTGCCAATACCCTGATTAATAGTGGGTCAGTCCTAATAAACTGATCATTTCCAAGTTAATGATGCTGGGCCACATGCCTTGCGATTTTAGGCCTGATTCTTGCTTCTTTCTCACAAAGAACAACAGGATCAAAATGGAAGTAGAATCCATCCATGAATGCTGGAAATTAAAATACCGAGTAAAGCCATGTGAGCTGAGTACAACAAGAGCAGGGGGGTGGCCCATGTTTCCAAAAACAGCCAAAAAGACATTGCTGCATTCCCAACCAGAGCCCGTCCCTGAGAAGAGGACAGATTTCCTTTTCCTAATCAAAAACAAACCAACAACGATCTTCGGCATCAGCAGTCAGTGGACTACCCTCCCTCCCTTCCCCCATTTTCTTCCAAAACACTTTTCTGAGTTCATGGAATATACCTTAGTTAGGAAAATGTAATGATGGATGCATAAGACCAAAACCAAGCATGGAGACAGCCAAGGTAAATTCAGCAACTACCACTATTATTAGGCTTGCTAAGCTCTTCCAGCACCAACCCCATTGTGGGCCTCCTATCAGACACGTCGTTGGTGCAAGACAAAGCAAGTTTGGTCAGCTTAGCAGCCTCTGAGTCAGAGAACTTCCCTTGAAGATTGCCGTCGATTAGGTCCTCCAACTTCCCTGATTCTGCAGCAAGTCTTGTGGCGTGGCTGATCCTGCGTTTCCCAGCGAGGAGCTGAAACAGGATCACTCCAAATGCATAGACGTCGCTCTCTTCAGTGAACCTGCCAGTGGTGGTGTATTCAGGGGCAAGGTAGCCCATTGCAGCACTGGACTTCAGGGTTGAGAAGACAACATCATCTGCTAAAAGCTTGTGCAGACCCGAACTGGACAGCAACGGGTTGAAATGCAGGTCAATAAGAATCTTTTCCGCTGATATGTTTTGGTGAACGAGAGCAGGTTTGTTGGGTCGGTTGCTGTGAAGATATTGCATGCCTGGATTGAAGAACGAAAAATCATATCAGCAAAATTTTCTAACCATTCCATCACTTCACATCCAAATGTCCAATAGGCAAGCAGCACCAGCAGTGGATTAAAATGCTCTAGTTAGATTCCAGAATTACTGCATGATGGACAGATGATGATGATGCTCTATCTACGAGATTACCGAAGCCTACGTAGATCAATATAAAAATACCAATGCCCATCAAGAACTAGAACAAACCATGAAGAACTTGATCATTTTCTAATCTGCAATCCAACAGAAGATTAAAATGCTCTAGTTGGATGCCTGATGGACGGATGATGATCATCTATATGTGAGATTAATGAAGCCTATGTAGATCAATATAAAAATACCAATAGCCAACAAGAACTAAAACAAACGGTTAAGAACTTGGCACTCCAATAAAATTCTAAGGACAGCCAAACACCAGTTGATAATACCTAATACAGGTCAAACGAATAAAAATTATAGTCAGATATCACTTCCAATTTCCAAATAGCCTGAAAAATACATAACAACTGTCGCTCTCAATCTAAACTAAACAAAGATTGAAATTGCTGAACAACCAAGATCAGAGGATCATATCTAGCACAATGCAATAAGAGAGAGTCGAAACACAGCTAGATTTTCTCGATCAACAGCACAAGAAAAATAATTATTACTAGACAGATTCAAGACGCTGAAACGTCAAATAAAAGCTCCAAACATCATGGTGATGCAGGACAGCTGCAATTCAAACTTACAAAGAATTTAGCAGCCTACTTCCAAATCCACCAAAGCACTCATAATGGCCCATAACCAGCTATCCCAGTGAGGGAAGGTCCAGGGCTCCATCAAAAAGGCATAGACAGATGATCTTCTCTATACACCAATACGGAAACTACTGACCTCATATTTTTCTTAGGCAATAGTAGCAAGCATGGGAAGATACACGAGAACTGACCTTTTGCTATGCCGTGAACGATGGAAACTCTTGTAGACCAATCAAGGACTCTGCTGCTGTCACCTTCCACATCAAGAAATTGCGACAAGCTCCCATTTGCAACGAAATCATATATCAGAAAGCACTCCCCTCTTCCCCTGGAGCAGCAAAACCCCCTCAACCCAACAAGATTTTCATGCCGCAGAGACGTCAGTAGCTTTAGCCCCTTTAGAAACTCAATCTCCTCAGACTTGCAGCTCGTCTTGTAGATGCTCTTCACTGCAACTACTGACCCATCTCTGAGAATCCCCTTGTAGGTCGCAGCAAAGTTGCTTTTTCCCAACAGATTCAAGTCCGAGAAGTACTGGGTCGCCGTCTCCACCTCCTCTAGATTGAACCTGAGCTCCTGCAACACCTCCTGAGGGAAAAAACCAACCCCACTTCGCCCATCAGCCAATGGGTCCCATCCATTAGAATACTCGAGGCTGATGAGGGGAGAAGCACTTTTCCTATAGAAGTTCTTGCCATGGTCGATGCTAAGCCTGCTGTCCGAGCTCTCAAGCGAGCCGCCAACAATCTTCTGCTGCCTGCGTCGATACCAAGTGAAAGCCAACAGCGCCGACACGGTTGCTCCCACCACGACTGCGATGACTCCAATCACAACAGCAATTGCTGGAGCCTTGGGCCTTGTTTGACAGCGGCCATTGCTGCAGTGCATTTGGATGTTTGCGGACTGTGGAATTTCTCCGGCAGATCCAGCTTCGGGAAGATTGGGATTCACGATGCTTGACATCTCGCAAGCTCGCAGCGTCGAAAAGCCGATCCCGCACAGGGCTGAGTTGTTCCCGAACTGGAATCCGTCGTTCAGCCGCTTCAACGCTTCACCAATATGGTGAGAAGGATCAGATTCTTTGTAAGAATTACAAAATAGCAGATGGTTTCATGTGTTCTTAAAAAAAAAAAAAAAAAAAAAAAATCGAATGTACCAGTTGGGGAAATTACCAGGCGGGACAATGCCGGACAGAGTATTGTTTCTAACATCCAAAACCTCCAGCTGAGGAATATCTGCAAGCTTCCTTGGAATAGAACCGAACAGCTTATTGAAGCTCAAATCCACCCTCATCAGCATTGCCAGGTCTCCCAAGCTGGCAGGAATCGCCCCCGTCAGTCGATTATATTGCAGTGCAACGACGGTCAGCTTCTTCAGAGAACCGAGTTGTGTCGGAATGCTCCCGCTGAGCTGATTATAACACAGCTGCAAAACTAACCATACCCAACAGCCAAAAAAAAAAAATCAAACACCCGAACTTTTATAAATCCGTAATAAAATAAAACTATAAAAAAAAAAAAGACTCCGCCTTTCGGCCCTTCTTCTCACCTTGGAGATTACCCATGTCCCCGACTTCCACAGGAATGCTCCCAGAAAGATTGTTAACATTGAGATACAAGTCCGAAAGCTCCGAGAGCTGCGAGATTTCGGCGGGTATCTCACCGTACAGATAGTTGTAGTGAAGGTAGAGACCGGTGAGGGACTTCAGGCCGGAAATGGCGGGGGAAACGGAGCCGTAGAGGCCTTTTCCTTGAAGAGTGATGTTGGCCACCTTTCCACGCTCATTGCAGGCGACCCCTTCGAAGCGGCCGCTGCAAGGATTGCCATCGTCGGTCCAAGACGAGAGGAAGCGGCTATCCGGGTCCAGTGCCGCTTTGACAGCCATGAGCGATTTCAGCTCGGCATTTCCACTAACGTCTTGCAGGAAC
>JAXCLR010000073.1:27754422-27772718 GCA_035584095.1 Annona squamosa | reverse complement strand
ATTTTCTATCAATTTGACAACTTCTACCTCTAAAACTTTTCATCAAAAGTTTTACCTCTAACCAAACACACCCAAAATGAATAAAATAGTTATATGAAAAAGGTAAAAGAATATCAAAATATAATCATAATTGAAAAAGTATAATAGTTGGATCTCACTTCACATTAAAAGTAGCCTGAGAAATTGGAATCTCTCATTTCAAACTTTACATCATCTGGATTCTTGAATGAGACTGAAATAGATGAGGATGGGATGAAATCACTCACGTTTCAAAAATATTTTTTCATTATAAAAAATAACAACTCATTTTTTTCATTTTTAATATATGTTTCAATTATAATACGCTTTCTTAATTCTCAATTTAAATGCACAATAATATTTCTTCATGGCGATTTCCATCCCATCCTCTTATAATCTAAGTTGTGAACAGACAAATTTACAAATGCAACTGGATGAAGATGAGATAGACTACTACATTTTCTTAAAAATATTTTTTCTTACTTTTCACAAGAATAGCTTACTTTTTATTCCCCATGTATCTTCTTTTAATTTCAATATAATTTTTCTCATTTATAATGTAAAATAACACCTTGTTATATTCCCTATGTATCTTCTTTTAATTTCAATATAATTTTTCTCATTTATAATGTAAGATACACCTTATTATCCTATTATGCATCCAACTCCGTTCGTAAACAGGAATTAAATAGTATTAACTTGATAAAGTGGATTGTATTCATCCAGAACGTGACTGTTTGAGAATGAGAACTGTTTGAGAATGAGAATGTAGATTGGAATTGATATGGCCTGACAAAGTGGAAATCAAATAAAAAAGATAGAATAATGTACGGAAAATTAGGAGAAAATAATTAAAATATAGAGATTGAAGTAAAAAATAAAATAAAATGATGAAGTAATTAATATGTTAACTTTTTGTATTTCACATTCTCTATTTTTCATTCTAATTATATACACAATGTTGAAATATGAACAGAAAAACCTTTGTACTTGAACCTAAAATTTGAAAAATTTGAGCCCGGTGCCACTGGCAAAATGGTGCTCATGTCTGTTATTTGTCCAGGAGGTTCCAGTTCATTCTAGGTGGAGAGTATCTGTCTATGTTATTATATTTGATGTGGTGGAGCTTGCAACTTTGGGTGGAGCTTGCATCTCCAAAGTTGAGTTGTAACAATGTCTTAGGAGTTAATTATAATACAAATTTAGATTATTGTAAATATATAATAATAATAAATCTTGAAAAAAAATTTCATATCTAGAATATTTGCTGATAATTTTTATTATATTCATAACGGTTCAAAATTTTATCTTATACTCGTAACATTTTATCATAAATTTTTATTGTACCTATTAATAAGAAATTCTTACTATACCTATACAATCTAACAATAGTTACTTACTCTATTGAAAAGATAATTTTTCCTATATAACTTCTTAATTAAAGTAATTCAACCTTAATATTACTCAATGAATGTTGGGCAAACCATTAATTTATGATATCAAATGATTTAAATATCATATTTGTGATAAATCATCCTAATTAGGAAAAACCTGAAGGAAGAAAATTATCTTTTTAATAGGGTAGTTAATGATAGTTTTGGCTACATAAGTATGATAGAAATTGATGGTATTATGGACACAATAGAAAATTTTGAAATGTCATAAGTATATTAATAATTAAGAGCAAATATTTAGTGTTGAAATTATTTTTTAAGGATGCATTTGATAAGACTAGAGAGAATAAACTTAAAATAGATAAGTTAATTATATAGATAGTCATGTAAAAATATTTAAAAAGTAAGATAGTTATATTAAAAAAATATGAAAAAATAATTAAAAATAGGATATTTATAAAAAAAAAGTGAACAGTTTTAGGTTGAAATGTTTTGTGTGTTACCAAACATGCAATTAAAAAGTTTTAATTTGAAATATTTTTGTTAAAAATAAATATACTCTAAAATTTTTAATTTTTCATAACTATTTTATTTTTTAATTATTTTTTCACTTTTTCCTATACAATTATTATATTTTTTGATTATTTTTATACAACCATTTGCATAATTAAAATATTTATTTTAACTTTATTCTTTTAAATTTTTATCATTATTCATATCATATTATATTATTACATTTTAAAAACTTTTATATTCAGGATTTTTTATAGGATTTGATTTTCTAAAATCAATCATTGCTCTGTTAATTGTACTATTTTTTCCATCTCTACATTTTAATTATTTTTCTTTTCAACTATATACAATAAACTTATTTGTTCCAATTATAACCCTATTATTTTCTATTAATTAAATATTTTTAAAAATATTATTCTTTTTATTTCTCACCTTTGTCACTTGCCTAATTTTACGTATTTTCAGACGTCCCACCCAAGGCCAAAAAAAAAAAAAACCGCCAGCCACTTCCACCGGACCGCCACACCAGGTACGACTTCTGCTCTGTCCACGCTAGCCTCGAGAAGCGACCAAACGCTGACAATAAAATTATATATATATATATATATATTTTTTTTCTTTTCAAAATTTGAACTGAGTACGACAAAACAGAGGTCTCAGTTCTCGACAGAAATGGAGCAGCAGCGAAGAATACGAAGCTGAAAACAGTACTCGGAAAACGAACCCAGGTTCGCCCCTCAAATGTTTACCGTTGCATCAACAGGGTATTTGCATGTTGTGCTGGAGTTTTTCCAGCTTTTCATGTTTTCTCATGGGAAGGGTTGGAGAATAAAATGTAATAATTTTTTTAAAAAATTAATAGATTATCATGTGATAAAAGAAATTATTAAGGGGGCTTTTGTTTACGTTCAAAACTTTTTAAGCCAAAATATTTCAATTTAAAATTTTTACTTTCCGCAATTATTTTTTTATATTTTTCTATACAATTATCCCATTCTTCAATCATTTTTATATAATTATTTAAACAAACTAACTTATCTACTGTAACTTTATTCTTTTTGTTTGAAATCATATAAAATTCTTGAACTAAATTTGTATTACCATTCTTCAAGCAATTTCTCAATTTCCAAATCAACTTTTTAATTTTTCAATATAACTTTACTTATTTTGAAAGTAACTTTACTAATTCATAATATATATTATTACATTCTTACCTCCTATAATGATTCATTTTAAGAATCTTATATAATTTGGAATACATTTAATTCATCATCATTACCCATATTATATTACATATTTTATTCGATTTCAAAAATTTTTACTCTAAAAAGTATTTCATTCAAAAGTTTTATTACTTCTCAAACCTATATTAGGAGTAAAAAATAAATATTAAATGAATAAAATAATTATAAAAAAATATAAACTAATGATTTGAATTATATTCGGTAACAGGAAAATAAGATTGGTATTTAGAAGATGTCAACTTACGTAAAAGAAAGTTGATCATTTGCGACTGGCCACATGAGTGGCCCCATACGTTCGGTTATTTAACCATTTTTCTAGTTTTTATTCTTTATAAGTGTATTTAATCGATAAGCTAAATTTTACCTTTTTGAATATGTTTATATATATTTTTTATTTTTAAAATAGGGGCATTGTTGTAATTTTCACAGGCAAAAAATTTAAAAATATGTAAGCATAACTCAAAATGGAAAAGTTTGATTTATAGATTAAATGCACCTAACTTTACATATTTACAAAAATTTTAAAAAAAAACTTTTGTTGCTTGCCTAACAGAATCATGTTCTCTACATAAAAAAATGAAAAAAAGAATTATTTTTTTCTCTTCTTTATTATTATGAAGTTTTTATTTTGTATTACAATACTTCAAAAATCAAAGAAGTCTTGCATGGCTATAAGGGTTGCAATTGGGCTAGGTTGAACTACGACTCACCTATTCTAGACCATGCTGCTTTCATAAATTTAATAAAGGTGTGTTGAAAAAACTTTGAACTCAAAATTCACCATGTTCCAACTAAAAAAGACTCAAACCATTCCATGTATAATTTAATTTTTTATCATATGTATATAGAAGTGATCCTATTAGCTTGGCTTATCTTAAAAAACCTGCTTGCAACATTTTCTTTTTCCTTTGTTCATCATACACTTGTTTATTAAGTGTATTTAACATATAAATCAAGTTTTACTATTTTTGGATATGTATATATATTTTTTTAAGATTTTACATTTTTTGAAGTGGGCTAAGCAAGATATTTGTTTAGCCCAGGTTATTCCTTTATGTTATAATAATTAACAAATGATGTTTTTCATTAAATCCACGTCCCTAAGAAGTGGAAATCAAGTGACTCATATATTGGCAAGGCTTGCAGCTAGAAATAGGCATGGAAAGGTGTGGTAGGGCAACTCATTGAGTGTCGTTGTGATTTTTTTGTACATAAACAGTTTTTTTGTTGAGTTGCTTGTTTGGGTTATTCATTTTTCCAAACTCAAAGGCAATTGTAACGTACAAATCCAGACAAATGACCTTTAGGCCTGAGATATAATACACATATACCTAGAAAAATGACCATTGAGCTTGTGGTCTATGGGTCTTACAATGCGATATCGTCCACTTTGGTCTGGTAGCTTAGCCGCTTGGCTTTAAACATATTATATGATATTTAACTTAAGACCCACTTATAGACTACTAAAAACTTTCTCTCCCCTTCAATGTGGGATTCGATTATGGGCTATTAAAAGCTCATCGACTTCCACCACAACTTCACACTTCGATACCACTTCTAACGCATAAACCTAGAAAAACGACCATTGAGCCTATGATCTATGGGCCTTGCGGTGTGATGTTGTCCGCTCTGGCCCGGCAGCTTAGCCGCATGACTTTAAAATATATCACACCATATTGAACTTGAAATTAACTTATAAACTATCAGGAACTTTCTCCACTTTTCAATGTGGGATTTGGTTCTGAGCTATTACAATAATAAAAAGAGGGGTCCCTAAATCTAGATATTTGTACTGAAAAATTATGATTTTTTGATGGGTGTGTGTGTATATATATTACAGCATCTTAACTAGAATTATAATAAATCTTCTGAGATATTCTTATAATTTTTTAGATATATCTTACCAATATCCAACTAGTGGATGCTCTCACAGAAATTTCGGGAAGAATAACGCCAACATAATATGCTCCACCTGAATTGCTGCCATGGAGGGTTAAAATCGGGACTTCAACATGATGTGGCAATGTTTCGTAGCATTAAGGCTAAAAAATTTTATTTTACATGATGAGATTTTGGAATAAGTATTAATATAGAAATTTTAAATTTCACCCTAAATCTTAAACTAGATTACAAACTTGATGTTAACTTTTATTTCTAAAATGTAAGATTATGGTTGAGATGAACTTGTCATTGTTTTTCTAAACTGGGTTGAGCTTTTGACCCAGTATGACTTGATCCTCACACCCTTACTCACAACGGATCGAAAGTTACTAAGTTTATGATTTACTTAGACAAAGTCGAGTTGTTCATCAAACTTGGAGTACCCTTGCCTTAATTCTAATATTATTTGTAAGATTTAAAATTTTTTTAAACAAATTTATCCTCACAACTATATATATCCATAGGATGCAACTTAGGTCCATGAAGCTTATAAGTGCATTTAGGAAGTGAGAAAAAATAGTCGAAAAAAGTGTAAAAAAGTTCTTCAAAATGGGATAGAGATGTAATATAATATGTGTAATGATGAAAAGAAAAGCAAAGAAAATAGATAGTATAATTGTATGAAAATGTGAATAAATAATTGAAAAATAAAATAATTGTATAAAAATATACGAAAAAATGACTGAAAAACAAGGTGGAAGTAGAGGAAATTTTTTTATTGAAATACTTTTTTTTATTGTGCCCAAACACACACTATATTTGCATAATCAATCTTAACTCTAATTATAAAACTTAAATCTTAATACAAACCCTAATCCCTTTGGTCAAACCTCTATTCTATTTATATAAATAAACTTTGGTTGAAATTTAGGTTGACATATTTTTTTGGGTTAAGAGTGAGAAGTTAGAATTTTATGTGTATAGAATTGATTAACAAATTATATTAGTATGAATAACTACATATATCCTAATCAAATTTTGAAAAAATATAGCAGTATGTAGAAAATCTAGAGAAGAAAATTTACCTCTTCAAAACAAAATAAGGAAAAAATGAAAATTATAAACATTAATGTAAATATTAATGAAAAGTAACATAAATTATCTAAAAAAAATTTAACATGATAAATATGCAGTTAAAATAACTTAAATAATATTAAATACATAAATACACGAAATGTTATTTATATTATATATTAATACATAAATACATAAATACATTAATGTTTGCTTGAACCAAAACCTGAACCCGAATGGAAATATAAGGGGTTTCTCACACTCCCATTGCATGCATCGGGGAGCATGCTGCATCGGGAGCATACACATTTTTTTATTTTTTTAAATTTTTTTTACAATATTGTTAATTTATATTTATTTAATATGTGTATAAATTTTTACCATTTTTGGAGTATTTTAGATATTTCTCTTTTTATTTTCAAAAATAAAAAATAAATATCTAAAATATTCCAAAAATGGTAAAAATTTGTATACATGTTAAATACACTTATATTAACAGTTTTATAAAAAATTTAGAAAAAGATAGTAAAAAAAAAAAAAGGATGTATGTGCCCGGAAGCAAGGGCGCGTTCAATGGGATCCCGGGTTTCTCATGCTTCGGTTTTTGAAAAGATAATCTAATTCCATGTAGATTCGCCCATGGCTGCAGGGCTAACGGTTATATGCTTTTGGTGGTGTGTAGCGTACGTAGGAAAGAATCCTTCACGTGGGATTCACGATTACATCGTGATCGTGCTCAAAAGCCAAGACAAGGGTTTACCATTTCAGTATCTGTCGTCTGAGATGGCTATTTAATTATTTATTAAGACATCTTTTCATCAACCATGGAGTTCAAAGCCATTGCTCGGACTGGCTGACTTCCTTCGTGCATGAGCCCTGCTCCCCACTTCTAATGCTTTCTTCTGTTCTTTTTTGGTATTGTCGGACTGTTTGTATCCAATGTAATCAAGAATTAGATTTTGTATAAAACAAGAAAACTGCAATAAACTGTATATCATGCACTATTGAAGTGTTTTTCCTTCCAATTTTATAATTGCTAGGGACATTTGTCACGTTCATCTCTCCTACCAAGCTATCAACTAACGTGTTAGCAAGATAGACTATCCTACTAATAACCATGCTAAATGAGAGTAGCGGGACCTCGTGTTAATAACAACTCAGACTCCAATTGAGTTGACATGTGGCATCAAGGCATGACCTCAAAATGTGATTGGTAACGGGGCGTAGCCCTCAACCTCTCCAGAAAGTTGTTTGCATAGAGGACTGTAGAATAGACCTTGGAAGCCTCCAACACTAAACATGGTATAAATGTGAATATGACTTCTATCTACAACTTGAATTCTACTTCTATTTCTTTAACCATATGAAGATAGTTTTCTACAAAGATTGGAATAGCAAAGGTCTTATGATCATGCAATGTGGATTCCAAGTCGACAAGTAACCTTACAAATAAAAAGAGCCATTCACGATATCAGTATGCTCACTTGAGTCCTAGCTTTCTCATACTTGGCATATTGTCGTCTCTTACTTGAGTGTTCGAGTGTGTATATTAGACGACTCTCTGATGTAGTACAGACATCTCTTATGTTGCAGGTGACGCTCCTTAGTTAATCTTCAAAATCTATTGTAGCCATAATGTGAAACCTCATCATAATGGTGTCATTTGTGAGAATAGCATTATAATATATACTATGGCAAAAATGAGAAAAACAATTCTACCCTTAACTATTAGGAAAACAACACACGAGGCTAAAGTTTTGTAAATCTAACACTTAGCTATAGAATGACTACTTAAGAAGTTTAGGTCTACCTTTCTTAGAAAAGGAGGTGAATAGTCATTTTTAAGCCTTTATTTTGAAGAAGAAGACGCGCTAGCAACTGGAGTCATAAGGCTTTTTTTTTTTAAGCTATAACTTTTTAGAAGTACATAGAGAGGATTTTTTAGTAGAAAGGTAAGAGAAGAAAACAATGATAAATGTTTTCCATACATAGAAATTGTGCAAAGACCAAAGGCCCTACCATGGCTTATAATCTCAAGGACTACATGTCCTATAAAAGCAATAAATGCTTAATGGGCTCAACAAAAATGACAAGTGATAAAAGCTATCATTTCAAACATTCCCAAGACACCTAACATCACTCAAATGTTTGCAATGGAAATGCAATGAATAACTCCTCATTTTGTTTTGCCTATTTAAGTTTATCCACCTATTAAGTCATTTGTTCATGGAAGCTTGACTAGCAAGTGATCAAATTTTTTTCCTACAAAGAAAGATTTGATGAAGGGAGGGACATATATTAAGGATGATTATCCTATTGATTTCTTTTGTCACCTTGTACATGTGACAATGAGGTGGGACCCTAAGACCTAAAATGATCGATGACTAAGGGCTCTCCTAACCCCCTCAGCAATTGTGCCATATGGGAGTTGTTGAACTTGATGCATAAAATAACTGAGTCCTTTTTTGTTTTGATTACTATAAGAACCCAATCCTTAGTTGTGTTGACTTGTGACAAAAAGGTAGGAACTCTAGACCTAAAATGACCAATGATTAAGGGCATCTCCCAACCCCTTCAACAATTGGTCCATATAAAAGATAAAATAATGAACATTAGGGGGCCTTTGCCACTAATAAAATATAATACACTACAACTATGAATACTATTTACAACTTAGATATCATTTCTTATACATGTTAGTTTTCAAAATTACAAATGTTCCTACGTAATGAACATATTTGCAAATATATCTATGTTGTAATGTCACAGTGATCGAGTTGTGACAACGTGGGTGTATTTAAACATATTTGTAATATGGTCAATCTACGAGAGGTTATTTATAATTTTTAAAATCATATAGGTATATTTATAATTATTGTCAAACTATATGGGTATTTTTACAAATTATCCCATATTTTTTGAAAACTTAAATTATTCAAGTCTTCTTGAAATGATTGTCAATTTACCTCATTGATCGAGGATTACAATTTACTCCCTTGATTAAGTAACATATCTTAGTTATATGTAATAATATATTGTATTTTTTCGAAAGCATTGATTGCACTAAGCCCATGGATAAACCCGTTAGATTGGACTAAGTCTATTGCTCATGCCCTAATTTCTATTGTAATCTACATTTGACAACCTAATTTTCATTTGAGCCATAATTTATGTTCTTAATTTATATTCAAATAGAAATCTGGGATGCATTGTTATTAGGTTAGGAATTTTTTTTGATACAAAGGTTAGGAATTAAAGGATGAGTAAATTTGTCATTTTACATGTAGGTTAATAACCTTTCTTAATGATGTGGGTATATTAGGAAAACTACATGTGTATAAGATGGATTATTGAAAGTAATTATATTTGGAATTAAGTATAAAACTTGTAAGTGTATTTAGGCTTTGCCTTATTTAAATTCAATACTATTTATCCAACCAAGATGCTAAAAATTAATTTATCGAAAATCTTACATGACTACATCTTTACATTCAATACTATTTATATATATATGTATGTATATATATATATATTCATGATACTATACAATATATTGTATATTAACTTATCATATAATATTCGATTTTTTCATTTTATTTTTATTTTATTTGGATTTTTCTTCACAAACATGTTTTCTTAAGTGTATTTAATTCATATACTAAGTTTTGTCATTTTATAATACATTTACATATTTATTTTTTATTTTTAAAAATCAAGGGCATATAAGTCATTTACTTTTACTCTTAACACATGATTTTTAAAAATAAAAAATAAATATGTAAAAGTATTATAAAATGGCAAAACCCTCCTTAAAACATGGGATTTTTAAAATAAAAAACAAATATGTAAAAGTATTTTATAACCTTAGTATATGAATTAAATACACTTAAAAACGTGTTTATGAAGGAAAAACAAAAAAATAAAAAATAAAATGAAAAATCAAATATTGTATGATAAGTTAATATATAATATATTATATAATATCATGACTCATATATATAGATAGATGGATGATTCAATGCATGTAAATGCGCCTTAAGTTATGATATAGTCAACTCAAAATGAGCTTGACGTGATTATAAAATATAATCTACTTTATGTATTATATTTGGAATTGCTTATTTTATTAACATACAAATTTTCATTTAAAATGGTAAAAAATAATATAATTAAAATATTTGATGTAAATAGAAATTAAAAAAAATTCAATGTATAAACTATCTAAAACCTCTAAAAAACTATCCAAGACATAATTTATATGTGAATAAATAATTTTATAAAATATTAATACATTGAACGACGGTGCATTTATGTACACGTGATCATGCTTACATATAAGGATATATATATATATATTGAAATTCTCAAATCGAGGGAATAAAATATTAGAGTGTAGTTTATCATCTTCGAATTTCTTGGGTCCTTTGGGTTACGATTGACGAGTATTATGAGCATGACATGCATGCCCGAGCGATTATCATAATTTTATGGCCGAGTGGGTTCTCGGAAATAACTGCAGGAGGGCCCTACCAGGTGAAAATCTTTTTTTTCTTTTTGATGATTACCAGCGTAAAAAAGCTTGAGTGGGGTGATGGAGGGGGAAAATAGATTTCCAAAGCTTGTCTGCCAATAGGCCCGCATGCTCCTCACGGCCAGCCTGTTATCTTTAATTGTGGTAGCAGCACATATCTGCACCTGCACGAGGAAATTCCTACCCCTAAGTTCACATGGACACTCCTGCGTTCGATCAAATCCAGCCTGGTGTCTGTCCTCGTAAATGTGGCCGCCTTGTTTCTATGCCCAAAGCTATTGTTTGGAAGCAATGAATCTAAGGGCCCCTTCAGGATCATCCAATTAAATGAGAATGGGCTGAGTGTTATGTGCACATGTTGGATGAAATGAAGATGTGAGATTAAAAAATTTGTTGTTCTGTCTGCAGTCAGAATGAGAAAAAGTATATTGTAATTAGAAAAAATAATATTGAAAATGAAAAAATGGGTTGTTGTTTTAAGGGTTGCATTTTTTAGGAAAAATAGAAAAAAGTCTAAAGGAAAAAGTTAAGAAAAAATGATTAAGTAATGTGATATAGTTTTTAATTTGTTCGAAAGTTAGTTTTGTGAGATAGTTGTATGTAAAGCTTCGAAAAAATTATCGTAACGGAGAGTTTATATAGAAAAGGATAGAAAGTGAGTGAACAGTTTTATTAAACAAAAGCCACTTTTTTCCGCCTACAAAAAACTT
The DNA here is from genome assembly GCA_035584095.1 of Annona squamosa. Lineage (NCBI taxonomy): Eukaryota > Viridiplantae > Streptophyta > Magnoliopsida > Magnoliales > Annonaceae > Annona > Annona squamosa. The sequence goes on along the minus strand of JAXCLR010000073.1, from coordinate 27,761,353 downwards.
CTTTAATTTTTATTTCTTATTTTAATAAATAATAATTTTATTTTTCTTATTCTCAATATTACTTTTATTATTCTTAAAATAATTTTTTTTTATTTCTAATACACAGCAATCCCTTTTTTTTTTTATCTCATTTGCCCACCAAAGTCCTGGTCAATTCATGGAACTGGAAGATCCTTAAAAGGGTTAAGAAAGGTTCTACTTTAGTGGAAAGAAGTGCGGGACCTCATGCTTTTTTGTACGCCGTGATATTTTTTTTTTATATATAAATCCAAGTCATTAATTGATATACAAAAATCATCATGGTTGGGAACTTGGGCAGGACCAAAGGTGAATAGGATTCTATTATTCTGGTTACCTGTCAAAGGTAAATCCATCTGGCATCTTGATTATGTTTGAGAGCTTTCATGCACTGAACTTGCATTTGCATTATAGAATTGTGTTCAAGCATATCCAAATAAAGTACATAAAAAATTGGAAAACTTTTAAAATTAAAGAAAAAAAATCTATATACATAACTTGGGCAATTAATAATAAATTATTAAATTACAAGTATAACAGATTAATATTAAAATTCAGTTCCATTCTTGGAAACGAGTTAAACCAGTTTGAACCAAAGAGATGATAAACCGATCTAATTTTAATTATCGGTTTGGTTTTGATAACATTGGTGCCAAGAGGTGACTTCTTCAGCAAGAGGTGACTTATTCAGCAAAATAAAATCTTTCAAGAAAAACAGGGAGGGTTGAAGGTATATGTAATAGTAAATTGTTAGTGATGAAGACGTCACCCACTAAGAATTGTCTGGGGTTGATGTCCGAACAAAAAGAATTGTCCCAAGTCCTAATTTTTCCTAATTTCGCAAGATTAATAACGGAAAAATGTAGTTTAAAGGTATGTTTGACATCCTGTGAAATATGTCAATTTAAAACTTTTCACCTTATATAATTATTTTTTCACATTTTCTTATATAATTATCTTATTTTTCATTTATTTTTAGACAACTATCTATAAAACTACCCTATCTATTTTGAATTTATTCTCTTTTGAACTTATCATTAATCTTATTATCTCACATCACTTCTTTTATTTTAAAAATTTTTATACTAAAAACTCAAGAAAGGCAAGATGTAATTACAGATAAAATAGAGCATAGCAAATAAAAGTAAAAGTATATAAGATAGTTGTATAAAAAGATATAAAAATGATTAAGAAATAGAGGTAATATTAAAAATGTGATAGTTATGTAGTTAAGTGATATCAAAATTAAGGTATGTAAAGATTAAGGAGAAGTGAGAAAAAAATTCCCTCCATTTGATTCCAAGTAAACCCTAAAAATTCAAAATGGTAACATTTTTTTACATCACTTATTTCAATCATGATACCAACCACTTTTTATGGTGATACCAAACACTTTTTTATGGAGGCGATACCAAATAAATGAATACATTGAATACATGTAGAGACATGAATTTATATACAAATGTGTTGTAATGTTATAATACTTTATACACAAACATGTTTATTTAGCTTAAATATGAAAAATTAACTCATAAAAATACTTATATAAAGAAGAATATCGTACATGACATATAACTACATAAGATATAAAAATACTTTAACCAATATAGTTAGGTCGGATTGCACCCTAATTATAGTACAATTTACTGCAAAATAAAATCCGTATGCATTTAAATGTATTAATATCTCAAATAATTATTTATTGACATAAGACTTAAGTTTTATATAATTTAAATATTGAAAATACAACTTTAAAATTATTATTTAAATCAAACTCTATTATTATATTGGTTTCATATAGTTTTCAAATATAACTTATATACATATAACTATCCGAAAATTAATATGTTACTAAAATAGGCCATTTTTCTGATAGGTTAAAACAAATCATTTTAAATACAATGGTGGGATAGATTATGATTTTGTGATTGAATGGGACCATTTGAAGTGGACTACGCCCTAAAGTTAAAACACATTAGATCAAATTTAGAAACAAAAATATCCAAAAAATGTAAAACTCAAGAGATAGAAATTACCAAAAAGAAAAAAAGATAGAAATTGTACCTAGTTTCATGTAAGCAAATGCTATAATCCATTCACATACGAATGATGTCTTGGCTTAATTGTTAAACTAAAAGTTTTAAAATTAATTTGTAGATCAAATATTTTATGCTGTTAATTTTATACTTCCATCAAATGGCCTTATCCATAACTTTGATTTAGATGTGATTTTGATTTTATCTAAGAAAAGCTTCATCTCTTGCCCCAGGCAGCAGCATAGTTGTGTATAAACTAGTAACAGAACTTGAGCAAGGTGCCCATGTATCAATTTATTGGTACTCTAAAATGTGTAAGATAAATTTTTATTCTTATATCTATTGGCCGGGGTGGTTAAAAGTAATTTGTTTTGGCAGATTTATCATCGGCCGGATGGGATTGTTGTGCTACAAACTAATTTCAAATATTATATTCGATGAAATTATTTTAAAACATTTTACGTCCCATTCCACATTTCCACCCCAACCCAAGGATTCCACAGAGTGATCCCTTCTCACCCGAGCCGGCGCATGCCAAAGTCCGGCCAGCCATTCATCATCCTTCGAAGAAAATTCAAAAATGGATGGAAGATATGTACGTCGTCGCTGTGGTTAGCAATCAAGGGTCATGATTGGACACTTGAGAAAGTGGCGAGGCATAATATTTGCTCTGGCATTCTTGACAACGATGGGCATTAAAAAAGGCTATATGTTTGGGGCCGTGCACTACTGGCATTAGCTTCCACCTACTAAAACGAACATCCATGTGCATTTTCAAATTTGAAATTCACGGCCGATGATTAGCGATCCACACAGCAACCCTGACTCTGCTGATTAAATTAAATACCGTTGGCATTGATTTCGAAGGTTGACGTCCCACATGGGATTGGAATATCTATCACGTGTAGAAGTGCCATTTGAGTAAGACAACCGGTTTACACGTGGAAGATTTATGCCCGCCCCCTACCAATATAGGCCTAGGGACCCTAAACGCAATAGCTGTTACCGGGCTATTTTTTTTATTATTACTTTTTTTTTTTTTTTCTAACGGAACAGGGAGTTCGGTTGGAGGTAAAACTTTCGATGAAAAGTTTTTGAAGTAGAAATTGTCAAATCAATAGAAAATGATGTGATATAATAGGAGTAATGATAAAGAGTAAAGAGAATAAAGTTAAAATAGATAGGTTAGTTGTATGGGTAGTTGTGTAGAAATGATTGAAAAGTATGGTAGTTTGTGTAGAAAAATGTGAAAAAATAATTAAAAAATAGAGTAATTATAGAAAGTGAAAAGTTTTAGATTGAAAAGTTTTAGTTGACATTTTTTTATACTAAACAAACGCACTCTAAGGACACATTTACGTGTCGTAGGGTTTACAAACTTACCATCTTTGTGGGAGAGTATGGTTTTCTATCAACAAATAAACAAATAAAAACCAAACAATTAAGTATATATTAACGTAGGGATATGCAGATAATGTATTCTTTAAAATGTAATGTGACTCGTAATAGAATTCTACATAAGTTGCGTGTGTTGGCAGAAATAGGTTTTTTTAATAAAAAGTAAAATACTGCATGATCGTCACCACTTGCACTTTTTTTTTCACAGGTATTCATTTATATTACATTATCTCAATTGGTATCATAAAGTCTCAAAAATTCTTACAATTTTTCTACTATTATTCTACAAATATCTTAATTTTTAAATTTTTTTTCCAAACTCTTGACTAGTTGATGCTTCTACACAAAAGGAAGAAATACAAGTTACGGCAAAAGTTGCTTACCAATGAAGCCTCACTACTTAATCATTAAGTGTCTACACGAGTGTGTATAAGATATTAGGATAGTAAAGTCCGTTTAAATTGGATAAAGATAATAGCCTTAATATGCTTCTTCTCGAGTACATCTTTATTAGATATCTAACCATCTACGGTGGGTGACCGGATAAAAAAAAGATGCGTAATCATTTGTGTGGCCAACATCATATTTCAAATTTTTTTGTATACATATGTATACCTTATTATATTATAGGTAGATTATATATTTTCATTTGTATTTATATTTTTATCATGTGCCTTTATATTTGTTATTTTTCTTTTATTATTTTTTGTAAAGATGAATTTTCTTTTAGAAATATGTCATATTATTTTATAATTTCTTAGTTTAATTACATTATATATTGTTATTTTTGTTTAGATAACTTGTTAGTTTATATTCATATCGAAATTTTAACTTCTTACTCTTTATTCAAATACAAATTTGTCAATTTGATTTTCAACCCAAACCTAATTTACATGAGTAAAATAAGAGTTTAAATTTTATAAATAAAGTTAAACTTAGTACTTAAGTTCAAGATAAAGTTAGAGTTTGAATTAAGGCAGACCGAAGTTTTGTGGACTAAAGTTAACTTCATCCCAGTAAAATGTCTTAAATGAACATGTATAGAAATTTATAATGATTTAAAGAGGTTCTTGGTTAAAGGAGAGCTTGGAGTGATACCACGAAACAGAATATAGATAGAGAGAGAAAAATATATTTCAATGCATGTGATTACACTATTACTTATGATGTATTTACATCAAAAATGGCTCCAAATGGTCATCAAATGTACATTTACTTCTCTTATTATATTTAAAATTATTTCTTTTATTAGAATACTAATTTTCATCCAAATTGGAAATGTGTATAGGCTTTGTCTAAAAATGGTACAAAATCAATGTAATAAAATAGTTTGATATAAATAATAACTTTAAAATTATTTTTTCAACATGTAAATTATTTTCTTTATAATTTATATATGGATAAATAATTTATAAAATATTAATATATCTAAGTATATATATGACTCATTATGAGTCAAATACATCATACAAATTCACAATAACATATCTTATATGTATATATATATAATAACTCATCATATGTAGACGGATTGCACCATAATCATGATGCAGCCTGTTGCAAAATAGATCCCACATATATTAAAACGTAATTATACTTTAGACAATCATTTATTCATTTCAAAAGCATACTTTAAACAGTTTAAATGTTGAAAATATTATCTTAAACTTGATATTTATATTAAAATTTTTTATTAGGTTGATTATGTACCATTTTAACATGGGGCGCATATACATATTGAATTTGGATGAAAATTGGTATGTTATAAAGTAAATAATTTTAAATATAATGGGAAAAGTAGATTTCTTATTCATTATCAAGTAGGCCCCACAGTGCATAGACTACACCATAATTATGGTACAATCGAAATGCACTTGAATCAATTCATATATATATATATATATATATATATATTCATAATATCAGTTATTTTACTGATAAAATAAAAAATATATGAAAAGAAAGAATGGTTTAACATTTTCAAGCCCAGAGATGAGAATCCGTTCATTTTTCTCATCTGCTCGTTGCTTCTCTTTATGGTCCATCATGATATTTATAAATTGGATGGCTAGGATTGGCTTGTTCAGAAGTTTCATTAAACTTAAATGGGATGAGAAATGCCATGTATATTGGAAATGAGAAAATTTGTGTTAAAAAGATAAAAATTATTTTAAAAATTAAACAATTGTTATAAGAAGGAAAATACAGATTCCATTAAACATCTTAAATCTTTCTGTCACGTGAGGCAAACAAGTCACAGTCATTTTTGTAGATGGTGGTCCACTATCAAAAGAATCTAGACCTTTGGGACTATTATTTCCTGATAAAGGTTGGCGCATCCACCGAAATGTCGTCCAAGTCATTTTTCAAAAATTTCTTTACATGAAAAGCACATATCATTACCGGCTTTTCCATATTCGCCATATAAAAAACACCACCTTTATTCTCTTCAACTGGCTTTGGAATAGGCAGAGATAGTCACATGCCATGAACCATGCTGTGATTAAAGAAGTCCCGTCCATGATCTGCCCCTGATTACTGTTTATTATTATTTTTTTTAAAAAAAAAAGCCATATGAGACAGTGGGATACTTTTTGTTTATTTCAATGATACACTCCACCAATAGATCACTCAGAAGAATTTGAAAATTGTGGCTTAGATTTCAAATGTTTACACTCTCAACCTCTACGATGACCTCAATCAAATTTCATTAGTTAACCAGGCTAATTTACAACATTTTGAAAACCTATGTTTTATATTCAATTCAAACTAGGCGGTCGTCAACAGCTCTAAATATTATGACTGCTATTGAAATGAGGATGACTTTTACACAAATGGTTAAACATATAAAAATAGATAATATGACTGTTTTTATTTAATAAAATATCAACATGAAGCTCAAATCGAACGACTACTATGCACTCAACCTACGGGTGACACTGATGTCATTAAAAGTATTTCTCTTGTATAAGTATCCAAAATTCATGTACTAATTTGTAATATGAAAATTTATATTATCTATTTTTGCAAATAGCCTGGCTATTTGTTAGCGAAACTTGCTTTGGAATTAGTGAGATAAAAGCATGTTTATTTCTGCCACTAAAAAAACATGTTTATTTCCCTGGAATCGAGTGCTACCACAGCCATTCAACTATAATTTTATTTTCATAATCATTTTCCCCTTTTCATTACTCTCAGGCTAGGCATGGCTAACGGATGCAGAGCCAGCTGTAAGGCGCGAGCATGGTCGTTCAGCACTCGAAGTTGTGAAGTAGATCGGCAAAGTGCGGAGGCTGTTGCTTTTTTCGATGCATTTGCAGCTTTTGTAAGCCTTTGGCCTTTGGGATGGGATTTACGGGACGCAATCGTGTACACCCGGGTGCGTACAGTCTCAACGCACCTGGGTGTACTACACCTATTTTTTTTTATTTTTTTTTGAAATTTTTTTCATGAAGCTGTTAATCTAGGTTTATTTAACA
>JAXCLR010000073.1:27741359-27752580 GCA_035584095.1 Annona squamosa | reverse complement strand
AAAATAAAAAAAAATAGGTGCAGTGCACCCGGGTGCGTTGAGGCTGAGTGCACCCGGGTGCACTGAATTGCGCTCCTGAGTTAACGCCGTCTTAAAACTCAAAATTAGCGTTTCACAGCAGCCTCATTTCAAGTACAACAACAGCATTATTCAACAGTTACATAGGTGGTGCCATACAAATTATATGAAAGCATCCACCATTTGGGATATTAGGAAATATTATAGTAAAAAATTAGAATATTAGTAAGATAATTGTAAGTTGATGTTTGAATATTATAAGAATCTTTCACGGTATTATCGTAACACCAAAGATTATGTAACATATGAATATCATAAAAAAATTGCACGGTACATAAGAATTATTCCAGTATGATAAAAGCTAGAATAATAATGCAAGCTATTGCTATCAACGTACACCCACCAACAGCAGAATGTCTGATTGTAAACGCCGATCGATGATGGATGCGCCAACCCCAAGCATTGGTCAGGTGCGGTCCAAGCTGTCAACTGACTGCTTTTAATCAGTGGAGCCACCCATGGATGCAATGTAGCGGTGCTACTTTCCTCGTGGACAGCAGCACGTCTTGGGCCCATGGCTAACACTAATTCCTTTTTTAAATTTAAGGGCGTGTTTATTTAACTAAAAAAATTTTCAATTTTCACAATTATTTATATTTTTAACTTTTTTTCACATTTTCCTATACCATTATCTTTTTTTTAATCATTTATACTCAACAACTCATTCAACTAATATATTTATTTTATTTTTATTTTTTTTACTCCTTGTAAGTTACTGTATCATATTACATTTTTTTTTTATTTAAAAAACTTTTATATAAAATTTTAATCATTTTCTAAATACACCTTAATTTTAAAACTTTTTTACGGTGTTAGTCACTTTGGATAATTAGCACCCGAGATAGGTGTACTCTAAAAACAAATAACAAAGATAGCTTATCTTAAACTTCAAAAATATCCTAACATTCTATACACACTTATATTAATTATTTAGTCATTCAAGTTGATAATTAAAATATGAGGGTGCATTTGTTTGGGCGTAAAACTCTTCAATTAAAAACTTTTTAATCTCTAAAATTATTATATTTTAATTATTTCTTTACGTTTTCTTATACAAACTACCATACTTTTTAATTATTTTCACACAACTACCTATATAACTAATTTATTTATTTTCACGTTATTCTTTTTATACATTATCATTACCCTTATCATATTACACAATTTTCTATCAATTTAACAAATTTTATATTAAAAAATTTTCCTCAAAAAGTTTTATCAATTTAATTCTAACTTTCTATTTAGAACTTAAATCTCAAGTTCATTTGTACAAATTGGATTTGGAGTGAAATTTAGGTTTATAAGTTTTCCATTGAGTTGAGACTTAAGAGTGATGAGTTTAAAACTTCTCGTAAGCATGTAATAACTAATAAATGGTATAAGTGAAGATAATAATCTGCTGCCTAAAAATTAGAAAATATAACCATTTTAATACATTTCTGGATAAAAACGTACATTTTCAAAAGGAGATAGGAACAGAAAACTGTCATATTAAAAATTTTCCTTCTCAAATAGATATTAGACATGGATGATCACAATCTTGAGCAATGAACTTGAATATAATATTAATACAAAAAACCGTATTCAAATACAAATATAAATAATATTAAATAAATAGATATGTTTAAATATTACTTAGGCTTTCATGTACATAATATATTTTTATTTTAAATAAATCGAGTTCAAAGTTACTTGAACATTTTTTCCCCTGACTTTATTTACAAATCGCGTTGGCTTTACTCTTCTGGTTAATTTGTTAATTTTTATTCCCAATCTGAATACTAATTTTTTCTTAGCTTTGGGCTAACTCGTACAACTTGCGGAGTTGCGCCCTAATGGTTGGCACTTGGCATTAAAAAGCTATTCAACTCTATGGGACTAGTTTTATTGGATGAAAATTCATTTTTCGTTATCCCGTATATTTTAATTTCTATTTTTAATCTTTCTAACAAAAATTCACTATTTTATCTCTATTCACTTGGTTCATAATCATTACTCATTAACAACTTACATTACTAGACATTTTTATACAATTACCTTACTTATTTTAACTTTATTCCTTTTACTTTTAAAATTTAATCTTTACTTTCCTATTTCAAAAAAAAATTCTCCGAAATTTTGTCACATTTTTTTTCCATTTCCTAACACAAAATAAAGAAAAATAAAAAATCAGACTATTTTTAATCCACCAATATTTCTAAAAACATAGATACATGTTATTGTATTTATTATTTAATAAGAAGTCAAATAACATGCTTATAAATAAAAATTTTGGATATATAAGACAATATAATCCATCAATTAAATTTACCTAAGTTTTTTTAATTGTCAAATTTATCTAAGTTTTTCTTTTATTTGAATGAAAAATTGACATAAGTTTTGAGACGTGGACAAATGTTGCACATTCTCACACTGCAATAAAGAAGGTTTTTGGTAACCGTTTGCATTTTTAGCAACGAAAATTTTCTTATTACTTCTAAAATTTGGTATTAATGATTTGGAAAACTTCCTGTGCACATGAAACCTGTTTTGCCAAATGTTGATATTTGATAAACTGTACCCTTCCGGTAATGGGGTTATATAGAAGCGGACTTATGCAACTCTTTAAAATTTAAAATTTTAATTTTTAATGAAAAATTCAATTTATTTATTGTATTTAACATCATTTATGTATCTAGGAAACTAAGTTTTATCCCAATCAAGTACGTTTATAAGTCATATTTGTTTAAATATATATATATATATGTATTCATTAATAAATTATGAAAAATATAGATTTATTTACACATATATTGGAATATATTAATACTTTATAGAATCATTTATTTACCTAAAAATGATATTTTGGATGGTTTAGATGTCAAAAATAATACTTTAAAATTATATTTTAGCATTTTTCATAATTTACACGTGAATATATACATTTTCTAACAAATGTGACCCATAAACATAATTGATTAGGATGGAACTTGATCCTCTAAATAAATAAATGATGTTAAATGTAATAAATGGATTAAATTTTTCGGCAAAGATCATAATCTTAGATTTTAGGTGTGTTTGGTAACAACAAAAAGTTGTCAAGTTAAAACTTTTTAATTTAAAACTTTTCACTCTCTATAACTATCATATTGTTTAATCTTTTCTTCACATTTTTCTATACAGCTACCTTACTTTTTAATTATTTTTACACAACTACCAACACAACTAACCTATCTATTTCAACTTTATCCTATTTATTCTTCATCATTATCCCTATTATATCATATCATTTGACAACTTCTCATCTATATAACTTTGCATCGAAAGTTTTATTCACTTCCAAACACATCCTTTAAATTGTTTCTTTATTGTGAAACTGGATGACATAAAAACGGAGCCCTTTCATAAATAGTAAAATCTTCCTCTTGCAATTCCGCATAAGCATGAACAGGAACTTCCTCACACCGCTAAAAATTACCATAAATTTCTTTTATTTTCCAAAAAATAAAAGTACTTGATATGGTTTACAGGGATGGGTGTGTATAGAATTCAACGAAAATTACTTATCTAAAACTTTTTATTTAATATAATTACATTATTTTTTAATTATTTCTTCATATTTTCTTATATAATAACTCTACTACTTAATTATTTCTTGATAACTTTTCATATAACTACTCTATATATTTTAATTGAAGAATGATCTTGATAATCAAGGCTAAACAAATACTTTGATTAGCCCATCTCAAATAACCTATTTGTAATAATTTTTTTACTTTTTTTTCATACACTTGTTTATCTAAATATATTTAATATATAAATCAAGTTTTACCATTTTTGAATATGTGTACATATTTTTTTGATAATTTTAAACATCTATGTGTATATATATTTAAAATATTGCTATTTTTAAAAATCTAAAAAAAAATATATGCACATATTAAAAAATGGTAAAACTTGGTTTATATATCAAATGTATTTAGGTAAACAAGTGTATAAAGAAAAAATAAAAAAATTGTTATAAATGATTTTTTGAAGTGGGCTAAGCGAGACATTTGCTTAGCCCAGGCTAATAGGATCACTCTTCATTTTAATTTTCGTTGTATTTGGCTATATTTAAAACTTTTCAAACAAAATTTTTAAAATTTTTCATTTTTCACTTTTCATAACTATCATATTTTTTAATTATTTATTTACATCTTTCAATATAAGTACCTATTTTTAATCTTTTTTTACACGATTATCTTTATAACTAATCTATCTATTTGGTCTTTATTCTTTTAAATTCTCATCGTTATCTATATTATATCATATTATTTTCTCGCATTTAAAAATTTTTTACACCAAAACTATTCTTCCAAAAATTTTATTACTTCACAAATGTATCATTTATTTTTTTTACTTCTTACTTTTATCATTTTAAAAACTTTTACACTAGAAATTTGTTCATTTAAAAAATTTATCAAATAACAAACACACATCAATAGGTTTGCAAAATATCTTATTAGACCTAGAGATTTAAACTTTAGCAAATCTAATTCTACACTGTTGGCAAGTTTTAAAGTGTAACCTTGAAATAAGGGCATCAATCCAAATGTTGCTTAAAACATTATTTTTTTGTGTGTTTTTCTTTTTCTACCCTTGCATTCTATAGGTTAACTCTTTATTTTATGGAACTTAATTATATACATCATGATGTATTTTAAGCTAAGATATGTCATTCAATTAATTTTAGGATAATTTGCATATATTGCAGATATACCCACGTGGTTTTATGAAATGCATATTATCCCTACATAGTTTCACTAAAATTGCGTATTACCCCCATGTCGTTAATAGCCGTTAATATCTGACGTTATATTTTAAAAAATGATGAAAATGTCCTCATTTTCATACAATTTTAGTTAACTATGCGGAGTGATATGCAATTCGTGAAACTATAGATGATGACATTTTCGTCTAATATATATTTTACTAAGCTTATGGGGTGAGTGGAGGTTTGAACTTTAATAAACAAACAAGAATAAATGTATAATATTAGTTAAATGCGTCAATGTTAATTTTTGCATATTACACTAATGGATCATCTAAATTATACATTCATGAAATGAAATTATCTAAATTATTTTATTAATTAAATTTATACCCACTTCGATTTTTATTTTAGAACTTCATCTAAGTTAAACATTCATAAAACAACATTTACGGGAATTATTTTATTAGTTAAACTTATGCCCAAATCGATTTTTATTTTTAAAATTTATCTAAATTAAATATTCATAAAGCAGAAATTATCTAAATCATTTTGTTGATTAAATTTATACCCACTTTGATTTTATTTTTAAAGTCATGTAAATTACAACATTCGGATTAATAAAATCATCGAAAGGTCAAGTTAAATTATCTTAGACCATAAGCACGCATTTATCACTCCATAATTTTTTGCAGAGCCCTTACTAGGTGCCCAACAACATTAACCGTTAGGATTAGAACAGCGTTCTCATTTCCCAAAGTTACACAGTTCTATCCAACGACTAACCGTTAGGATTAGATTTGCAAATCAGTAAAAATTGAAGCAATAGATTTCGTAAAGTTAAACCTTTAGGTGTAATAAGTTATTTTGCAAACTTACCTGGTTAAATAAGCAAAAACCATGTACTTGACTCTGGCTAAACACATTTAAGGATATATTTGGGAAGTAATAAAAATTTTTGAATGAAAATTTTACGTGTAAAAATTTTTAAAACGAAAGAAAATGATATAATATGATATGAATAACAATAATGAATAAAAATAATAAAGTTAAAATAGATAAGTTAATTATATAGATAGTTGTGTAGAAATTGTTGAAAAGTAAGATAGATGTATATGAGGATGTGAAGAAATAAATAAAAATAAAGTAAATGTAGAGAAAAAAGTTTTAAATTGAAAAATATTAGTTTGAAAAGATTTTTTTTATTAACAAACACACACTAAAGTTGTTATAAAGCGCTGACTTCTTCGAACACAGCTCGGCCAAACAAGCCCAGTGGGCAAGAATCAATATTATTTTAATATTGAATAAAATAGATCAAATAGCTAGCATTTTAAATAAAATATCTTTAGAACCTTTAATACTAAATAAGTTTAATTTACATGCCATAGTCTTTTTACTCCCGCATTCTCCATGGTTGCACCATAGGTTTACTTTTATTTATCATGGAAAAAAGATTAAATCCGGATAGGAAATTAGGAATGGATATTAACTATGTTTTTTTTTTAATCCTTAAAATCAGCGTATGGAGAAAATCTTTCTAATTAATTCAGAGTTTTAATTGTCATCACTTGTGACGTATAAATCAAAATACACGAATATTATTTATTTAGATTGAATCTAAGATGTTTCCTTGAGTTATTTTGAGAGTATATTTGAGAAATTATAAAATTTTTGGATGAAAAATTTTTAATATAAAAGTTCTTAAATTAAAAGAAAGTAACGTGATATAACAAAAACAATTATAAGGAATAAAAAGAATAAAGTAAAATACATAAGTTAGTTAGGTAAAAATGATTGAAAAATAAAATAGTTGTATAGGAATAAGTGAGAAAATGATTAAAAAATAGAATAATTAAGAAAAACGAAATTTATTATTATTATTTTCCAAACACACTCTAACCCTCATAAATTTTAATGGTTCCATTCAATTTGTATTTAACATTTGATTTTGTAATTTCATCATAAATTGTTCTGATATTAATGGGCTGACCAGGTATTGGAAGTGGGCTGAGCTGTGGATAGGGCTTGTAAGCTAAGGGGAATGCGCGATTGCCTACTTGTTGTGCTTTTGCAGGTCACAGACATCACTCGGACGCGCACAATGTCCAAGCTTTTTTTGACGCACAAAAGCTCCAAGCTTTATTTCGTTAGTATTGCTCAAATTATGGACTTTTAAATCTCTCCTTAAGGTTTCCATAAAAAAAAAATCTATCAGAATATTTGTGGGGAAATGCTTTTATGAAACACTCTTTTAGGTAACCTCATTTATCTTTAATGCCTTAGTAATTGATGTAAAATACACTATCTATTATGTTTAACATAATTTATATTATCATAGAAACTCATTCGTTTGTCTAATATCAATGTGCACAACCATGTCTAAAATGTGTAAAATCAACTTATAAATAATTTAATATCAAATATCAATTTTAAAGTAGTATTTTCAATATTTAAACAATTTAAAATATCATTATTATGTTGATAAATGATTATATGAAGTATTATTATATATATCTTTTATTGGTATTATACACACTGTGACATCCGATATTATAAATGCAACCCTTTCGTAACTTTTACTTTCTAGAAGGGATACCCTACAAATATCTTTATGTTCAAGGGAAACAATTGTAAATACTCTCATTATTAGAAGACACATGGTATATACTCACTCTTCAAATTAGGGAGAGAACACCGTCATTCGAACTTCTGCCCACAACGCCAATGGAAATAGAAGTTATTAGCTTGTCACAAGCATACTGGCTAGTGTTATTACATTTTAGGGTATGCTTGGGAATGAATAAAATTTTTAGTGTAAAATTTTAAAGAATAAAAGTTGTCAAATGATGTAATATGATAGGGGTAATGATGATGAGTAAAGAGAATAAATTTAAAATAGATAGGTTAGTTGTATGAATAATTGTGTAAAAATGATTAAAAATAGGGTAGTTGTATAGAAAAATGTAAAAAAAATAATTAAAAAATATGATAGTTATGAAAAGTGTAAGGTTTTAACTTGAGATTTTATCCCCATTGCCAAATGCACCCTTAATACATATGCGAATAAATTTAAACATTTTTCCTAATTTACACGAGAATATATCTATTTTAAACAAAAGTGACTCATGTATATTTGATTTAGATAAAATTTCGTTTTTTAATAAAGAAAATAATGTTAAATACAGTGAATACATTAAATTTTGTATCAATAATCAAAATATTAAAAACGAAGTGAGTTATATGAACTAATTTTATGGAACCCAATTATATAGAAACCAATCCATATTTGTCTTAGTCCATACAAATGTCCATGAGGTTTTATTGGAAACCTCGGGTACTTCCCTCATCAATTCAAGATTTTTTTTTTCCCTATTTGTATCTTAAGTGCATGTTTTTTTATAAGTAGGTGGTACACTTCTAGCCTTACCATTAATAGGTCCCCATTTTGAATCCTATTGAGGGAGCTTTATCTCTTATTTTCAAGAATGTGATCTCTTGCAAGTTATATCGGGTGAAAACATATTACATGAAATTGGAAAATTATACTTACGTAGCTTCCGAATAAAAAAACAATCTAAAACAAGGTGTGTGTATTAAAATCGTTTATGGGTTCTTTCAAATGGTAATGAACTAATGCACTTGACATCCATGCAACCTTCATTTTCTTATTTAAAGTTATTTTTCCAAAACCAAGTTAGTTACGGTGTTTATTCGTGTCTTTTATTGATAGTGCCAAAAAAACACTTTAATGGAAGTATAATTTACAAATATGCTCACATAATTTAATCATAATTGCAAATACATCTATATAATTTCACAAATTACAATTAATCCAACATAATTTGATCGTAGTTGTAATCATATTCACACTGTTATATTGCACGATCACAACATTGGTATATTTATAAAATATATAAACTATATGAATTTATTTGTAATTTCAGAAAATTTTCATGCGAATGATTTTTTTTTTTTTTTTTGTCGGGAACTTTAAAGTGTCCCTGATAGAGCTTGAGGCCACAATATTTCAGGCCCGCCTATCAAAGAAACCACCCACATGATCTGAGGAGGCATGTTTGAGAATGGTGCAGGCATTCGAATTGCATTATAAAATAAAGAAGGCAAACTGCTAACATGGGTGGAACAATGGGCCCATTTATGGCTAATGTATGCGGGTGCAAACCCAATGCAGGGAGCTATTACGACGTCATTAAAGGTCTATGCTAAGTTGCTAAATGCTAACTGATATATATCTCATATAAAAAGATGAAATATTTTAAGATTATAAGAAAACCTATTCCACCTTCAGCATAAGCTAGCAACTGAATTTATTACACGGATAATATCGGACCATTGAAAACGAAAATACAAAGCTGGCTTGAATATAAAAAAGGACTCGCCCACCAATCATTAAGGGTGGATTGGAACTTAATGAAATCAAGGCAGACACAGATCACAGACAGTTTGAATTCCAGTCCAAGATTGGAAAAATGGACATATTGGCATCCCCATTTTTATTATTTGTTTTTAATCTGATGTAAAGATCTATTCAAAAGGAGGACCGTAAGCCCACAAAAAGATGATTTACAGTGAAAGCAGGTGGGCTTCCCCACCATGACATACAATCATCACTGTCTAAGGTCACAATCTCAGCAATGGAGTGAGCCACTTCGTTTCCTGACCCAAGAACGTGTGTGAATTGCAAATTTACGCCAACAGTAGCCTTAGCATGAATTTCTTGATTCCAACCTTCAACAGAACAGTGATCTCCTTGTTCAAAAAAGATGTTAACATCAAGCAGTAGCTTTCAATAATCAAACATTGGATTGCTAGTTCCATTCCTCAGTTGATACCATGTTTGATCGCCAATGCTTCCATTAACAATGAATCAGCCGTTCCTCCATCCCTTTGCCGCCATAAACATTCCTTCTTCATTTTTTAAAACCGCCTGCAGTCCCATACAGCCATTCCTCGTGTTTCTCCTACCATCAACATTGATTTTCAGGCAGCCCCCTTCTGGTCTCTCCTATCTTGTTTTGAGCTCCCTATCTAGCGCACTTAGAATTGATAATATGCTTGCAGATTTACAGCTTTCCCAATAGGATCTACACCACTCCAGCAACTCATCATTTAGAAGCTAATTACCTGATTCTCTTGCTTGGTATCGGGCATACCATATCCTCCAACATAGGATTAAGAAGAGGGCCATCTTTTCTCCTCCTATCGATTCTGCCAGCTGCTTCAAAATTCATGAGATTGTTCTTTTAGGTATCCAAATGTTTCTATTTTCTATGAGCGTCCTTCTTGCTGGGGCAGTCTTCTCAAAGAACATAAACAGGAGCTGGGCGTCTTCCTTGCCTTTCCTACACAACACACACGATGTGGAAGGATGTGGGTGTTAAATCTGGCCCGCACATATGTGGGTGCCAACATAGGATTGACATCCCCATTAACTGAGCTAGGTTTGCACCTTTTCTGAAATGAGGAAATAAAAGAAAAAGGAAAAAAAGAAAATTACTCTGAATCAGAAAGATGGAGATTGAAGAGGAGTGACCATGGATTTCTTGTTACCTATAATTATAAAGCAGCGACATCAGTCCCCGGTCTGGAAGGATCAAGGATGTGTCTGGCCGGGACATATGCTCCGCTCTATAACTATTGTTCATTTGGTCGCTTCCAATTCCATTCGAACTTATAACCAAGTGCTTTATTGCACTTTAAAACCACTCCTGTCATCAATTGACCTTAAAAGTTTAGTTATAAAAAATTTCTTCATAAAGAAATCATAACAAATTTATTTCAAAGCCCAAAAAAAATTAGAAATATCTTTAAATTTTATATTTAAAAATATTTTCATAATATAAAAATAAAAATAATTTATTCGAGGTAAGAAACATTCTTAAAATATAAAAAAGTTTAGACAATTTTAAATATTTATTATTTTTTCTTTTATTATAGAAATAATTTTTAAGTTTATTTGTTTAAAAATTTGTAATAATGAAAGACACTACTATAAAATTTTTAGATTTAAATATAGTTTCTCATATATTCTATATTTAGATAATTTTATATGATAATCTGTCGTTTATACAATAACTTATATACTTATATATACAACAATTTATTATTTTTTAATATGTGAAGTATTCATTAGTATTGAAGTCACCGTCCTATAAATTTATATGCAATAATTTTGTAGACCACATAAAATCTTGTTTTTATTGAATTTGCAACATAAATTTGTCAATTTCAACTTAATTCAGTAAATTTTATTTCTTCGCATATGCATTTAAAAGCAGTGTTATTAAAACCGGACCGGACCGGCCGGTCCAACCGGTCCCTAGTCCGGTTCAAAACCCCCCGGTTCGGTTCAAATGCAGAAAACCGCACGAACCGGTGAACCGGCGG
>JAXCLR010000073.1:27714122-27741259 GCA_035584095.1 Annona squamosa | reverse complement strand
CTTCTACTAAAACTAGTTTAAACATATAACGTGTTTTAAAATCATATGATTAAGCTGATAATATAATATTGTAAGACAATAGCCTACGAGAATTTTTTTTGTCTCATCGTGCGGGGAAACTTTTCCTTTTTTTTTTTCCTTTCTAAAATCGTGCAGAGGAATTGAGCGTTTTCTTTATTATTATTATTTTTTATCCCGTAGTTGGGAGCAGTGTTATTAAAACCGGACCGGACCGGCCGGTCGGACCGGTCCGACCGGGAACCGGTCCCTAGTCCGGTTCAAAACCCCCCGGTTCGGTTCAAATGCAGAAAACCGCACGAACCGGTGAACCGGCGGTCGAACCGTAGTTACCGGTTCAATCGGGTTCGACCGGTCGTAGCATAAACAAATAATAATTATATATTAAAAAAAAAAATCGACGGAAGGACCGAAGGATCAAAATCGAAATCGAATCGATCGATCAGCGATTCAGCCGACGCCCAAATCGGCGAATCCGTTTGCTGGAAACCCTAGCCTCTCTTTCTTCCTCGTCGCCGTCTGTTGCCCTCGCAGCCATCGGCCATCCAGATTCCAGGCGCCTCATCTTCAACGTTTCCTTGAACCCATCCACTTCGCAGCCATCGTCCTCGTCGCCGTTCGGGTCCGCAGCCATCATCTTCTTCAACGTTTGCATCCGCAGTGCTGCTGCGCTGTTGCTGCCTCGCAGCCCTTGCCCGTGCCATCGTCTCCGTCGCCGTTCGCCCGTGCCATTGTCTCCTTCGTCTCCGTGCTGCTGCGCAGTTTCTGCGGCAGAATCGTCGTCTCCGTCAGTCCGTCATCGTCGTCTCCGTCAGTCCGCCATTGTCTCCTTCGTCGCCTCTGCTTGCTCCGGTCGTCGCCTCTGCCAGTCTGCCTCTGCTTCCCCCTGTCGCCGTCTCTCCACCTCTTCGGTCAGCGGCTAAAACTGCAACGCAGCATATTCAGTCATTCACAATTTCACGTTTCATTATTTCAAATTTTTCAATGCTTTATTGCTTTAATCTTCATTTAATAAATTTTAACATGTTTACTTGTTTAGTAGTCTGTAACTCATTTTATATTTTTTTGTAATGAATTTGAAGTTAATAATTATAAAATGATCAAAAATAAATTGCAAATATTTGTTGAGAGGATAAATGTAAAGTGTTAATCTGAATTTCAACTCAGAACTCAATTTAAGACTGATTTTTACTAAAAGGTTTAGAATTTAGATTTTACAAATAGAATTAGAATTATGGTTTAGCTTTTATAAATAAATTTAGGGTTAGAAATTAGACCTTTTTATACAGGTGTCCTATTTTGTAATTGTTTTTACTTATTCTTTATGATGGGAATGTTGATTGAATGAAAATTTGGAATGAAAGTGTATCAAGAAGGTAAATAAAATATATTGAAATTAAGAAAAGTCTTATTAAAATTTAAAAATGAAAAATAAGATGTTATTTTTTGAAAATGAAAAAAGGTCAAATGACATGATAAATATGAAGAGTTGATTATAAGAAAGATATTTTATATTTAGTTAAAATTTAAAAAAATTAATATTTATGATGTCATAAATATGTTATGCTGACGTCACCGGTTCAAACCGGTTTGATTAACCGGTCAAACCGGTTCGAACCAGACCAGTTCCTTTACCGGTTCGGTTATGACAACATTGTTTAAAAGTAGCAGAAATTTGATAATATATACACCAAAAACTGGCTGCAAAAAATTTTTATAAATAATTTTATGCATATATAATATGTGATGTATTTAAGTTACGTATTATCTAATATCTAATACAATTTTTAGCTGCATATATATTTTTTATAAATAGCGAAAATTAGCCACCTGTCCTGATATAGGTAGCGAAGTTTAACTGCTAATAATATGTTACAATATGAAGCCATACATCCTTGCATATAATAGTTATTTGGCTTCATTTACCAACGTTATTATGCGTATCAAAAAGTTGTTATTTATGATATTATAAGCAGCTAAATATAAACTCGCTGTATAAAGTGTCAGCATAAAGTGCATTTTCTTGTATGTGTATTTGTAGCATCTTGAAGTAATTTACACATGTATGAAAAATGTGCTTGCATTCCGCTAGAAGAGGGTATGGGCTTGGGCCATTAGATGATCTTGTGGGTGTTTACACGTTGTTTGTAAATTCAGCCCTTCATGACCCAACTTGACGATGCCATTTAATTTAATTTTTTTTTTTTTTTGATAAATGCTCGAGTCTCATTTATATCTTGCTGCGAGTTTTGTATAAGGTAAGATTTAAATGAGACCCACTAATCTAAAAAACAATAACATTTGCGGAAAAAACGACTCCTGTTACAGAAATTTGGCCAACATGCGGTTGCATGATGAAAAAGCAGAGAAAAAAAAAGTATAGCAGATTTACAATATTGTTTCAGCATACCAAAAAATGATTTTGGCCATAAGATCATGTAGCACCTGCCGCGAACACTGTGATAGGCTCGAAATTGTTTTCCTCGCCTTGGAAATTTGAATCGTGTTGGATAGCAATGTGAGCTTAGATTTCCTGCATTCACATGAGGTAAAACGCATTATAATTCATATTTTTTTTTAGAAAAGTTAGCATATGAGCATTTTTTTGCGGGTTCGGCAGCATAACGGCTAAGATGGGGCTTTCCGTACATGGGTCAAGTCACAAATCCGACAGCATAACAACAGCGTATTACGCTGGGATCCATGGTCCTGTGTGTGCCCGCCTTGCTGGGGCGTTAACTCAAATGAGCATTCAAAAATAAAGAAAATGGAGTCGTCATTGATTTTTAAAGGGAGATCAGCCCCTGTTTAGTAAAATAAGACACTAGTTGTACAGAGATCGGGTTCTGGCCTTCGGGTTGAAGCAAATATGGCAAAATCTACCGACCTAAGGCAGTTTACATGGGCGTGAAAAGGGAAAAAACAAAAGATTTGAACGAATGAGAGAGATGGAAAGGAGAAAATGGGAAGAGAGACGTACAGTGTGTAGAGCGGGAAAAACCAGGACACCGGGGTGTTGTTGCAGATTCCCGTCCTCCCCTCTAGGATGCCTCTCTAAGTGTGCCTTGAATGAGAGGAGGGCTACTCCTTTTATAGATATAAAAGTAGGCTTTTGGGCCATTTGAGGTCATGGACTTGGTCAATGGGCTTGGACTTGAGTTGGGATCATGGGCCTTGGGCCATTTGAAGGTTTTGGACTTGGTCAATGTACTTGAGCTTGGGTTAAGATCATGGGCTTTCGGCCACTTGAAGGGTTTAGACTTGGTCTATATGCTTGAGCTTGGCGGGCTCCTTCCGTAGTAGGCTAGAACTTGGCTAAGCCCATTGTTTTTGGTGGGCTATTGTAGAGACCCAAAGTTATAGAGAAGCTTGCTTCTGAGGCTTGGTGGGCTGCATTGTGGAGCCCGTTGATGTGGCCTGTAGGAGCTTCGCTCTTGTGGGCTTAGTCTGGTTGTTGAAGAAGCTTGTTTCGAAGCTTGGTGGAGTTTCGCTTCTGTAGGCTGAGTTCGGAAGAACCTGTTTAGCTTGCATGAACTTCCTTTTGCCTTAAATTTGCTTGGACTTGGATATCGTTTCGATTTATCCATTTTAGGGCGAAGGGTGGGGGTGTCAACAGATCAATAAAACAAGGCCTGAAAATGATTAGAAGAAAATGCCACGTACTTCGGAATTTTGATAATAGCTAATGGCGTCAAACTTGGGCTCGCTCAAGACGCTTGGGCTTTACGGCTGCAAAATCTTGCGTACTTTTCTCCTGCGCAACACAACGCAGGAACTCGCTTCGGGACACCAACCTGCGATATAAATCTACAAAACCCTAGGTTTTCTATCCCGGGTTGCAGTTGCTCTTGGGAGGTGAAAAGGGAAGAAGCAGCGTTGCAGAGAGCAGAATCCACCTCCATCTGCCACCATGGGGCGCATGCACAGTCGAGGGTAATCCCTTCCTCTCCGAAATTACACCGAACTTCTACTGCAATCTCACTCTCTCCAATTGATCATTTGTTCTTTCTTCTCTCAGGAAAGGTATCTCCTCATCGGCTTTGCCGTACAAGAGGACCCCTCCTAGCTGGCTCAAGATCTCCTCTGGGGACGTAAGAAATCCGTCGCTTTCTCTTTTTTGAGTTGATTACTCTGTGTTTTCCTGTTTTGATTCCCCCAATCTCTGTTTTGCAGGTGGAGGAGAACATTTGCAAGTTCGCGAAGAAGGGATTGACGCCATCGCAGATCGGTGTCATCCTTCGAGACTCCCACGGCATTGCGCAGGTGAAGAGCGTAACTGGCAGCAAGATCCTTCGCATTTTGAAGGCTCACGGTATTTGCATAACTTCTCATCTTCCCATGTTTCCCGTGTTGGATTTCTTTTCGCCAAGTGTTTTTGAGTTTATTTTTCTATGATTTGCTTGTGGCAGGGCTGGCTCCGGAAATCCCCGAGGATCTGTATCACTTAATAAAGAAAGCTGTGGCCATCAGGAAGCATCTTGAGAGGAACAGGAAGGACAAGGACTCGAAGTTTAGGTTGATCCTGGTTGAGAGCAGGATCCATCGCTTGGCCCGTTACTACAAGAGGACAAAGAAGCTTCCACCCGTCTGGAAATAGTAAGCTTTGCCATGATTTTGGTTTTCCGTTATTGAATTTGAATGTTGTTTGCTTCTTTATTGTATGTATCAGTTTAGATTTGTTTAGGTTGGAATTCTGTCTTCAGTGAGCATTCTATGTATGACTACTTAATGTCTTGTACATGGCATGTTTTAGTCATACTAGGATTCATTTGATTCGGATGCATAACAAGGAACATTTCGTTGCAGTTCCCATTTCAGTTCCAGAATCATAGTTGGCATTCTTTGTGATATTTCTGATGTTGCATGCAATTTGCAACAGTAGCTGTTATTTTGTGTAGTTTGTTGCAAATTCATTATCTGTATAGTTCGTGAAAGCTGTAATTGCTTGGATTGTTTTGCTTTCTAATGCCAATAAATCAGAATTCAGTTGTTGGTAGAAATTTCACTAGAAACTTTTTTCAATTAATTCTTCTTAGAACGATCCTGGTTATGGGGATGTCTAGATTTTTAGTGCGCACAATGTGGAAAATTAATTTGTGGTTTTTTTAGCTGTAGCATAACCCTTAGGATTACGTTTTGTTTGATAATTAGGAAACAGGCAGTGCATTTTGCTTATTCTTTCATATCACTTCTAGTAACTTGGGGCCTATGTCAACCATGGTCAAAGGGACTAAGTGCACCTAGTTGCACGCGATTACTGGTGGTATTTTCTTATTAATTATCAAAAATGATATGTTTGTGTTTATAAATTTTAGACAGATGGTGTGTTTGTAATCTTATTAAAATCAGAAACTTCATATGAAGATGAAAGCCTTTTTTTTATTTTTGGTTGCTCTGATGCATGGAAAATTTCTGCTCAATGTTGATCGTCTTTCCCATGAGTCCAAACAGCTTATTGAATGGCAAGCTTATCCAAAAAAACAAAGCACAGGAGCATTCTAAGCATGAAAACTGTTGAGCGTGATTAGTAGATTAGTACCGTCTCAATGGATGAGAATTTTTAACTTTTAAAAAGCAGAAGATTCCATTTATCCTTTTAATGCTATTCGTCCTCACGTCATATAGTGTATAGCATGGAAGAAATGTTTGGCGTATTTAGGTGCTAAGTGGGGTTAGAAATATATTATTTGGGTTGAGGCTGGATTGCACTGCTGGATGCTATGAACATGCCTAGGTGTATCCAAGGTAATGCCCAAAGTTAAAATCTTCAACCATGCTCTGGGTTAGGAGCACAATTCATTCCATCAGATGGCAGCTACAAATGCAGAGCTTTGTAGTAAAATCTTATAAGTTTGTAAAGGAGTTCTTTGTCTCTGGCAGTTTTTGTTTTTTGTTTTTAATTCTCTCACTAAGTCTTGATGCTGAAGGCTTCTTTTTAATTACCAATTGGATGTGTTTAACTCTTAACCCCACTTAGGTGGGAAATGGATGATGATGTGCGAAACTCTGAATTCATTTGTTGGAATGTTGTTGGAATATTGTTGTAGTTAATGACTCAGAGTTGGATTGATTGGAGGAATATTCCTAGGTTGAATATATTTGATCTTTTGGTTTATTCTTGAATTATGAGCTTGCCATTTGTTTAGTGCTGGTATTCTGTTATTACCAGTGAGACATTGGTGATGCATCACGTGCATTCATGGAACATTTCATTGGTCATACAAGACTGTCTTAAACTTCATTGAATCCTATTCTGCTCCATGATAAACTGTCATAATTTGTTAAATGGATGGTTCTCCAGTTATCCCTAAACATAGCTTTCCAAATGTTTTGTGTTGTCTTCTCTTATGCTTGTAGAGCTTGCATTAACATTTTTATGCTGTTCATTGGCTTCTCTTCTTTATCTTGTTGAAAGCCAAAGTTTTCTGCTTGCTAGTATAATGATAATGCTGTTTTTTTTTTTTTTTTTTGACAACCTTTTTTCCTTGTGTGAGAGGATGCAGCATGCTTTAGATGGTCCATGTTGTTTTTATGTTGGTCAAATGAATCATATTATGCCTGTTGGCTTATATGACACATGGGATGATTTGGCAGAAGCTTCTCTCCGCTCTGTCCACTTAATTGTTGTAAATCGACCCATTTTGATTGATTGCTGGTCTGTATTCAGTTCATTGGTGAGTAATATGATGCATTGATATTTAACTACCATCTAGAAAATCCTGATGTTTTGTCTGGTTTCTTGTAAGGTACATTTGATCATAATTTCATGTTGTTTTGCTGTTAACCTTCTTTTGTCACCAAATTTGTGTTTCACTCTGTTGTATATTTTCTTGATTTTGACTATTGCAAATCTACTTGCCATTTTTTCAAAAAAATACTGTTGCAAGATGAGCCTTACTAATTTTTTTCTTGTAAACTTCTACTTTGCAGTGAATCTACTACCGCAAGCACTCTCGTGGCTTAGATTGGGGCATTCCTTTATAATTTTCCAATTGGACGCACAAGGCATGGATTTTGCTTCTGTAGGTGTTTCTTGTGAGAGACCATGTCTTTTTTCTTCTACTTACATCCCTGGTTCAAACTGGGGGGAACTTATTAGAATTCAGTTAGTGTGCTCCAGCGAGTTACAACGATAATGTGATGCATTTTGTTTTTGTTTCTTTAAATTTATTGGACCAAGTAACTGTTTAGATTGAGACTTGGTATTCCGGCCAAATTTCTTCCAAACTGTGGAGCAAGGAGCAAGCTGGTAAAAAACCAAAACACAAAATTATCAATTCAAACGGCCTCCTTTTTTGTGCTTGACACTGTTAACCGCCTTCTTATCTAAAGCTGTACACGCGATGGCTGCTGCTCCGAGTTAGTGATTTTGCTGGGACTGGGCTCGACTCCCAGTATGGAAAAGGCGTTTTTAAGGTTCTGCGCTTTTGGTACAAACCATTTTCGAAACGGCGAGAGAAGCTATTGTTGCCCTTGTGCGACGAATATAATTATTAAAAAGAAATAACGTATTATTTACATTTTTCAAATACATGTGCAGTGTCTAAAACAGAGTCCGTTTACATAAATATTTATATAATTCATCCTTGGTTCTGTCTTAAATCAGCAGGTAATTTGTTTTCATGGAGGCATTTTGAGTTGGAAGTTGGGAAACGTTTGACGTCTGAGGAAGGCAGAAGGCATTAAATGGATGATCTTGCTAATTATTCTATTATTTTCTAATTCTGTTCTTATATTTTAATCATTTTCTTATAGGTTTTATACGAGTATACTAGCTCACTTATTGCTTATAATATTATATTACTCTTTCAGTTTTCAAAATTCATTCTAATCTCTCTTTTACCCGAGCAATTGGGTGCTGTTTAGTTAACAATCGAAATGTGTGACGCCGCTGTTACCTTTAGTTATGTTAATGATGTTTTTCATAACCTGTTAAATCGTTGGAAGTGAAATAAAATCCAAAGAGCTAATTGACGGTAAAAGAAACTCTAAATTTATAATAAGAATTTGATCGGCTTATAAGAGCTCAACCAAAAAACAAACATGCAAACGGATGAGAAAAAAATGCAGGCCATTCCTTCTCCAAACCAAAATCGATGGTGCTCGCTGCCTGCAATGCATGTGGCGGAGGAGGTTTTTTGTATTTTGGATTCTCTAAGTTTATGTATTTGCTTTTTAAATCTCAAAGTTTATGCAATTGCCTTTTATTTTAGATTTTCTAAGTTATGTATTTTCTTTTTAAATATCAAAGTTTATGTAATTGCTTTTTAAACCATCTAAGTTTTGTTCTCTTACTTTTTCAACCCTGCACTTTTCGGAACGCAATCTTATAGAGCCTCTATGCTCTCCGGGGCGCAATGCTGTCCGTTTCACCGCGCGATCTGGGAGTCGTTGGATTCGGCGTCAACCACGAGGCGTGAGATTTTGCGTGCAAGCCCTCTGTCAGAGTGTCAGAGGCGATGAGAGTTTTTGCAAAATAACCCCTCGTATCAAATTCCAAAAACCAGCACCAAAAGCTCGCAAAAGGCCCATGCACTTGCTGCCCACTGCTCCATGATTTGCGATTTGCCCTTCTTCCCTGTGCCCTACCTTTTGGAGCAGCCGTCTTCCACAACGTCGGCGATTTCCCGCCTCTCTCGCTTCCCTGTCGTGGCAGCCGCATGTGAGCCGCCGGCGAGCAGCTCCAGCCCGTCTTCCCCGCACCCTTGCTTCTGGAGTAGTCCTCTTCCAACAGCATCGATGATTGATTCACCTGCCTCTCTTGTCGCAGCCGCACGCGACTCGCGGGAGAACAGCTCCCGCACGGCTTCCCTGAGCATGCCAGCCACCGGTGAGCAGCTCCAGCCCATCTTCCCTGCGCCCTTGCTTCCTCTTTCGGCCGCCTCTCTCGGGACCCTCTCATTGCAGCCGCACGCGACCCATCGGCAAACAGCTCCCGCACGGCTTTCCCGCGACCTTCTTTTGGAGTGGCCATCTTCCACTGCTCCCTTCTTTCCCCCAATTTCGAAGCGAAAATAATAGCAACCCAGCATTAGCAACATTTGACGATGGTAGAAGAACAGCTCCCGCAACTAGGTATGTAAAATCCATAAAAATTGGAAATTTTGCCACAATAGAGGGTTGGGGGCCATTGCATTTGAGGCTCTTTCGAAAAATCTATATCACGTAGAAATCAACAAATGCGATATTGAGGTCGACTGTCCCAAAAATCCTTGTAGGTGGGTGACATCTGAATGCAACAGCTTCACCTAGACTCCGAAGTAGCAAAATTGAGTTCTTTGAAGCCTCAATGAAACAACCCTGTCCAACTAATCTAGGGATGCGAAAGACTTTGTCAGCCAAACGTTTATCGTTGGCAAGATAGACACGAATGAAACTCCTAGCTGCTCGAATCTCACTTATTTATCTTGGACTCTAAAGAGCTCCAATCCATCTGTAATACATTGTCAATACTGAGCCTTTCAACTCCAAGGCAAACCAAGCATTCCTCTAAGCCATCTTTTCTAAGACTAACATAAGCCTGATAACATTCTGCATCATAACCTGATGCAAACATAACCTCTGCCATGCATTTCAGGCCAGGAATTTTATTTGGATCAACCAAATCGATGTAGTCCTCTAAACCTCTAGTATTGTCTTTGACTTGGGTTTCCATAAGACTTTCATCATCTACTAAACCATTCAAAACCATCAAAGATATGTCACTACTATTGAAAACTGATAGTGATTCTATGCACCCCATATAGTCTCTTGTTTTTTAATTTTACAATTTTTTAAAATTTAAACTATTATCATGTTTAACGCAGCTTATTTTATCGTGCTATCAAAAATAATTTTCATCAGGAAGTAGAAAGCCCCAATTTCCCTCCATCCCCACATCAAGCTACTAGAATGACTGACTGTTGATCTGTCCCCTCCTCACTTCTACACGTAGTGTACATGATTAAATCAACATTTTGTGTTTTCTGTACCCTTCTTAAGCTTCTCCAAGGCCTACCAATGCATCAAAACTCCATGTTCAATTCTTTCCAATCACATTTCGCTCTGATCAGACAAAGACATCCCGCCTCTTCTTTGGATTTGCTTCTGGATTTCCTTTCCTCATCATTGCACAGAATTCATCATAGTTGATCCTCCCATCCTGTTCCATTTCCATCTGTATCAGCCTACTCAAAACCAAAATATTAGTAATTTTTTCAAGAAATAGCAAGAGGAATCACAATTACTAAAATCATTTCATCTCAAAATGATAATAGATTATTAATGTCAACCAGACAAAATGATAATAGATCAAACTTTGAGGAAATGAATCCAGCTCCATCTAGTGCCTCTCGGGCTAAGTCATTGCATCCCAGTGTAACTGAACCTCCAATCACATACGACCTTTCGACACAACATGATAATACTATCAAAGTTGTGCATTTTTATTGCATCCGTGTGATCAGTAGTTCAGGGTGCATTTGGATGCTTAACTAAAAGCATTTTTCCAGCTCACTTCAACCTGAAATATTACATGCTCAGCCCATATAAACTTAGCAGCTTCATTTGCATCCCCTTCCAATTTCGCATGTAATGAGTTAAACCATTGATATGAAATAATTTGTTAAAAAGGCTTGTGCTAGATAGTTAGCATAAGGATCTTGCAGTAAATGATCAAAATGAGGGGTTGAGCTACGTGGCTAAATAAGTTGCAATTGTGGTAATTCCATTTGCTTTTGTTATGACACAATGCATATGATAGGCTTATCATATTCACATTATTGGCATTAGACAAAACTAGAACTTGTATCTACTTACATAATTGATCAGTTTGGAATTTAGTCTCCTTGTCTATACCCAGATAAGCTTTAAAATAACTGATCTACCTGTTAGAGTACTGAGGAACAGCTTTTAGCTGTGAAGGTGTATGCATGTCTGAAAGAGATCTGGAATCCATAACTGATTTGATTTACTATAAACATAATTGTCTATTACCAATATGATTTGCATATTATATATTGTTCTATAATTTTTTATTATGGACATAACATTTTCACATATGTTTGCTTAATTTGAATTTTTATTTGGATCATTTGATGTATAGTGTTCATATTATAATATTGATGTTAATGTGGGCAACAACTTGATAGCGCAACTTATCATTCTAATTGAAATGAGTGTATCACAACAAGACAGAAATACAGAGGGAGGACAAACATCTGATGTGGGTGTAGTAATTACAGATGATATGATAATGGTTGCCAGTGAGGTATTAACTCAAGTCCTTTAAATTGGATTGAGTTCACTCGAAAATATAACAGAAAGTTTCATACCTGTGACTCCACTCGAAATGAAACCCATAATTAGAATGAAGTTTGATTCGCTTGAAGATTTGTTTAAATTTTATAATGAATATGTCTGGTTCAGTGGTTTTAGTGTGAGGGAGGACAAGACAAGGGTGCTAAAGTCAGGAGTTATCTCTATGCGTATTCTTAGATACTTTAAGGCTGAAATACGAGAAGAAAAATGGAAAAAGAACAATCAGAAATTGGCATCACATAATGTTTCACATTGTGATTGTCCAGCTAAAATTGTTGTAAACCTAAAATCAGAAAGTGACACTTATCATGTTACTCAATTCATGGAGGCACATAATCATGTCTTGGCTACCCTTAGAAAGAGGCATTGGTTGCGCTCACATAGGAAGGTGACAGAGGAACAATTGAGCATGATCTCAAGTTTGAAATCATCAGGTATTGGTGTGTCACGATCACTTGATTTCATGTCCACTGAAGCAGGAGGCCATGATCAACTTGGATTCACGAATAGGGATGCGAGAAATGCATTGAAGCGAAAAAGACAAGAAATGCATGAGAATGATGTAGAAGAGCTATTAAGATACTTTCGAAGAAAGAGTATAGACAATCCTGATTTCACTTGGCAAGTACAAGTTGGTGAAGAGATGAGATTGACATTATGTTTTTGGGTAGATGGCCAGTCAAAGGTTAATTACATGGCTTTTAGTGATGTAGTATTCTTTGACACAACATATAAAATAAATGAATATGACATGCCATTTGGGTCATTCACCGGTGTCAACCACCGTATGCAAACTTGCTTGTTTGGTGCAGGATTGCTTTTTGGAGAGACTATTGAAGATTTCAAGTGGCTATTTAAGACATGGTTGATACAATGGGCGGTGTATATCCAAAGGCAATTGTGACTGACCAAGATGCGGCCATTGGACAGGTAGTTGCATAAGTTTTTTCACACACACATCATATTTTATGCTTGTGACATATATATAAGAAGCTGTTAGAAAAGTTGTCTCACGTTTACCAAAAGCATCCAACATTTAAAGCTACTTGGGATCATTGTCTGTACGATGTGCAAAGTACTGAAGAATTTTAAAATTATTAGTCATCAATGATGGAGAAGTTCTAGTTGCATGGGAATTCATGACTTGAATACATGAATGATATCCATCAAAAGTGGATTCCTGCCTTCACAAGGAAGATATTTACAGCTGAGATGAGAACAATAGGAAAAAGTGAAAGTATTAATGCAATGCTCAATGGGTTTGTTAATCATAAATCTAGTTTAATCGATTTTGCGAATGGCTACAATAAATTACTTCAACGAAGACAGCGAGATGAAGGGAATGCTGAATTTCAATCAACCAATTCCAGACCAATCTTATCCACAAGATTTAAGCTTGAGGCTAAAATGACAACGACATACACTCTCAAAGCATTTGAAATATTTTAAATTGAAGTTCAAGAGAGCATTTACCTTATAATACAGAAAATAGCAAGTGACCAGTTCACAGAAATATGAAATATTTTTAAACCTAATGAATCGAATGTGATGAAGCTGAAGACGGTATCATGGGATATGGTGGAAATGAAGGCATCGTGCCCTTGCTTGAAATTTGAGTTTAGTAGAATCATTTGCAAGCACATATTTACACTATCACATTACAGAGGGATAACATTCATGCCACCAAATCATGTGCTAACACGCTGGACTCGACAGGCAAAAAGTTTATACATTCAACTGGGTTCGACATATTCAAGGAACAAAGTACAATCACTTGTAGTTTGTAACTATGTTTTGTCAAGAGCATGGGGTTATCTTTGACCAGAATCTTTCAAAAATGAGAGTGCATATGAAGTGATGAGAAGTGTTTTGTACAATATAAAGCTTGTAGTGGAAGACGTGGTTGAAAAGGAGAGACCAGATGTTACTGGAAAGGAGATGGTTGTCGCAGAGCATGGAGTCACTATGGATGGTGCAGACAATTTCAATAGCAGTGGAGCTGCGCTCGTGCTTGTACCTTCTACATTGTATGGTATATCAAGTGGCACTCTAGCAACACAAAGCTTGCATGCATGTGGTTTCACCCCTCCAAATATAATGCAAATGAAGAGTAGAAGTTTGAAACGAATTAAAAATGCATTAGAGATACCACGGCCTACTTCAAAGATATGTAGCGGTTGCAAAAAGATGGTGATAGGACATGATAAATGAACATGTCCTACTTTCAAATAATGGACTTCAACCAATTGTGTTGCAAACATGAGTGTAGTAGGGTCAACTAGGGGAGGGGCCGTGGACATCGAGGTACTTTCAAATTGTATGAAATGCCAACAGGTTTCTTTACTAAAGTAGAACAAAAAAGTATGTTTCTTTTTTATCATTACAAATTCATTCCCTGGTCTCTCCTACATAAACAACTTTTTAGTCTACCATGTGTGTGTTGACACAGGCTATTTGTTTTTCCATGTTTTACATTATTGTATATTTACTTTTTCAGGTGGCTTGTCTTCAAAAAAGTAGAATAATATCTTGTAGTTTTAATTCTAAGAAAAGTAGTGCTAACAGATGTCTTTGCTTTTGCATGCAGCTAACTATACTTTTGACATCTCGAATTAAGGCAAATCCCGGGAGACTTTTTTTAGATGTCGATATTACAATGTAAGATCCACATTGACTTTCTGATATTTGATAAATAGTTGTCTTTAGTTTCACATGAACTTAATCATTATTATTTCTTGTAGGATCCTTTTAAAGATTGTAAAATTTTTAGGTTGATGGATGATCCAAAGGTGCCAATAAAGTTTGATGGAGATGAGGGTCATTTCAAGGTAGATTATATCACCAATCTAAGGGCTGATGTTGAAGAACTAAAGCAGACTTCGAGTCGCTCATACATTGTGCGAGCTAGTTGAAGGAAATCCAATTAGATGCGGTCAACAAATTGAAGCACGTTGATCATTTGACAGACGTGAAGATAGCTGCCTTTGAGAAAGAACTTCGTATGAAGATTACTGAGCTGGAGCGAAAATACTAAACTTATTTATCTTTGATCTGTTTACTTATTGCTATTATGTTTGTTAATATGTGAGAAGTTTATGAGACATATTTGAACTTTTTTGGGTCGATCAGTGACGTTGTTGTACACTTAAGTTCATTTGGAATAGAAACAGGTGTAGTTTAAATAATTGGTTTAGTTTCCTTACCATTTGGATTAAAAATAGGGGTTATCTTACACACTTGGAGTGGAAACAGGTTTCTTGCGTTAATTTGTTTAGTTTCTTAATGTATTTGGAATGAATCTTATATATTTGGAATGGAAACATGTTTGTAGCTGGTAAATGGGACGTTCCAATGCAAAAGGTGATTCATCCTTCCAATTGGTATGATTTGATGTTTAAAGTTTCATGCATCTCTGCATTTTTTGCCTATACATAGTATATCTACTAACTTGTAACTATTTGCATTTAAATTTTACGTTATACCCGTGAGAATGCCAGATGCAAAGGTAATCCTTAAAAGTGGGAAATGTCACTTTTGTGAAGTAAGCATTAAAAAAGTGGGACATGTCATTTTTCTGAAGGTAAGAGAATTGTCATTCTATGAAGATATGCCTTAGAAGCAGGAAATATATATGCAAGAGAGATTACTGAATTTACAGTGATGGATAGAGTTATTTTTATAGGATTTCATTGACCTTGATCAATGCTTATAATTTCTCTTCCTCTCTTGTCTTTCTTTCTGCCACTTTCAATATCAAACTGTGTTGTACTTGACAGTTACAAGGGTAGGGAAAAAAAGCCTGCGAGCGTTCGTGCAATGTCTACAATTATTCCTTGAAAAATTATACTTGAAGGTAGAGCCTCTTTGAAACTAATCTTACGGGACCCACTAGCCCAAGTTCAAAACTATCCCAAGTGGTTTTATGATTTTCTCTCACAATGATGCCTCTCTTATACATTAAAATAATATATGTTTTGTGTAGGTTTTGATGACTTTCTATCATTCCTATGTGACATAAATGGTTTAGGTCCTGTTGTTCTGAATTTGCCTTCCATTTTTGTAGCAAAATTGAACCAATCAATAACAATGCAAAGAATAGTTACTAATATTGTTGACAATGAGAGTTACAACATTGGTTGGAGTCCTCCCTTAGGTGTTGCAATGTTAGTAGACCCAACTTGTTTTTTTTATCAACATCGGTTAGCAGCAGGTCTTGACTGTTCATCTTAATGCTACCACAAACAGCTCTGATGCAAGTTTCGTGCAATTGGCTGTATGGGAATAAGGGTCACATGTCTAGGATTCTAGTTTGTGTTATTTCAAAAACTATGTCCAACATGACTAATAGCTGAAACAGGTTCTGGTTCTCTGCCTTGTGGATCTATGAGTTTTCCTTTGACCCATTTTTGAAATTTATTTTTGATGTAAATTTGGAAGTGACCGTAGTTTGAAATGTGTATACTGTTATTTATTGAATGACCAAGGAATCAGTTTTCATTTTTGTGCCTTGCTTAGCAAATCAAACAAGTGGGCTTGTTTCTTATGTGGTTTCTTTGGTTAGTTGACCCATTGGGGCTTGTGTGCATGCAAGTCTGCTCATCAAGCCTTTTGAGGTGACTCTAGTACTGGACAATTTGAGAATGTGTTTTGACTGATTATGTGGACTGTTGAAAAGAAAAAACGACCTGTCCAACAAGCATATTTGATGTCTATTTTAAAGATTTCTTTTCATCCGAGGAACAGAAGAATTAGATGCCGGCTGCAAA
The DNA here is from genome assembly GCA_035584095.1 of Annona squamosa. NCBI lineage: Eukaryota > Viridiplantae > Streptophyta > Magnoliopsida > Magnoliales > Annonaceae > Annona > Annona squamosa. Next base: position 27,725,177 of record JAXCLR010000073.1, on the reverse strand, counting down.
GGATGGGAAATGCATCTGCTTTTGATCCTTATCTCTTTAGAAAAGATACTACATTCGTTATTAAAGCAAGTCTTAATTAATACAAATCATCAAGAAGTGCAATCTAATGGTGGAATGTTCACTCAAAGCTGGTTTGCATTGCTTTAACGTTAGAATTAGTATCTAACTAAATGTATAAATTCATATTCAAATTGTAAAGTTTCCACGTTAAAGATGGTACCAAACCATGGTAGCGAATAGCAAATTTGAGATGAAAGCCCTTAATCGTTGTAGGGAAATTGTTCTTACAAGCACGGGCAACTGCCAATCATCAGTGCATGATAGGCTTATGGTATGACAACACAATCAAGTCATAATTGTAAATGATTTGAACAAGAAGTGAATCATATGGTACAGATACTTTAACATCCATGATGAGGAAACAACATCCATATTACAATGACCATAGCTTTTTCAATTTCCAACGCAACTTTACATATTCTCAATACACAACTTTACTCATTCTCAATATACATCATTACATTTTCATCCCAGATACGGATTCGATTCAAGAATCTCGTATCATTTGGAACATGCTCTAATAGTTGGATGTCTAACTCTCTTCTCCACCCTCTAGGTGCTAAATTGTCCTTAATCCAAGTCTCCTGTATTGAGCTTGCCACTGTTGAAGATCATTGTATCAATATCAAAACTTTTGCATTAGGTAGCCATTGCCACACCACCACAAGGAACGCAAGCATGCATGTCAAAACCGTAGCTTGAGTGTAAGCCTTAGCCTGGCACATGCAAAAGCACAAAGAAGAGGTAGAACACTGACCACTGCCAATATTAATGTGACCGCATTAAACAATCAGTTCTCAATAGGCAAGTGGAAAAAGGTATATTGATATAATATCGACAACAAAATTCCATAATGTATCCCATTCGTCTCACATAGAAAGCAATAGAAGCATTCATCAACAACAAATGCGAAAGCATTCATCTGCATTCTTTGATAGTTCTGTAATCATTAACAGGATCGTCAACAACTGCATCAACAACATGAACTAATAATCGAGTTCTCCTCAGATGCCTCAAGAAATTATGACTAAGGCCCTGCAAGAAGAGAAGATTGTTTAGATACAGGTGATCCAAAAGAAAAAACCCACCAACCACAAAGTACAATGTAGTACCTTTCCAAGGTGAGCACCTTCTATTAGACCAGGTAAATTAGCCAAGGTTGCTCCAGATGAGTATTGAAGAGCCCCCAAACTCGGGTCACCATCCAGGCGTCCAAGGTTTGGCATTAGAGTTGTAAAAGGGTAATCAACAATATCTGGTTTCACGTGTGTGATAGCTGCGAAAAGGGTTGATTTTCCTGCATTTGGAAGGCCATGTAAAAAAAAAGTCTCATCCACTTTCAGGACTGCATGACAAATGTTGGAAGATGCAAGGTGAAAAACTAACTCAAACACAAGATTAACATACCACTAGCCCTACATCAACAACTACTCTTAATATCAATTCCAAACTAACCTCCTCTCCATGTTGCCCAAGGACCAAAACCTGCAACAACGCAACAAAGAATGATTTCAAGAAATAAAATGCCACAAATGTCAAGCAAATTAGGTTTCATTCCCCTTTATCAAACTTAAGATAAAATGATAGGGAAGCACATATCTCGTGAGAAATTTTCTCTGTATTGTTTATTATCCATACATTGCAGTTGCAGCGCTCACATCAGAACGTCTTACACTAAGTGAACAACTAATCTCAATATCAAACGTCCATTAGCACTACATTAAGCAATGAAAGTTAATGGTGGAACTAGAACCATTTGAAGTAGTAATTGAATTATGAAATGGGGAGGAATATTATCAAAATAGTTCAAAAGAAAGGCGTGGTAAATAGTAAAAACCGATCAAGACCCAACACCCCATGTGCATTGATGCTCAAATCCAGCCACCTCAAATATCCAAACGGCTCCATGAATGCATCCAAACAGACAAAACATAACTGCCCATTAACCAAAACCACATGTTGGCAGGAGCAGCAGCAGCGCATACCCTATCTACTCATATCATCACAGGTGGATTGCTTTACCAAGGGGTGGGGGGAGGGTTGAGAGAAGAGAGAGGGCGACACAGATGTTTGGATAATCTCGAGAAAGACATGGGAAGTAAGAGGAGGAAAAGTGGTGTTTTAAATGCAATTATATTAATCCAAACACCCAATTTTACTTTCTAAACACCTGGCGGGTCGCGTGCGGCTGTGATGAGAGGGTCCTGAGAGAGGCGGCCGAAAGAGGAAGCAGGGGCGCAGGGAAGACGAGCTGGAGTTGCTCGCCGGTGGCTAGCGTGAGGCTACGATGATAGAGGTGGGAGAATCGATCGCTGATGCCGTTGGAAGAGGGCTGCTCCGGAAGCAAGGACGTGGGGAAGAAGGGCTGCGGGCAAATCGAGATGGTGGTGGAAGTAAGGGTGTGGGGAAGACGGGCTAGAGCTGCTCGCTGGCGGCTTGGCTGCCACTACAGGGAAGCGAGAGAGGCAAGAGATCGCCGACGCTGGGGAAGACAGCTGCTCCGGAAGGTAGGGCGCGGGGAAGAAGGGCAGATCGCGAATCGTGGAGTAGTGGGCAGGAAGGGCTCAAGCCTTTTGTGAGGTTTTGGCGCCAGTTTCTGGAATTTGATATGAGGGGTTGATTTTGCAAAAACTCTCATCGCCTCTGACACTCTGACAGAAGGTTTGTGCGCAAAATCGTACACCTTGTGGTTGCCGCTGATTCCAACGGCTCCCAAATCGTGCAGCGAAACGGACGACATTGCGCTCCCGAGAGCATGGAGGCTCTATGCTCTCAGAAGCATAAGATCACGTTTTATACTTTTCCACCACTTGAGAGCCCATGTAACATCCATCTCAAACATTGGAAAAGGCTAAAATACCCTTCCACCAACCCATCCTTAATAACGAAAATTATTTTCACTTTCACTTTATTTTCATGCCCAAGCTCTCTTTCCTATGGAACTAATGCAAAATGCATTTAAAAAATCTAGGCATCATTCTTCTTTTGTTTTTTTTGGAAAAAATTCTAACATCCTTCTTGAATTTGTCTTCTGTAAAATATTTAATTTTTAAATAATTATATGGTGAATATTTCTACAATAAATTTTAAAATAATTATGTAGAGAACATTTTTTTAATAAATTTTAAAATAATTATATAGAGAATATTTTTGCAATAATTTTAAAATTTTAAATAATTATACGAAAAATTTTTCAGTAATAAATTTAGAATGTAAATTTTAAAATAATTATATGAAGAACATTTCTACAATAAATTTAAAATTTAAAATTTAAAATAGTTATATGGAGAATCTTTCGACAATAAATTTAAAATAGTTATATGAGGAATGTTTCTGCAATAAATTTTAAAATAGTTATATGAAGAATGTTTCTACTATAAATTCAAAATATAAATTTTCAAATAATTATATGTAGAATATTTATGTAATAAATTCTAAAATTTAAATATAAAATAATTTAATGATCGTTATATTTTTTAAAATTTATTGCAGAAAAATTCTCCATATAACTATTTTAAATTTTATTGTATAAATGTTCATGATATAATTATTTTTCAATTTATTGTAGAAATATTTTTTATATAATTATTTTAAAATTTACATTTTTAAATTTATTGTGGAAATGCTCTTCATATAATTATTTTAAAATTCACATATTTGAATTTATTGTAGAAATGTTCTTCATATAATTATTTTAAAATTTACATTTTAAATTTATCGTAGAAACATTTTTCATATAATTATTCTAAATTTTAAAATTTTAAATTTCTTGCAAAACTATTCTTTATATAATTACTTTAAAATTCATTGCTGAAATATTCTTTGCATAATTATTTTAAAATTTACTATAGAAAATTCTTCATATAATTATTTTAAAAATTAGATATTTTACAGCACACAAATTTAGTAAGGACATTAGAATGTTTCCAAAAAAAAGAAAAAAGAAAAATGGTGCCTAGATTTTTTTTAAAACGCACTTTGTATTAGTTCCACAGTTGACAACCCAAGGACAAGAAAGAGAGCTTGGGTAAGAAAATACAATGAAAGTGAAAATAATTTTTGTTCTCAAGGATGGGTTGGTGGAAGGGTATTTTATTATTTTCTAATGTTTGAGACGGAGGTTACGTGGGCTCTCTAAAGGCGGAAAAGTACAGGGCTGAAAAATCAAAAAAATGAAACTCGAAAGGTTTAAAAAGCAATTACGTGGACGTGGCGAATAAACTGCAGGCGACAGACATCGCGCCGAGGAATCATTTGGTGGAGATGATGGATCGGAAGCAGGTTGATTGCTTCGTTCTTGTGTCGGACGATTCCGATTTCGTGGGTGTTGCGAAGGAGGTGTGGTTGAGGTGTTTGAGGATGGTTGTGGTGGGAGACTGTGTTGGTGGGGAGTTGAAGAGATGCGCTAATGCGGGATTCTCGTGGAGGGATGTGTTGGCAGGGAAAGCCAGGAGGGGAGGCGTGACAGTCGCCAGGCGTTGGAAGGATCGGGATATCTTGAAGAGGCTTGAATGGACGTCCAGGCCAGAGGCTGAAAGGATCGACGACAATTCAGATAATCGCGTGATAGGTGGTAAAGATGATGTTGATGCTTTTAGAAGTTCTGCTTTTGATGAGAAGACTGCGGTGGGTGAGGGTTGTGTTAGGCATTGGTGAGATTTGGATTCTAATGATGGATCAGAGGCATTCGCTTAGCGATAGTTCCTCATCTTCCTTCCATGGAAAGCCAGGCCAGCTTGTGATGCTGTGCTGGTATGCGAAAGAAGTGCGCTTTTGGATTGCCTAGAGCAAGTACTTTTCCCTCTTTCGCTTGGCATTGGAATCTCCATGGATGAGCATGCCGCAAGACTAACATTGATAGTCAAATTCTTTGGTAGAGGAAGAAGAATAGTCAACCAAATTTAGGTGTGCACAGATTTGAAAATGCTTTTGGCTATATATCTGATCATGTGTCACTGTATGTCTGTTTATCAAGCTTTAATTAGTATGTGATAAATATTATCCATTATTCCATTGCATTGCTGTAAATACAAATTGGTTGGTTGCCTGCCTTAGAGATCCACCTTTTATTATACTTATAAAATATGGCATGTGCCAAACCATACTAAATTGTGCACAAAAATGTTCCCTCTTACCAGCTTGAAATGATTTATTATTTGTTCGGTTTGCACCTACTGCCCCTTACCTAGCCAATTCGGAGGTAGAGCTTGATGGGATCTTTTATCTGATTGTAGTAGGAATTGACTGGAATGCTTGCAAAACAACCTTTTTAATTGTTCTCATGTTTGGCCCTTGGAAAATCATCTAAGCACATCTATGGATAGAATGGAATATCCATGAAAGAGGCTAGAGGAGGATTTCAAGAGGAAAGAGAGAACTTTTTGAATCACTGTTGCATTGCCACTTCATAACGGCCTGTGGAGATTTACCCAAATGCTTATATTTTTGGCATCATTTTTGCTACTTCATTGTGTTCCAACTGCACATTTTCATATCTTGTGTTGTTAAGCTGTTACAATGCGTTGCAATTGGTTGCAGAAACTCACAAAGGTCCTAGGAAAGATGCTCCATCATTTCTGTGCTTTCTTTCCTTTTTTTTTGATGAAAATGAACACGCCCTATCCCCTCTCCCACCGACTGTGATGGGAGGCTGGGATAAGAGAGTCCGAGCAATTCATTGTCAAAAAATTTTCTGTACAAAGTTTTTCTAAAAGAACATGAAGAGGATTGCTCCACCATTCCTGGCAATCTAAAGAAGACATAGATACAAAATTAGCAAGAAAATGAGCCACGGCGTTGTCGTGTCTCAAGACATGATGAATGGTAAAAAGTGAGGAGGACAATAAAAGGGATTTGATTTCTGCAATGATAGTCCCAACCGGTGAAAGGATCTGGTCTTCCTCCAAAATGTATTTGACTAGGAGAAGGGAATCCGTTTCAAACTGAATATTCCGCATCCCATTTTGAATAGCCCATTTAATCCCCAAACTGAGGGCCTTCGCCTCCCTACACAAAGAGTCCATAATACCCCTTCTTTTCCACCCCTTAACTGCAATGAAGCTTCCATTAGAGTCACGAATGATAGCTGCAAGCCCAATAGCGTGGTTGTCATCATGTTTCCTCGCATCGAAGTTCATCTTGAGGACACCCCCAGGTGGTTTGGTCCATCTAGCCACCATAGGCCTATCTATTAGCCCATCGAGAATGAGATATTTTGCCTTCGAATATTGCTTAAGGTAGTCCATGCACCATTCCAATATATCACCAAGACTTGGTTGGACCCCTTCTTTCCACAATTGATTGCGCATATACCAGACCCTCCAGCAATATAGAATGAAAAAACCCAAGTCTCCCTGTTTGTTCGAAGAAACCATGCACCGAAAAATATCCTATATGGATTCCCAAAGACCATTGATCGTAACCGCTCTCAAAAAGATGTTCCTTGTGTGATGACACCCCGTGAAAACATGAACCGCATTTTCCAACTCAAACCTGCAAAAAAGGCAATTAGGATCCACATCAATGTTCCTACGCAATAAATTTTGCCTCGTTGGTAAGGCATTTAGGAAAAGTCTCCGCCCAAAAACCATGATTTTGCTTGGCAACTTTGTCTTCCAAATAGCTTTGTAAATAGCCATGTTTGCCGAATTTTCCATTGCCGCCCTCAGGACTCTGTATGCGGATTTCACTGAATAATTGCCAGTTGGTTCGTGTATCCAGAACATCCGGTCATCCATGACCGTCTGGGTTAGGGGTACTTGGTTGATTCATTGCCAACCCAACTCTCTAACAGCCGCCATGACTCTCTCCCTATTCCAGGAATTCGTCGTATCGTCAATAAAGTAATTGACAGACACATCATCCGAGATTTCCCGTGGGAGAGGTCCCGCTTTGTCCAACCGATCCTCAAGCCATGTATCCTTGAAGAAAAGTACCCTTCTGCCATTACCAATCCGCTACCTGCATCCATTCTGTAACATTTCCTTTGCTTGCATTATACTCTTCCAAGTAAATGAATCAGAAGGTCTCACTTGGGAGCTCCAAATGTCGTCATGTGGGAAGAACCTTGTAACAAAGGGAGTTTGCTTGTGAAATAAGGCGCCAGACCTGCTTGCCAAGAAGCGCAAGATTAAAGCGTGCAGCTCCCTGAACCCCAAACCTCCCGAGAGTTTCGGTGTGCACATGTCCTTCCACGCAACCCAACACATTTTTCGCTTATTTTCCTGCTCCCCCCACTAGAATCTGCTCAGCATGCTATCAATTTCCTGACAAAAAGATTTCGGAAGCAGAAAAATGTTCATCGTATAGGTCGGAATAGCTTGGGCAACGGCTTTGATGAGGACCTCTTTCCCTCCCCAAGAGAGCAATCTACCCCTCCATCCTTGGATCTTCATCCATATGTGCTGCTTAAGACCACTGAACATGCGCTTTTTTGCCTTGCCGAGCCAAGCAGGAAGCCCCAGATAGTTGTTAAAGTCTTGACCCATTGTTCCAAGCAGGTGGGAGAGATCGCTTTTCACCTTGCATCTGACATTTGAACTGAACAACAAAGCCGTTTTATCCACATTCACCACTTGGCCCGAAGCCTCCGAGTATTGTTGAAGAGTTGCCATGAAATTGTGGATATCCCGTCTTGCTGCTCGGATAAAGATTAAAGCATCATCTGCAAATAGAAGATGAGTGATGGCAGGGCCTCTGGGATTTAACTTGATGTCGCTAATTCTCCCCTCACTTGCCGCCCTGGCAATAAGAGCTGAAAGGCCCTCCGCACATAGGAGGAAAAGGTAAGGAGAAAGTGGGTCGCCTTGCCTTAACCCCCTCTGTGGTTTGAAGTAACTTGATTTGAAGCCATTCATATTCACCCAGTACCGCACAGTAGAAATACAGCACATAATCCATCAGATCCAGATTGGTCCAAAACGCATAGCTTCCATTACCTTCTGCAGAAACCCCCATTCAACCCTATCGTTTACCTTGGACATATCGAGTTTGATAGCCATCTCATGCTTCCTCCCTTCCTTTCTCCTCCTGAGAGAATGAATGATTTCATAAGCTACCAACATGTTATCAGAAATTAGCCGGCCTGGGACAAACGCGCTTTGATTTTCACTGATTAGGTCATGAAGGCATAACTTAATTCGATTAGCCAGAACCTTCGTCAAAATCTTGTAAGCAATATTACATAAGCTTATCGGGCGAAAATGACATAAAGATTGAGCTCCCTGTCTTTTCGGGATCAATACAATGGTAGTAGAGTTTAACTTCTCAATTTGCATGCTTTGATGATCGGGATCCGATTGTTCCATAAAGAACTTGCACCACAAAAACATATCTCGGCCAACCGTTTGCCAATGCTTCTGGAAGAAACCTGCAGACATCCCGTCTGGCCCCGGAGCCTTTGTGGGACTCATCATCTTGACCGCCTTGGTTACTTCGTCAAAATCCAGGGTTCTGATTAAGGATTGCCTTTGTTGGTCCGTGATTCTAGTGGAAATGGTAGAGGTGATCCACTCCCCTTGGGATGATCTAGCAGACGAGAAAAGTTTGGAGAAATGATCCGCAGTCATGTTTACCATTTCATCTTGGTCATTGACCCATTGTCCATTAGAATCCATAAGTCCCTCAATGGTGTTAGTCCTGCTACGATTGAAGCCATTCAGTGGAAGAAACCCGTGTTTCTGTCCCCCTCGTGTAACCAATGTGTCTTCGCTCTCTGTCTCCACATATGTTCTTCATCTTCCAAAAGAATATTGATTTGAAGCTTAACACGTTTTATGGCAGCATCTCTAAGGTCACTGGGGTTCTAGGTCAAGAGATATTCAAGCTCATGTTGTTTGTCCTCAATGTTCCTTCTCAGATTCCCCCTTCTTGACCGGTTCCACTTTGCTAATTTCAGACCACAGGACTCAATCTTCCTATCCAAAGGAATCGGGGAATAAAGGTCGCAGCTCCTATGCAAAGACCAAGCATGATTAACAATTTGATGGGTTTCCCTATCTCTTGCCCAAAACATTTCATATCTGAACTCCCTTGGTGGTTTTCTTTTGCGGAGCAATGAGTTTACAACCAACAAAATCGGGCAATGATCGGAGCATGCCACCGGCATATGAAGAATTTTTGCATACGGGAATCTAGATAACCAGCTTGGTGTAGCCACTCCCCTGTCCAATCTAGCTTCCACCCGATGAGAACTCTGACGGTTATTGCACAACGTCATGGGTGGGCCTACGAACCCCAAAATCACCAAGTTGTAGCTATCTAGAGTGTTACAGAAAAGATCCATCTGTACTTGAGACCGGGTCCTTTGGCACCATTATTCATTAGGTCCTGTTACCTCATTAAAATCACCCATCACAAGCCAAGGAGAGTCCGCTTGATTGCATAACATTCTCAATAGATTCCATGTTTGAATTCGTTGTGGCGTTTCAGGATGACCATAGATCCCCGTAAACCTCCAGCTGTCAATATCTGCATCGATGTGATGACATGAAAAGCTTTTTATCCTAACAGGAAAATCATTGGTCCATAGCAACGCTATCCCTCCCCCTCGGTTTGTCGCGTCCACCGCCATACAGCAATCAAACTTAATTTACATCTGATTCCTTCCATCTCCTTTGCAGTCCGTTTCGTTTCAGAAAGGAAAATCAGCTTGGATTTCTTTTTCTTGACCAAGTCAAGAATGCAGCGAATTGCACGTGGGTTCCCAAGCCCATGGCAATTCCAAGCTAAAAGGGCCATTTTATGCGAGGTGGGCCCGAGGGTCCCCCTCAGCCGCCACCTCCATATCCTCATAAGACTTGTCCACCTTTGGACGCTTATGGTTGGTAATGCTCACCTGTTGCTCATTTATCAGAGTTCTTTTGCCTTTTGTTTCTTTGGGTATCCCATATGTTTCAGTTTCAAGCATTTTATCCCTTCCTCTTGCCATTCATTTTCATGTACCTTTCTCTTTCTGAACAAATCGCTCAACTTCCCGGATCATACCCGCTAACTTCTCATTCAACACCCCCTCGTATCCATAGGACCCATCCCCTGTTTTGTCCCTTGAAAGTCCATAGACTGTCTCACAACAAGTTGGATTGATGCACCCACCAACCAGCGTTGATTCCCATGTGTCGCCAATGCTCCTTGGTTTATCAGTCAGTAAATCCTCACCATATGTGGATGGTGATGATTTATGTGTATCGGCAGCCCAACTTATGGGGACCTCCTTGAGAAGGAGCTCCTTTACTTCATGTATCGGCAGCTGATGGGGAAGAGTCCCTACCTTCTGCTGAATTGAGCACTGGTCAAAATGCTGCTCTTCACTGCTGTCGTTCACATGATCCTTGGTTTGAAAAGACTAGGAATGTACAGCATGCCTTTGGGAAGCTCCAGCTGAAACCGTGGACAGATTACTATGCTGACATTCAACGCATTTCAGTTGGTGTGCTCCTGCTGAAACATCGGACAGGTTGCAAGGAATACGGACCTCGCGAATCAGTTGGCTCTCCTGCCTCAGATGACCCACGTGAGTAGCCAACCCAACCTGCTGATCCTCATGCTGAGAAGCAGAAAAATCCCTTGTCTACCTTGGCTGCACAGTCTTAGTTTGGAAGGTGTTCTCTGCCCCTTGCCGCACTGCCTGAGAATAGGTATCCTCCTTTACCCTTTGCTGCCCATTCCTGCTCCCTGTTTGCTTCCTTTGGAGAGTTTCCACGTGAGAGCTTTGCTGCTTCAGATAATTCACGTCTACCCTTTGCTGCCTTGGCTGGGATTGGGTATCCGCTTGTTCCTCCGTTGCCATTTGCTGCCATGTGTTGCTCCCAAAGTGTAGCCGTTGAGGATTGTTCAGGTAGGAGCCATCCTGTTGCAACATATCCGGGCCTTGCAGCTGTGGGCGATAACTTGCTTGAGGCTAATCAATATGCTGTTGCTGAGATGATCCACCAATCAACGTTCCTTCCCCGCCCAAGTACTTTCTCGGGTTAACTCTGTTTGCAGATTCTTTGCCAT
>JAXCLR010000073.1:27683905-27702017 GCA_035584095.1 Annona squamosa | reverse complement strand
TTTCAGTATTTCTAATTTTATTTTTGGTGGCGCGGGAGGGTTCGGTCTTTCTTTTTTTTTTTTTTTTTTTTATCATTAGAAAGTCTCCATTCTTCTCATCATGCAAAAGGTATTCGGCCGTACCGCGCCTATGTTTCAACGGCGGAGCGAATTAGCAGCGGAGATCATCCTGCAAAATCGAACAGCAGAGAAACGCGTGGCGTCTCGTTCCCGAGCAGGCGAGAGCACTAGCCGGCAGCTCTCAAAAGCTAATCCCTTCCCACCCCTCAAATCTCCACCGTCTATTAATTTATCACTATTTAATCTGGATTATAAAATTACAAAATGGTGTCGTTCGAATTTTCAGTTCCGTCTTTTTCTTCGTTGTCGCTAGCCACGCTCTTAGCAAGAATGTATATTTTAAAAAAAGAGTAGTAAAAAAGAAGAAATCCTCTTATTCGAAGGTCTGGGATGAGGTAGAAATTATACAGTCAGTAATTATTTGCTGCCGTTCACTCAAATCAATAAAATATTAATTATTTTAACAGGTTCAGGTGTGGCGTTCAGAGTAGCATTTTTTTTACTTATTGTAGTTAATAAAAAAAATTAATAACAAACACGTGGGGAATCACTTGGATGCTGTGAGGCAACCCCAATGCCACGCGTTTCCGAGATCAGATAACTTTTTTCCGCCACGTCGGACCGATAAAATACTCGGTACCGTTTATCAGAGCGATACGCGAGCCTGTGAGTGTGATATTTTATGCTTGTCCATTCAGATAAAATGCTATTCAGGGTGTGCTTGGTAATAATTAAAAGTTGTCAAGTTAAAACTTTTCACTCTCCATAATTATTTTATTTTTTAATCATTTCTTCATATTTTTTTTATATAACTATTTTATTTTTCAATCATTTCAACGTAACTACCAACACAACTGACCTATTTATTTCAATTTTATTCTATTTATTTCTCATCATTACTCCTATCATATCACATCATTTGATAATTTTTACTCTCTGTAAATTTTCATTAAAAATTTTATTCATTTCCAACACAACCTTATGAGAATTTTTAACGGTTTGGATGACAGTTGAAGCTGTCGTATAGTATGGGTTAAGACGGTGTTTCGTGGGTGGCAGACACGACCGTTATAACTGGCCATGGGTTCGCGCGCTAGGATTTCGGCACAAACGGAACGGATGACCATTTACGAGGCAAGAAATGAAGCTTGGCTTATCACAGTAATCTAATAACTGCCTGCAACTTCCTCTTTTCCTTTATTGTGTGGGAGTGTGACCCTCGCTAGTACAAAGCCAAAATCAAAACTTACTTTAAATGGGCATTTTTATGTTTTATTGCATTCTCAGAGGATTCCGTAAAGTCCTGTGTCGTTGTGAAATGAACAGCGATCTATCGGGTTCATTGAAGAATGGAAAAAGATTTGCAGGTACAAATGGATAATGATAAGGTAAATGTAACGTGACAGTAAATAAGGATTGATGGGCTCTGCTAGCTTCCGTTAAATTGGATGCAAGCACTACCCTACTGGGCTTTCAATTTTTTATGTTCTTTCTCTTTAAAAATCAAGCCATTAAAAGTCATTTTAATCGGATAGCACAGCAAATGGGTGCATGGGGTGTTTTCAAATTCATATTTTTATAATATCATAGTTATAAAAGCTTTTAATTAAATTAATTTTTATATTCAGACTAAACAAAGAGTTCTAAACACAATCAATAGCTTGGAGTTATTAAACGGAAAGTTTGGTGGGGTATAAGTGGCACCTCATTTGGTAAGAAAAAGTCCTAGGCTAACAATAAAATATTTACACTTCTATGTAACATAAAAATAATTATTAAGAATCATTAAGAAAAATAATGATTAATTTCTATTAAAAGGGTTGAAATATTTTTCTTCCCTTTCCTTCCATGGAAAAGCATAATTAATTCAATCAAACAACATGACTATTGGAAAGTAGCTTATAAAATAAGATTTGGACAAGAAGATTGGATGAGAATTAAGAATTATTGTGCAATGAAGAATGAGACATTGTATTGAAAATAAAAAAATATTATTTGGAATGAGAAAATTAAGTTTTTTTTAATTATGTCACCCACCTTGGATGATTAGGCACTCGACAGAGGTGTATTTCGGAGGTTGGATAATGAGGTCACTATTCGTGCCCAATATTTTAACTTGAGACCTCCTATTCACATTACTCTGCACATACATTAGCTATTTAGGCATCCAAGCAATAACAAAAAAGTAAGATTTTTATTTATTAAAAATAAAAGATTATACAATAAATGAAAAAATTCATCCTTATTCTATTCCATCCAATAAGATGTTTTGGATGGGCCCATTTCTAGGAACTAGTTTGCATTTGTTTTCTTATGTGTTATACCTTTACTATCATCTCTTAACAATTACTATATGCCAAAATACTAATCATTTTATTTTTTAAATAAGATAAGTGATGTTGGAGTTATAGATTTATATAACTTAAAGAGTATTGAAATGAAAAAAAAACAATAGAGTTATGTGTTAATGTTGAACCAAAACACCTAATTGAATGGTGCATCTCTTTGTTACTATTTTGTGGAGTACTCATGAAATAAAAATTTATTTTTTTACTCAATGAATCTAATTGCTCAAAAAATATCAATACACCTTGGATCACCACCTATGACAATCTTTAATTATATTTTTTTAAAACAAAATATCCTTAATTCTAAAAAAAGATATAAGCATAAGGATTATGCAATTATGCAACCTTTGCCATCATCTCTTGAAAGATCAAAAGATAAGTAATCTTTATCATTTAAGCATGTGAGAGATGAAAAAGTACGTGCAAAGATAAAAAAGCTTACCAATGTAGTTGTGAAAGATCAAAAAAAGGAGGATATATAACTTTTAAGTTGGTGAAAGATTAAAATTCAAGTTTAGAGATATTGTGATCTTTTTTATTAGCCTACAAGATTAAAAATAGATGATCTTTACCATCCATGACCATGCAAGATCAAAAGTTAAGTCAAAAGATTTTTTCTTATAGAAGATTAGAAAAAGAAATGATGAGAAACATGAAATGAGATTAGTATTATTAATTATCTTGCATGATAAAGAAAACAAAATGAAAGATAGAATATCTCCTTCATGAAAGATAAATGTAATTAACGCTCTTTAAGTAGTCTTTAAGATAGTACTGGCTATATTATAAAATTACATGACCAACTTTATGATATATATGTTGGCCTTATATAAAAAATATAAGATATTTTCTAAAGTGTCTTTGATCTCGCTGAAGGAGATAGAAAGCTGTAATGTACTTTATTAAAGTCTAGAGTTATCTTATTTACTTTGTGGTATGATCGTTTGTTTGGAGACATTGATATAATGATAATATATAGTTGTTTGAATTAATATGATAGACTCTATAATTTGGACCTATTTGAGAGGCATAGAAGATATAAATCATAGTATGATATCATGAAGACTAGAATTTGTTAATATTTAAGGATCTTATGGGTCAATCTAAGGATTTTTGAAGAAATGTATAACTTTATATTATATTTTGACATATGTGGAACAGCTATGAAGACCAACACTAACTTAATTTGATGGCTAGTTCATCAAGTTGTTTGAACGTTGAACGTGCTCATGACGAGTTTACTTAAATGGTTTATGCATTTATATATATGAAAGGCTCAGACACCTTTTGTTATCCATGGTGAGTGAAATGCTCTCTCTCTCTCTCTCTCTCTCTCACACACACACACACACACTCACACACACTTTTCGAAAATAATTTAACATCTTAAATATCAAATTGTCCTATTTTGTTATTTCTGCTCTTATATTCCAATCATTTTCTTTCATAATTATTTTATTTGTTTCCATTCTAATTTATCATATTACATCACTCTTATACTTTTTAAAAATATTTTCTTCTCTACTTTCCACCTCCCATACTACCCACAATTATGAAGTGGTGCCTTAAGATAAATAATCATCCTTATTATGCACATGTCAATTCATCAAAAAACTAGTAAATGATTATAACACACATCGATGCTAATGTGAAACACTGTTACCAATATTTGAGGTGCATTTTGGCCTGTGCATTGCATTATTTTTAATTTTTTTTAGTTCTTGACCATTGGAAAATATAAAATGGCATTTTCTTGATGGAATAGAATGACATATTTTTAACTGCGTTAAGTTAATGCAATATGTGAAGGTTGTATGAAGCTATTATAGTATCATGACAACTTGGTCCACATCATATAAAAAAGCTCAAGGTAAATCATAAAGCAATGATGACGACAACTAAGGATGATAATAATCCATGTTGGTCTCAAATGATTTAACCAACTTGCTTTGTTGTATTGATAATACTTTTTACTAAGAAGTTTGTTTTGAATCTTAATTACTTGCATATAAGAGTGCAATGTGGTACTGGATTGATCTGAACCCACTCAACCCAACCCAAGAAAAAATTGGGTATAGGTTCCATTTTATGAAAAAAATTAAATTAGACTTGATTTCAACTCAACCTAGGAGAAACTGAAATTAATATCATATTTATGTCAACTCAGTATCAAAATCTAACATAGTTCAAACGCGATGTCCACCCTAATTTGTTAAGAGAATTATATTAGTTTATGTATTAAGCATTTTAACTATAATTATAATAAAAGTACTTCTATGTAATCATAATCTAATTAAACTATAAAAATTAAATTAAAAATTAAATTGTGAAACATTTATTTTGAAATCTAAATGCTATCTACATTACTCATAAAAAGTTGAATTTCTTTTATC
The DNA here is from genome assembly GCA_035584095.1 of Annona squamosa. Classification (NCBI taxonomy): domain Eukaryota; kingdom Viridiplantae; phylum Streptophyta; class Magnoliopsida; order Magnoliales; family Annonaceae; genus Annona; species Annona squamosa. Next base: position 27,697,216 of record JAXCLR010000073.1, on the reverse strand, counting down.
TATGTTAACTTAATTAGTAAATAATTGTAAATGTACCAACTCTTTAGAATTATTGGATGAATACTAATTAACTATGAAATATATATATTTGTCCAACTTTGTTAAACTGTTTACATGGTAATTTCATGTCACTCTATTTATTTTTCTTACTTTGATTGTTGATTAAAATTTATTACATCATTGTACTTAGTATTATCTTTTCATTAGAAGACCAAATTTCATCAAAATTAAAGATATCATAGGTCATATATACTCATATATAAATTATGAATAAATATATTATCATAATCAAAAATAAATTTTAAAATTAATTAGTATAAATACAATAATATTCAAGAAGTTCATTATTTTTACCAGTAAATTTTAACTTCTATTATTTTGAGAGTATTCTGAATTTTAATCTAAAATCAAGATCAAAACTAATGTCAACTCAATTTGAACCTTACCAAAACCTAAATTTTAAGATAAGGACTAGTGTTCTCCTTAACCGGATACAACAAGACCAAAGTTGCATCCCTACTTGTATGACATTGGATATAATATTTGAAATAAAAGTAGTTCATATGAAGATATTCGATTTTAACTATTATGTGAGATTCAAGACTTATTATACCATTTGATGATTGTTTACTAGGTTTTTATATTAGATTGTCAAGCCTAATTCCTTTAAATCAAGTTACTTCTCATATTTATCTTGTCTGGGGTAAAAATTATCTTGACATTCATATGATTTTTATGATTTTGAATTTATGTGTTGACCAATTTAACTCAAGTTTGGTGGAGATAAATTATAGGTCTATTTGGCAATTAGTAAAAGTGGCATGCACTTAATAAAACTTTTCAACTTAGGGGGTTTTGTGAAAAATATGTCACCTCAATATGTCGAACTTCATTTCACGCTTGACTGCTGTATTGTCGTACCTGTCAATGGAAGCTTGATTGGAAAACCATGTTGTTCCTTGAAGTGCTCCAAATAACGCATTGACGGCTCCAAGTCTATTTTTTCTTCCACCCTCACTTGTGGCGCCCCAAACCCAACCTCACACTATGAGCCTTACTCCGGAATCTTTGTTGATTGAGAAACGAGAACAAGATTGTTGCTTTGTCACATGACAGATTTAGTTGATAATTATTCATTTGTAATTTACTCCATAAGAGTTTATCTCATACTCCATAGTCATTCTTACATCAACTTGCCTATCCAGGCTAACGTCATGTCCCGATATAGACATTTAACGTTAAATTGCTACACATCATGTTCCATCATATATTATAAAATTCCATGTCATTCATATCATATTATAATATACATTCATCATCCATCAATAAAAAAAAATTTCATCATTCCAACATACACCACAACGTAATTAACATAAATCGCAAGGAGTTGCAAACATTCAAGTCATAATACATTTTTAATCATATAAATGTATCCACAGATATATATGAATTCATAATTCTTCATTTAAACCAGAGCTCCTCCTTGATAGTCATCCTTGCACTTGTCTTAGGATTTGAAAAATAAATCATGAGTATAGCTCAGTAAGCAAACTGCATAATTTTTTAGGCAATTCATTTTGCAGACAAAGTTTTCATTTAAATAAACATCTTTAAAACCAACATTATACCCACTTGTGGGTATATCATGAAAAATGAAACATCATACTCATCACGGGTATATCATGAATAATGTAATGCATTATTATCATTATAAAACATGAACATAATGTAATTGTACGCTAGCTAGGTGATCATCCATCATCCTGCTCCCATCTTAGGAAAGGGCCGGAGGGCGCCACCGGCCTTTGTTCTATCTTAGCGACTTGGTTACACACTAAAAGGAGACAATCGGTTTGCTTATACCTCTTGAGTGGACCTAATACCTTGTGCATCATGAACATAGACATAGACATAAACATGAACATAAATATGAATATGCTAGTATGATTTTCATAAATAAACATTTGAGTCATAATTTTACAATATCATTTAATAAAACATTGTACAAGTTCATTTGCAAGAGTTATAAAGATGGTCATCCTTAAATAATTCCAAAAACATTTAAACAATCATTTGCAAGATAATTTAAAGCATTTAAATAGAATTTGCGACATTTTATCATAATTTTGAGAAAACAAGTTTTAGAAAGTTGCTTGCTTATATGAATTTACTTAAATTTCTTCGCCAAATTTTTCTTTGCTTTTACCTATACACATAAGAATAACAATACATTCATATACATAATTCTATATGCTTACACATAATATAGTTTTCCAACTTACATAATTTCCATTAACTTACATAACTCACTTGTTTTTCAAGTTGGGCATTCATTTCTCCATTCACACAATAATGTAACTTGTGCGCCATATTATCCATTCTTTTCATTTGTAATACCCTTATTTAGTGTAAACTTTCAAACTTATTATCGCCTTCATTTAACTCAATATATGGAAGTTTATTACTTACCATTCATCATCTAACATCCATTCTTTACATTTCTTACATTGGTGCTCACTTTAGACACATACTTATGAGTTAGGGTTTTACATATTAATCCTAAATTTTAAAATTTTCAAAATTTTATCCAAACAGCCCCTTATTTTCACATTTTACCACATTTTCTTCTATTTTTGCATTTTAGCAATTCATATTAAGTCATTTCTCATTCCTATCATCTATAACCTTCATTTGTACCCTCTTAGTTACACATATATTATGTGTTATGAAATTTAAACAGTAACTTGTTCTCCGTTTTGGCTTAATTAAAAATACTTAATTAGCACATAATTTAGGATATAATTATGTGGTGCCCCAAATCGAGCGTTGCATCCTGAGCCTTACTCCAAAACCGTTATTGATTGGTAAACATGATCAGAATTATTGCCCTGTCAAACGGCAAAATCATTTGGTATTTAACCATTCATAATTTACTACATAGGAGTTAATCACATCATTCATGTTCAATTTCTCATCAATTTTCCTATCTAGGTCTTAATGATAGCCCTGATATATTCATTAAAGACTATAAATTCTATAGCATTCATGTCATAGCAAGACATACATTCATTATTCATCCTTAAAAAATTTTTCATCAATTCGTCATATGTCATAGTGTAAATCACATCAATTGCAACAAGTAGCAATTATTCAATTCATAACACATCTTTCCATACATAAAACATGCATGGAGTTCCATAAAATTTATCATCCTTCATTTATCCTATGCTCCTTCATCGAAACCATCCTTGCACCTGTTTTAGAGTTTGGAAAACAAATCGTGAGTATAACTCAGTAAGCAAGCTGCATAATTTTTTAGGCAATTCATTTTGCAGGCAATGCTTGCATTTGAATACATATCTTGGAGAGCAACATTATACCCACTCGTGAGTACACCATAAAAATTATGAACCATTATACTCATCATGAGTATATCATGAATAATGCAATGCATTATTTTCATTATAAATCATGAACATCATAGGATAGTACGCTAGCTAGACGACCATTCGTCTTCATCTTCTCCCCTTTCAGGGAAGGCGCCGCCAACTTTTGACCTATCTTAGCGACTCGGTCACATTAAAGGGGGACAATCGGTCTGTTTACACCTTTAAGTGGATCTAATACCTTGTGCAGCATGAACTTGTCATAAACATGATCATAAATATGATCAAAATATGCTAGCATGACTTTCGTGTATAAACCTTTGAATCATAGTTTCTCAACAACATTTGATAAATCATTAATCAAACCATTTGTTATAGTGAAAACAATATTTCAACAACATGTTGGGATAAAGGAACGGTCATCCTTAAACTATCTTAGAAATAATTGAGCGGTCATTTGCAAATCAATACAAATCATTTAAATAGAATTTGTAGTCATTTTGTCAAAGTTTAAGAAAATCAATTCTTTTAAAAAGTTGTTTGCTTACCTGAATCACGTCAGCTTTCCTCATTAACTTTTTCTTTGCTTTTGCTTATACACATAAAAATGACATTGCATTCATACATATAACCTCTTATGCTTGTACATAATTTAGTTTTTCAACCCTCAGGTTAGAAAGAGAGAATATGAAGTGACGGTAGAGAAAAGGGTTGCTGCCCATGGGTAGAGAGAAAGATAGAGAATATGAAATGGGATGATGGAAATGGTTGCCCCCAATGGTAGTGACTTAAAGGGAGTGTTGCCTTGTTGGCATGATAAGTAATAGAATGTGAAGGTGTCATGATAGTACAAGCAAAGGGTGTTATGTCCCAATGGTGGAGGGTGCAGTGTATTTTGTGAAGGTTAGATAATCCTATCGCATGAGCTGCTGCATGGCTAGGGAATGAAGTACTTATCTAATTATAAGTTGCTTATGAATCTTTAGTACTCCTTTGGATCTTTATAAGCGAAGATTACTTGAGGATGAGGTGCTTTAGAATTTATGCATGCATATCTTTGCTAAATTACACATGTTCTCGGGCCACTATCAATTTATATATCTCGATAATCATGCATATTCCAATCAAAAAAGCAAAGTGTTAGCATAGCATGGAATCAATCATAATAATATTAGTCAAGGCAAGATTAGAATTTCATGAAAATTCATCATAATTTAATTACTTGGATAATATAAATCAAGTAAAATTTGATAATTGTAGCAACATAAAGACAAGACTTGAACAATACAAGATCCTTACTAAGATGAGAGAGAATAAGGGATGATTTATAGAGAGGATAAAGTGCTTAACGTTATATATCAAATAGTTTGCTAGTTAGAAATCTTTCTATTTAAGATTAAATTGAGATTTTTATATCAAAAAACGGAGCTAAAAGCAGAAGGAGAGGAGAAATAGTCAGAGTAAGAGCAAGGAAAGGCAAGAGGGCAGGGGGCGAGCGGGCATCCCTGATGGCAATCCATGGCCATCTAAGGCCACTATTTATAGGCCTTGAGTGCAACACAGGTGGATAAGTACAACTTGTATAAATAAGTGTTCTTTATTTAACATATAAACTGCATTATCTGTGCAAGCCGTGTAGACATCGCATCAATGATGTTAGCTCTGAATGTAACTTCAGGAGGGTATCTAGTGTAACTTCTTAGGAGGGTATGTGGTGCAACTCCGGTTTGTAAGATATGCAAATTACCTGGATACTTGCAAATGTAGCTTGCGCGGATAAGCAAGCTATACACAATCTTGTACCATTATTTTTCACTTCAAAAGTTGGAAGCTCACTTATTAATTTAGTCGATCTGAGCCATTAGATGATGTTAGATGATCATAACGATCATCATAGTTGAATAGAGTTTTGGAATCTTCTAATCTCAAAAATGTGGTCTATTGGATTAAATTTTGCTTACAAATATAATCTTTTAATGTTTTATATTTGGAGGCTGATCTTGTGCCATATGTGGCATGGGGGCAACCACGAAATCACTATTGGTTCAATTTTTTATGTTTGCTGACCCCACCTAGATAAATGTCCACAAGATTTTTCAGTATTTTAAGAATTATCTATTGATTTTTTCAATAACAAATTGCAAATCTCATGTGCCAAGTATGATCATGCACCATGCACATGAGATTTTCAATTTTTAGTTAAATAATCAAGAACTTATTTAGATAATTTCAAAAATTCTGAAGAAATTTATGAACACACAGGGCTCACAAATGTATAAAAAATTTTAGAGATACATATATATAGAGGGTTGATGTGGCAGTGATCATATGGGTGCCCCATACGGGTTACCACATAAGATCAGCTCCCTTTATATTTTTATGCAAACAAAGAGTGAAAAAAGCTATCTTCAAAATAATCTAGAATTTTATTTATACAAATAGCTTTTCTTAATTTTGTCAATCTCAAAGTAAAATGACTTAAACCCCAAATAATACCATGAAAGATGTTTTAATTTTTTCAATGGACCGAAAAAAACATTTTCATTCTTGGAAAACTTCTTCGATTTTCAATACATAATGATTTTAATTTTTCAATTTTCAATACTATTTTTCTCATTTCTAATATAATTTTTAACATCCAATCTACAGGAAGATTTTTCATCTAATCTTACTCGTCTTATCTGCATCCCATTCCACCATCCTTAACAGTCAAGCTTACATGGATTCATCTCGACAATGATTGAATGGAGGGGTTCAGGAAGACAGTCCGGAAACATGGAATGCCTACCAGCCCCATGCGTTTTTCTAAGCAGTACGCAAAGCCGTTGACGTTTTCATCTTGATTACTTTTTCTCTCGAATCTCCCCAAGTTGTCACGGGCCTCACGGCACAATCACACTTTCCGTCATTTTTGAGTAAGCATTGGGCTTTCTCATACAAAAAATTGGCTTTTGATCAAACGGTCAGGTGTCGACCAATTTCCTACTGAAATTAAGGGTCCTAATCAAACACATTCGCGTCAACCAATTCATGACGTGCCATATATATATATATGCCTTTGCACGTCTTATCATTGAAGGAACTGCATCTGCAATGGTGCCGATTTCCTAATAAGTTCAATGTTGCCTGCTTCATCTTACACGCTTAGGGCTTGTTTCGCGTTGTATCTTATCTTACACTCGCTGTTTCTCTTAATCCGGTGTCCTTACCAACTAATTAATTACCTGCAAATGTCAGAGATATTCTTTACTCATTTCGGGTTAGGACTTGCAGGTTCATGCCCCAAAGCACAAGAAGACAAGCTGCACGCGGGATCGACAAAGGAGGAAGTTGGTGGGAGGGATTCATCGAACGGTGAATGGATTTGGCAGATGTTTTAGAGCTCTAAGAGTTGAGAGTAAAAACGGAGAAACATATGATAGGCTCCGCTTATGTAAAACCTTTTTCTACCTAATTTTCTTCATTTTTAATATGGTCATGATTAAAAAAAAATAACAAAAAAATCCATCCTATCTATTGTATATATTATTTGTTTATTACCATTGTATATGAATCTCATCTATAAATATATAAATTTAATATAATAAATGATTTAATACTAAAAATCAAAATTTTAGTATTTTCAACATCAAACCACCTAAAACATATTACTATGTGAATAAATGATTCTATGAAGTATTATTGCATTTTAATAAAAACGTAAATAAACTTCAGCATTTTCATTAATTTATACATAAATACATCTATTTTTGAGCAAATATGACCATGCATATATTTAAAATGGATGCAACTTAGTCTTTAGCTAAACAAATAATGTTAAATATAATGAATAATTAGAATTTTGCATCAATCATCACCATTTTAAAAATGAAGGAAGTGCCATGAAATCACTTCAGATATAATAGTGGAGAAGATTTCCAGAGTATCAGGAGGAAAAACGGCCAACTGAGACAACGATTAAGGTTACAACAAATGAATAATCATATGTTCATATAACTCGCTGACATGAGAAAATGCTAAATACACACCTAGGCCATTGATCATGCAGCAGAAACATATTTGTTTTCTCTAGCGCTACTTGTGCAACTGATCTCCCGGAGGCACCTGCAATGGGCTTTCAATGCTTTGTGATTCTTTCAAGGACTTCGAAGTAATCAGGGAAGGTCTTGCGGGTGCAGCCTGGATCCCTAATTGTGACTGGAACATCTGCACATGCAGCAAGGGAGAAGGACATGGCCATCCGGTGATCATCATAGGTGTCGATTGCAGTCACATTCAGTTTCTCAGGTGGAGTGATTATGCAGTAATCTGGGCCTTCTTCTACTGTTGCTCCCAGCTAGAGTCAAGAAATAGATGAAGCAAAAATGGAAATCAGGACAAGGCCAACTAAAATGGGGTATTAATGCATGGGAAGTGCAATTACAAACCTTTCTGAGTTCTGTGCAAATGGCAATCATTCGCTCCGTCTCCTTCACTCTCCATGATGCCACTGGCAATGAATTATGGATCAGATGCAACAATTTCAGTTATTAAAGACTGATAAGTTAGCCACACCAGTGATAAAATGAAACCATGTGATATGAATAATCCTACGGGCACACCATGTTGCAAATGCCACTAGTAGTTTTCTGGAATTGAAGATCCTAAAACCTAGAGGCTTCAACCAATGGACATCATCTCGATGGTTGAGAAAACAGGTGTCAGCGAAATTGAACGTTTATCAGCCAGAGAAAAACTGGGATCTTATAATATGGAGTTTTGGCCAATTTGAATCCTTGTAATTCGAAGCAAAACATCTCCGTCTTTGGGCAAACTCACCATCTCTTATTGCTGTTGGACCATCAGCATAGAGTGCAACAACAGCCAATGTCATGGCAACATCAGGCATCTTGTTCATATTGATATCAATGCCACGCAAGCGTTTCTTTCTGGAGGGATCCAGTGGCGGACCAGTCACGGTGACACTATTCTCTGTCCAACTAACCTTTGCACCCATCTTCTCGAGAACTTCAGCAAATTTCACGTCCCCCTGCATTAACATTTAAAAGAAAAGATGTAGAACATATGCTATATAAATCATGGGAAGAAGTACCCAGATTGCGTAGATGAACACCTGCAAACTGCTTGTACCACAACCTTCAACAGTAACTGTACCACCAGTGACCGCTGCCCCAGCCAGGAAATAACTAGCACTTGATGCATCACCTTCAACAAAAGCCGTCCCCGGAGACCTGATACAATGCACCATTGTGTGTGGGTATGGTTCTAGGACTCTCACAGTCCAGACTAGGAACACGAATTTAAAGCCAAACTTACTTGTACTTTTGACCACCCCGAACCAGAAATCGGTCCCAGGAGCCAGTGTGCTCCGCAGTTACACCAAATCTTTCCATCAGTTTGAGTGTCATCTCAACATAAGGAACAGAAATTAGTTTATCAATTATCTCAATCTCCACATCGCCAAGGGCTAATGGAGCAGCCATCAGTATTGAGGTTAAAAACTGACTGCTCAGTGTACCAGAAAGTTTCACCTGCAAATGGAGTAGGATACACATTAAGGCTGTGACACTTGGAATTACCCATGAGGAAAAACCAGGAAAAAGGTGCGGAAATCACAGAGAGAAAGCTCCAGCTTCCAGGGATCATAAGCAATTGAAAAATTCTATACTTTCAAAATGAGAAAAAATAATGTAAAGAATTCCATATTTCCATTTCTATTGGTTTATTTTCCAATTGTTAGTAAGTGTGCAACCTAAGTTAGGTTGTACTGATCCTAAACCTAACCCTATTGTCCAAGTTAGGAGAAATCTATTTCGGGTTGAAATTCAAGTCAAGATTCAGGTCTCTGATAATTTGATATTTCAGCAAAATACCTAATAATAATTAAACTAATGTATAATTTAGTCATATAAATATAACTGATTGCAAGCCATTTTAAATTCAAGAATTAATGCATCAGATGAGTTATTGTAAACACAAAGACAGCAAAAATCAATGCATTCTAATTACAAACAGATAATCACAAAAATTTTGACAGCATGTAATTGAAACTTTTGTCACAATATTTTTCAGAACCATGTGATACAGAAATGGAGAAATCAAGTTCCAAATAGCAAAATTTCAGTATTATTTTTTAAAATAAATGTGAGAAACAGTTTTTGCGAAAACAATATTCAAGTTCAAACAATCATGTCTAAGTGTAAGTTTTTGTTTGCAAAAAGCATGTACTAACACACACAGAGTAAATTACAGATCAGATTAGGGTTTTTCACATAGATTTTCATTTACAACATTCAAGATCAGGTGGGGTTTTGACCTGTACTGAAAAAGCTGATGCTAACACATTAGGGTATGCTTCAACCTGGGCCAAGTTGTACCCATAGTTGTCACCACAAATGACAAAACATAAACCATTCTTTACTGAATTGGGGATGATTTTGTTGATTCCATGTGGCTAACAAGCATCATAAGAATTGTGGAAACGAATATGGTGCTCACTTTGAATATAAAATATTATGCGATAGAATACCTAATAAGGAGATGATGTGCTTTCGTAAGTAACATGCAGAGATGGAAAATCAACTGATGATCAACAAACAAGTGTTCCAGTATGAGCAACAAACATCCTTGTTGGCAACGCATGCATCAATGTGTGTTTCGTATCTAATCTTCATACCAGGCATGTTTAGCAGAAATTCGACCCTATCAAATTAAATGCTTCTTAGACATTGCAATAATTATAGAAAAAAGTAACTTTCCTTGGCTAGCAAAAATCAACCCTTGCAAATTAAATGCTTCTTACACATTGCAATAATTATATTAAAAGTAACTTTCCTGAGGTTCACATAAATGCAAATCTCTCTCACAAAGCCACAAAAACAGTAACTAAAATGTTTAAATCCAACAGGATGGTTCTATGGCAGCAGGTTTAACCTCTCGATACAGTCACCATAAACAAATCACCTACTAATAAAACTCTATCAGCACATTAGTTGCACCATACAGATGTAAGATCTCACCTTTCCCCCCCGAAGCCCTCCATTTGCATTAATGCTAACGGGAGGACAGTTTGTGCCCAACACACAATCAATATCAGCATCGAGCTGCTTCAGACCTGAAACCAAGTCTCCAATGGGCCTCTCTCTCATTCGCGGAACCCCATCAAGTATGTATCTGAAGCACAAAAAGCAACTAAGCTGGATGAAGAAACCAATATATTTTACCAGATGTCTGTCTATGCGGAAATAATCAGAGAGACCTTGATTTTCCACCAGCTGCAACAACTGCTGCTGTCAAAGGACGCATTGCTGTCCCTGCATTTCCTAAGAATAGTTGAATGTCCTTGGCATCTTTCCCCACCGGAAATTGTCCACTGCAACCCTCCACAGTTGCCTTATTTGCGGCACTATCTTCTTCAACATTTAGTCCAAGTGTCTGAAGTGCACCAAGCATATAATGGATGTCATCACTTTTCAACAAGTTCTCTACAACAGTAGAGCCCTGATACATTGGAAACAGTTCAAAGTTACTAAAATCAAAGAGAGGAACAAAATGTTAGAAAAATGATGCTGACTGGACATATCAGAGGCAAACGGTTAATGCAAGACTATTTCATGACAAGTTTGACAGCCATGGCATCCACTGTAAAATATCTGAAAGACTGAACTAAAATCATACTCAACAACAAAGATGGTAAGGAGCCAAAAGAATCTAACACAACTTGAGAAAAATAGACACATCCTCAAAAGGCTCATGCTACAAACACATGCACTGTTGTATGCTCAGTGTAAAACTGGAGAATAAGGGGGTCAGCCTCTAGTTTAGCTTGTCAAACTACTTTTAAAAAAAAATTCTTTATCTCTTTCCATTACTAATATCATTTCTATTTAGATTATATCGTTTTACTTCACTTTGTTCCACATTAGACAATTTGCTACCTTTTTCACACCAAAAAAATATATAAATGCTTCTTCAGGAAGAACACATCAAGACTGCAAGGACCTTAATTTTCTTTTCTTTTCTTCTCTTTTCTTCTTCTTCTTCTTTTTTTTTTTTTTTTTTATTGTTTGCAAGGACCTTAATTTTGACTGTGATATAAAACACCTATTTTCCAATAGGACATCTCAAAGAAATTGAATCTCAAGCTGCACCTATTCGAATTAATGCATCTAAAGATCAAGACTTTATAAAACTGCCATAGCCTGTGCTAAACAATTGTTTCCAGATGCAGTTGCAAGGAAATGTGACTGATGACCCTGAAAGAATTGCTAAAGAAAGTTCCTTGCAGGAAACAAGGAAATAGACAGGATTCTGATCAAAATTTCAAAGTCAGTGTCTCAAATAAGTCACAGAACAGGCCAGGCTGTTACTAACTAAGAATATCCCTGCTCCAGAGATAAGAAAATTGGTCGGGCTGCTAGTTCAAGAAATCCAAAAGCCAGGCTTGCACAGACTGTGCAGCTCGTTTGGCAGCAAAGTTCCAGTGAATTCCAACTCCCATGCCAACGCAAGGTGAATAATATTCTCCTTTGAATAGCATATAAGATAACCTTACAATGCAGTTGCATTTCAGCTTTTATTAAAATACTACAATTACGACATTCAGTTCAATATCTTCCCAGAGTATAATGGACAGCAATCCGGAAATGCCAGTTGCATCCCTTCAAATTCTGCCCCGGGCTAATCACACTTTCGACTCTGAGTCAACGATGTCGGTAGAAATTTGAAAGAGCAGTGCAGCAATTTCATCATTTTGACTTCTAGCGAACGAAACAACGAATTTGATTGATCCCACCCTAGAGAATATTGAATGCATATACAGCAAATTGAAGTCTTCGATCACTGATCAGATTTCCCATACTATGTTTTCTAGAATGACGCATTTCAGAGAAAGCAATTCAAAGCTGGCGCCTTTCTATCCGAGCGGATACGATAACAGATTCAAATAGCTAAAATCCAAATCCGACTGGCAAGAAAGCTAGAAAACGAGATCACCTCAGAGAGGGCAGCGAGGAGGAGAGTTCGATTGGATAGCGACTTCGATCCAGGAAGCTTGATGGTCCCCGAGATCTCCTTGATCGGCTGCAGCACGATCTCCGGAACAGTCGACGGCTTCTCCGTCGTCACCGCGGAAGCCGACGCCCTGACTGGGGCAGCAGCAGGGAAACTTTTGGGAGTCCTCGAAATCCTCAAGCCACCGAGAGAAGCCGCCTTAATTTCCGATCCTACCCACAGCGGCGGAAGAGCAGTGGAGTTACGGCCGCCACGAAAATGCGCCACCGGGATGCGGCTGGCTCTCAGACCCGGAGCGGTGCTGGCAGAATGCGCCATCTTTTGCTCTTTTGCTCCGCTTTTTCTCTAACAAAAGGATGAAGCTGTTTGCCTTTATGTCCGAACAACCTGATCGATCAGCTCTCACCAAACCCAACTTCGGCGCTAGGCAGATGAGTAAGGGCAGCTGCGCCCAGATCGCAGCCTCTCCGCGCCCACCAACCCCGTCTGGAAAACGTGTGGGATACCGCGCACGTTGGCTCGGACACGAGTAAGTGGGTCCCGCATTCAGGTCGAGATCCTCGGTGGACGGAGGACGGGTTAGGTGGGTATGGCGCCGCGACGAACAAAAGCGAGTCAAAGAGAGAAATAGGAGACTGGCACGGCGGGGTTGGTGGTCGGGTGGATAGAAAGACCCGTGATTTCATTATTATTATTTTTGTCCGACTAAGGGTGTGAGTGATAAAAACAAAAACTTACCTTTTAAAATTTTTTAATCTAAAATTTTTCACTTTTCACAACTACCTTATTTTTTAATTATTTTTTTATATTTTTCTATACAACTACCCTACTTTTAAATCATTTCTACGCAACTATTAACATAACAAACCTATCTATTTCAACTTTATCCTATTTATTCCTCATCATTACCCCT
>JAXCLR010000073.1:27654194-27668971 GCA_035584095.1 Annona squamosa | reverse complement strand
TCAGAAATGTATATTTATATATCTCTAAAAATTATAAAAATTAATACATAAGTTAAATACATCTAAGTTAACAATCTCATAAAAAAATTTCTAAAAATTATATAAAAAACGAGGTTTTGCACCCTAGTACGTTGAAACATTCTTCAACTAAGCTCGGGATGAAGAACCACCCCATCACAGCAGCACCTTGACCAACTAAGCTACACTCGATTAACAACTTAGTTCAAATATTGTAGCTTGAAAAATAGAGTTAAACAAAAGATTAAATCAAGATTTTACTTACCATAATGATCTAAATCAACTTCAAATTAAAGACTCTACAACCAATTTATAAGCTCAAATTTACTTTCTACTTATCCTATCTTCATCCCATCTAATTTACTAACACTGATTATCAAAATTTAAAACCAAGAATGGTTTAAAATGGGCCAGTTCTATCCCAAAATGATTAGACAAGTTAGAAAGCCTATTCCCATGTATATAAACCAGAACTTTTTAAGCTTCTTAACAACGTGAGATTTTCTCACAATTTAACACTCCCCTTTACATCTCGGGTTAAAGACGTGGACATATATCTTGGGATAAACACAGACAAGATTTGGTTTCGAGACCATGTTGAAAATGGGCTTATTCAATTTCAAAATGACTATCTAAGGGTGTATTTGGCAAGTGACAAAAAATGTCAAGTCAATCTAAAACTTTTCACTATCTACTACTATCATATTTTTTAATCATTTTTTATATTTTCCTATACAACTATTCTACTTTTCAATCATTTCTACATAATTATTCATACAACTAACCTATCTATTTTAACTTTATCTTCTTTACTACTCATCATTACCCCTATCATATTACATCGTTTGATAACTTTTACTCTAAAAAACTTTTCATCAAAAGTTTTATTCATTACAAAACACACCCTAAGTTAGAAAGCTTATTTTCATACATATAAATTAAGAACTCTTTAAGATTCTTAACAACGTGATATTTTCTCATCACATAACAAAGACTAGAACACATCTTGCACAAAACGAGTAGACAATCTCGACCTTAATGATAATGATGACATCCTTTTACTAGCCTAAAACAATACCCCACTCAAATGCATAACTATAACTACAAAGGACATGCCAAAATATATTTTTGGAATTGTTATTCCTTTATACCTAGTATTTTTCACCTTATTTTGGATAATTTTAAAGGCATAAAAAGGAAAGGTTTTTTTTTTTAAAATCAATATAGTAAAAGTAAATTTAACCTAGAGCAAGGTGTGTTAGCATGATGTAAACGTGGGAAAGAATATATAGGAAAAATTTAAAACATAAGAGAATGATGTGATAAGATGTATAATGATTAGAGTGTAAGATAAATAAATATAGAAATATGTGAAAATTTGTGGAATAACAACGTAAAAATTAGAAAGTATGGTAATTAGGTATATAAAATATCAAAATTGTATGGAAAGGTAAGTGAACGTGGGTGGGAAAATTTTCTCCCAACCAAAGTTTGCATCAAAATAAGGGTGTATTTGTTTAGAGAATAATGAAAATAAGAAGATAAGAATGGAAAGGTCAATACATAACTAGGCTATCTATTTTTTCTTTTTTTATATTTTTACTCTTATATTTCAATTATTTTCTCAATTTTTTACTTACAATTCTCTATATTTTTAAATTTATTTTCATTTGATATTTGTCATATTAATTTCATTTTCCATTGCTAATGTGAATTTTTATTCTCAAGATAACTTTTTCATTTTACAAAGCAAATTATTTATTTTACAATACAACTTGTTTATATCTCATTATATTCTTATCTCATTCAAACCCTTGTATATAACCGAACGAAAGTAACTTAGGATAGTGGTATCGCTGTCCCAAATGTGACAACAATGCCTCTTGTGCTCTTACGAAAAAAAACTCTAGCTACTACGCAATAGGCGGTGACTGGTGAGATAAGAGAGAAATGTGAGAGTAGGGGTGCCTGTTATCGTAATCAAGATAGTGGCACAAATATCATAATATATGCAAAGAGACACCACATTATTATTCTCATTTATTTCATCTTCATTCACATGACTAATTGCATTACTTATATATTTTTTTATTTGATGAAGACTAATGCTCTTGTTTAGGTTATAAATTTGATCTCTTATATACGCATGTATTTACACACACTTATGTTAATCAATTAGTCATCTTCATGGTGAAGTTTACATTGTTTCTTTAAGTGTTTATTTTAGGATTCATTTGTAACGTGGTTGGAAAGGAAGTGTGGAAGATAATATTTTTGAAAAGTATAACAGTGATTTGAAATGTTGGAAAAGTGAAAAAAATAGTATATATTTTTCAACGAAGGAAAAAATAGTACAATTATGTGATAAAATTATTAAAATATAAAAGTAAAAATAAAAATAAGGAAATTAAGAAGTGAAAATGCTAAATTATTTTTTGAAAAAGTACGAGAAAATTTCCATCCACAATCGTTACCAAAGGGAGCTACCCTTTTCTATTTTCTATTGACCAGTTAAGGTAGGTTTTCAGACATACAATTATAAGTCCGGGTCGGCCATCGCCCCGGCCCGCCCGAAGTTGCGATTAAGCGATGCCCTCAATCAATCGCACTTTATACCTTGGGTACGCTCATTTCTACGGAGAGCCGAGTCGCCCAGCGAATTCACTCCCTATCCGGTCTGCAGCAAGGGTTGCTGTCCGGTCTCTTCGCCCGCTTGCAGCTGTCTACTCTTCGGGCTCTCTTTCCCGCCCTTGTCGCCGCCGCTCTCTCCCCGCTTCCACCCCCTTCATTTCTCCTATTCGTTTGATTTCCTTCGTGCCGTCCGCCTCCGATTTCAGGCCGGCTTACTGCACCCATTATCTCCGCACGCCGCAATTCCACTGAAATCGGCTTATTTCCCATCCGCATTCCTTCTGCCGGGACTGAAATTGCCGTGGTGCCACCTGCCGAGCACCAGAAGAAGCTGGCGCGGGCATGACGACTCTGGCAGATCCGTCCACTGGTCTCTTGGCCGCCTGCGGCGGTGACACTGTCAAGCTCTTCAACATCGCAGAAGACACTGGCAGCGACCCTTGCACCTTGAGCTACGCGCCGGCGTCTGGATTCCAAGTCAATTCCGTCAAATGGAACCACACAAGTAAGCTATCATAACCGCTCCAAGACGTTCTCTTCTTCGAGTTTGAAACTTCAATGCGATTAGGGTGCACTTTTGTTGCTTTTGGGGTGATGTTGGATGCTGACTCGGGTTTGGGCATCTTTCTCTGGGTCTCGTATTTGTATTTTCGCTTTTTAAATGTTTCATTCCGATAATGCATGCACTCATATTTCGAATTGGTTTCTCGTTTCTTGCTTCAAATTACATCAGAGAGAGCAAAAGGCGTATGCAGGTTGATTGGCCGTTTGACATATTGCAGCTCATCCCACTGCATTGCTGCACGCTACTCAAGGCTGGTTGTGGGTTTACCTGCTTTTTTGTCCATTTGCAGATTTGGTAGTCGCCAGTGCAGGAGATGACAAGAAGATATCTCTATGGCGGACAAATGGGCAAAGCATGGGAACAATACCAATTGCAGGGAGTGATGTTGTGGATAATATTGATGTTTGTGTTTCTCTTTTCTTCATTTGTCAAATGTTAGCTGCAGTTTATGATTCCTGGGCCTAAGTTTTTTGCCTTGTAAAGATATTAGCTTTCTGTTGCAGGAATCTATATCAGCGATAAGCTTCAGCAACAAAGGGTCTAGATATCTTTGTTCTGGGGGAAGTGGGCAAGTTGTAAGAATATGGGATTTGCAGAGAAAGCGCTGCATCAAGTGGTTGAAGGGACACACTGATACAATCACTGGTGTCATGTACAATTGCAAAGATGAACATCTGGCATCCATAAGTCTGAAGGGTGATTTGATTGTCCATAACCTAGCTTCTGGGGCACGAGCTGCTGAACTCAAGGATCCGCATGAACAGGTTATTCAGATTGTTCACAGTTTGTTGTTGCAATCTACTGAATATGATTGTTCAATGATAATTTTCATGTGCATGTGTGCGTGTTTTGGCATTTTTTTTAGTTCATCTGAGATGCAGCTCACTCACATTATTGTTGAGGAAATAGCAAGGGTAGGGAACTTCTGCTCCTGAAGTTGGAGGGATACGATGGAAATTTGATGTGTTCCTCATTGTAACAGAGTGGGCTATTTCCATTTGGTCATTTAGTCACTGAATGTTTTCATCTTGATTTAGTTGTGATGGTCGCTTCTTGGTTCAGATTCATTGGTTTTATTAACTCAGGTTGTTTTATTTCTTTGAAGCCAGGTATTGAGAGTACTTGACTATTCTCGAATTAGTCGGCATGTTTTGGTGACAGCAGGTGATAATGGATCTGTACAGATGTGGGATACTACATGTCGTAGTCCAAAGGTTTGTTATGTTTTCTAATTTTATTTTGGAGGCAGGGATTCAGATGGCATATGATTTCTAGTCAACACTAGAAACTCACAATCTGTTCGCATGTGCTACATGTTTCTTTATGGAAGAAACTGCCCTTCTGTTTTCGTCTTTGCTGGATCTTCTTGTTTTTCCACTGAATGGATTTCCATGTCCTAGTGAGCTGAAATTTGGCCGGCTAGCCTTAATCCACTTACTATAATCTAGTTCTGACGTTCTCATGCTCATGTTTGCTGTATGCATATTTGGCACACATGATAGTACCCACCTCTCCCACCTGTCTGGCCACACACCTAAGGATGATTATCTCATGCGAAGATAAAGTGATATACTTCATAGAAATTTATTGTTGTTTAAAATGATAATTGGAACCTACTTAGAATGCAGTAGCTGGAAATCTTTCTTTCTTTTTTTTTTTTTTTAAAGCAAGATTATTATAAACATTTAAGGAAGCTAAAATGGCAGGCATTCATGTCTGATGTTTACTTCCACTGTTCCACATGATTTACTGCTTTCTTGTCATTCTACTGCTGTGCAGGATGATACTTGAATCAAACTCGTGGTTTTTTAAATGACTAGAGTTCACTAAAAAATATGTTCCACGGGGTTACAATTAGCTGTGTTTTTTTTTCTCCTGGACAGATTTCTTGGCTGAATCAGCATTCTGCTCCAACGACTGGTGTTTGCTTCACACCATTAAACGACAAGGTTATCTGTTCCTTCATTTCATTTTAATTTGGCTTGAATATTTTTTCCTAATTATTTATCAGATTCATCCACTAGGTGAAGCCGCAAAATTCCATTTGGGGCATGTTTGGATATCTTTGAATGTTAGTTGTTTGATGATGATGTGGGGAGGGGAGTCGTGGCTGATATCATGCTCTTTTCTGACGTAATTTTCTCTCTTAAAATCCTCTTCAGCCAGACATTCACTTAAGAAAAAACAATCATTTTTCCTCTAAGATTTGCCTTGCAAAAAGCTCGCCTCCATTTTACAGTAAAATTGGAATCCTTCCAACATGTCCTCTTAGATTTTGAAATTTGAAAATTTACTTCAATTTTTAAATTTGCCTCTTAAGATTTCCGTCAATTCCTTTGTTTTATAATCCTTATCGACCAAAAAGTCTATAGGGTAAAAGTAATTTTCCTCTAAGATTTGCCTTTCACAATCTTTGCCTCAACTTTACTGTGAAATTTACAATGTCTCTCAAAATTTTCTGCCAACTTGGCAGTCATTCCATTTATGTGGGATAAAGGTATTCAGTTGTCATTTTTAAACAAATTTAATCATAATCAACCACGCCCTTAGTCTGTGCTGGGGTAATGAAATGCGAAATTCTATTCATTTTTGAGAAAACAGCACAAGTGACCCATTCTTCATTTTCATGTAAATCAATTGCAAAAGGGTTGATAAAAAAAAGATATGTGTGGAGGAGAACAAATTTTTAATGGAGAAAAAGGTGGTAACCATAAAGTGAAATTGGGAACAGGTGAGCAAAATTTTCTTTTCTGTTAGCTATTCCTCTGACTGTCAGGAGAAAAAATATACTTGCTGTTTATACCTCTCTAGCTCACTGATGAAGTCTCGTACTTTCAATTTACTATCTGCCTGAATACCTCGAATATGAATGATAAGTAAACTGCAATTAATGTCCTTTTTCTTTTTTGATCTTAGTCCAGAAACTATTACAGCTCAATTTCACTATCTATATTACATTTGGAGATCATGCTTAATGAAAATGCAAATGCACTCATGGCTTTTAATATGGCCCCTTAAAATTACTTATACTGTCATTGGTCAGAAAGTGTCAGCGGACTGATGGTTCGTTGATCCAGGATTCTGGATGACTTTACAACTCCTTGAATCTGGACATTATTACTACTACTACTACTACTACTACTACTATTACTATTTGCTTTTCTTTTGTGCAGTAATTCCAAGTGTTGGTCTTGCAGAGAGTCATATATTTCCCATAGAAGTTATAGTTCACTAAATCTTGTTTTGTGATGGTGACAGATAATTGCTAGTGTTGGTCTAGATAAAAAATTGTATACTTTTGACTGTGGGACTCGGAGATCTACATCATGTATTCCATTTGAAGCTCCTTTCACTTCACTGGCATTTAGAGATGATGGTTGGACACTTGCTGCTGGAACGAGTAGTGGTCGCATTGTTTTTTATGATGTTCGAGGAAAGCCACAGCCCCTCACTGTTCTTCGTGCTTATAGTTCGGAGGTACAAGCCATTTTGCTGAAATCCGTTTTCGTCTTCTTCTTCTTCTTCTGCTCTGTTATAGGGTAACACTTTCTAAACTCTACTTAAATATATATGCATTTGGTGCCTTACAATTGAGCCATGCAGCCGTAGTAGAGTGGTGATTTAACTTTGGGATTGGGTCTCTCATTTTTCCTTTATCTTATGCATATTGGTCGTGCCTATGTGCAATGGCACTTGTAGATGATCTGTTGCATGAAGTTACTGGCAAATACGAATAGGAATAAACCTAGAAGTAGCTTTGCCATCAATAAAAAGCTCTTCAAGGGATCCTCAATGAAGAACAATGCAATTAACTTGAATGTCAGCCAGCAAGAGTGGAATTTGCAGACTCTTCCCAATCCCATCTTTCATTGCTCTCAGCAATTATATTAGTCATGCCCCAGAAAAAACCTAAAAAGCAGAAAACCGTATGAGCTCTGTATCCCAGGGCTCTGCTCACAGCTGTTGCTTTATATTCCTCCAACATTGACTGTTGGAACGACGAGTGGTGGACTTCTCCAAAAATTGGAAAACAAAAAGGTTGCTAATGATTTACACTTGGTGATGGCAGTACAAGAAAAATCCCAACATGTCCTTATCAAATACCCCACTCAGGTTTGGAGAATATCAAATGCCCTGGAGCTAACTGTTTTCTACAAATTCCGTCTTAAAATTCCTTGAAAACCTCAAATGCTCACTTTCTATTCTTTCTTCATTGACGTATAAAATATTTTCATAAGTGCTATTAAAAATATCTGAAAGTCTAAATTACTTACTAGATTTTAGCATCAACATTGAGCAGACTAAATAAAATTTGAGTAACTAGCATGAAGTAGCTAAGCAAATTTGGGAATCTGGTTTTTCATAATCAATATGATACTTGAATTGTCAAGTTTGTTTTCTTTTACACTACTTGTTAGTAAGATGTAAAATAAAACTATAAACGTAGATATTTACAATGGGTGCTTCCATGGTCACACTATTGAGATCCAATGGTGGCAATTTTGGGCCCACCTTGATTATTAACTCAAAATCCATTTTGCATATTGCATTTAAAATTATTATTATTTAGCTAGGAGACAAGTTTCAACCCAATCAAATATTTGCATAGGTCCCATTTGATAACAATTTAAAATCAACAAATGAAATTGTTTAATTTGTATATCTGTCTCAAAGATGTTAATTCAACATATATAACTGTGTAAAACATTTTTTCTATAAATAAATGATTCTATAAATTATTATAATATTTGCATCAGTCCCATTTGATCAAGTGTAAAATATATGAATGAAATTGTTCCATTTATGTATCTATCTCAAATATGTTAATTCAACATCTATGCTGTGTAGAACATTCTTCCTATATAGATAAACGATCTATGAATGGATCAAGTGATTTTTGTAGTCTGCATATGATTATAAATATTTTTACAACCCACCCAATGCCTAAGTTTAAATGATTTTTGGTGCTGTGATAAGCCATCAAAATCTTTAATTTTATTGACACAGAATTATTTCCCTTTAGAAACAATACCTGACATGCAATAAGGATTAATTGGATATGATAAAACCATAGAATTATTTCCCTTTTGATACAATACATGATATGCAATAAGGACTACTTGGAAATGATAAAACTATGGCTTCTAATACTATTTGTTGGTATGGATGTTTTAAGTATTTTATTTAGACTTTTTGTTTATAGTTTAAAACAGTAATGAAGTTAAATACATGGTTTAAATTTTGTTCATTGGTGACGATTATAAGCACCTGGTTGCTTGTGGTTGATTTTTTATTGCAAATAATGTTTTATAAAATCCATTCCATTTATAATATTTATTCACATATATTTAGTTGTGATTCAAAAGTTCATATTGGTCACGAAGTGGTCGCAAAATATGTTATCATGCAACCATTTTTATTGCATAAATATGGAATTATTGTCATTCTCAAAAAAGCCTCAATATCAAGAAGCGTTTGGTATTACTTAAAAAAAAAAGAAGTGTTTGATATATGCGGCGAATGTTACCGAGGCATTTTCAGAAAGATAATACTTTAGCTTTATAGAATCTATGATTATTCATTATTTATGCACAAATAATGGGAAAAATTGTTATCTAAAAATATTTTGATTTAGCAATGTGTTGGAGTTTGTCTAGTGAAATGAAGTATGCGACTTGTTAGAATTAACACAAGACGTCCAACGACCAGAATTTTTAAATGGTTTGGGTTGATATATTTTGTGCTTTAGATAGTAGAATTTGAGTTCAACCCAAACCAAATTGCTCTATGGTTTGGTTTGGGTTGAGGTAAGCTGAATCAGATGAGCCAAAATTTGCAGTAAATTTATCCTAATTCATATAATCTAAAAATTTGAACTGAGTATCCTAACCCAAATAGCCTAATAATACAAATGATTTAAGTATTTCTAGGTGGTTGTAACATAAATAATAATGCAATGTTATATCTCATGATATTAAATGGGTCCCACTTTTTACATTTAATTATACTTCAGAATGAATTAAAATAGTCATTATTATTTTATTCAAATTGGTAGAATTCATTTATGAAAAATATTAATTTGAATTGTCTATCTGAATTGCCAATCTGTTCTCAACCCAATCGTACAAATTTGTTTTGGTCTGGTTTGGGTTGAGTTTTTGAAAAATACGACTTTTGGTTTGGTTTTGTAGAGATTTTGCAATTTGGATTAAGAATGAGATTGATCTTTCCTTGGTCTGATTAGACTAGAGTTGCAACCAGACATTTGTAAAGAGAAATGTTTAGGGGGCATGCGAGATCGTTAGAAATAACTGGCAATTTTTTGTTTTGTTTTTGTTTTTGTTGTTTTTTTTAAAAGTTAGTAGAGGAGAAAAATTAATATCTGATATCCAAGAGCACAAAAAAACAATATGCTAGTACAGGCTATTGCAATCCTTGGAAATATTTGATTGGTTCTGTTGTTCATCAGGCTATTACAGGCTTATGCTGGCAAAGATCAAAACCCATAATTGTAAATGAAAGTACTTGTACTGCTGAGATTGCTCTTCTGGGTGGCACTGGAGAAGATTCAGTGCTCATGCCTGATCCACTCCCGTCTTTGACGTCATCAAGCCTTTCGTCAACAGTAGCAGCAGCTGGTTCCCGTAATCCTAATCGTTCAGTTTCTGATGCATCTCCACTTGCAATGAGCACCAGTGGGTCAACATCAACATCTTCATACCTATCCACAGCAGAGGAAACTCCAAATCGAAACCATTTATGGACAGGCGGAGCTTTGACAAGATTACATGCAACACGTACTAGTTTCAACATCAATGAAGATATGGAAGTGTTTTCACCATTATTGGAAGTTCAGCCCATTACACCATCCTTGGGAAGTTGGTGGGATGAGCATGAGGATGCAAAGAATGATCAAGACAGGAAGTCCTCTTTGCTGTCTTTTTCTTCATCTTTCAAGAGGTTTCCTTATGCAGAGGAAGGAAGCACAGATAACCATTCAATATCCCACTGGAAATCTGATTCAATCTCCAAACAGGTCAATGCTCTTTCCTTAGGTTCCATTGAATTGCTTCTGAAATTTGCTGGTGTGCTGCAGAGGTACCTGATTCGTTTTCATATGATGTATGAAACTTTAAATTCCTAGTTGGTAGGCGATACTGTTTTTGAATTCAAATTTTCCATGTAAGAGATGTCATGATTATAATGTTTTTCTAGAGGGTGGAATTGCCAAACTTGCTCATTTCTCCAGTCCGAAAATCCAAGCTTCTTGATTGGGCCTTGCTTGTGCATGGGCTGTATATTACAAGTGTCTATTCCTTCAGGAGTTCAGACACTTGTGCAAGCATGGAGTCTCTATGCTTGTAGGAGCTGGCCTTTTTAATTTTTTTTCTTCTTATAAACAGGTGGGCCCAGGTTAGGTCACGTCCCACACCAAAATTTTATATTTTTTGAATTTTTATGAATTTTGAAAATATTTTTCATGAAAAGAGTATAGCTTGTGCAAGCATGGAATCAGAACTCTTTCTTCAGATGTCTAAGGCCATTGTCCATGATTGGTGGTTTGGCTCTGCTTGTTTATTGATTTAACTGTGAGTTCCTTCAGATACTTTTTTCATAGTCTGGGAAATATCCACTGAATGGGGACATAGCTGTTGTTGGACCTGTGGTTGAAGTTGCAAAAGGTGGTGCCATTCTTGTCATGGATGTATAGATTTTCGTGGGTTCAATTTACCATCAGTTGATCCCACCTGTTTCATGTCCGTTTGAAAGATACTCTCTCCTCCAATTGAAATATGACGTGATACTGATTCATGTGACTCCTTTTAGTGATAACAAATGATGATCCACCTTCTGCAGGATGATATTCCATCTACATCACAGAGTGCCACACCTGTTACTCCACCTGAAGCTTGGGGAGGGGATGGATTGCCTGACAAATCATACCATCACCGCTTGACTGTTCATAAGCCCTCACGCTTTATGCCCACCAGTTCATTAACATCTGGTGTCTCTAATTCGATATTTACAGGCTTACCAGAATCATCTGCTTCTGGGAGCCATACCAGTATCAGCTCTCTAACTCAAGCTGTCACAACTTCTTCTAGCCTGCCTAGCAAAGACATCTCCAGTCGTGAGTTGTCATCAACTTTTCCCTTTACTTCTATCTCATCATCCTTTGGGCCTAAAGCAACAACAAGCCAGGGAAATCTTGAACTTCCAGGGTCAGTCTCACTGGCTATGCCTCGAAAATATTCCAGCTATGCTGAGAGGATAAGTACTGCATCTTCCTCAATTGATGGAGTAGGTTCGCTGAAAGTGAAGAAGATGGGGATGGAAACAAGGGAGGAGCTTGTTAATAGCTTGTCAAGATCTGACACATCTGTGGGACCGAAGCTTCTTCCAGCAAGCAATGTAAAAACAGCTTCTTTGCCTTTATCAGATAGAGATAATCTAATCTTCATTTTAGCAGGGGTTGGCTTGAATCATCAGGTTTGGATGTTTGGCCAAGAAGTACTGTATTGTTTGGGATTTTTCAGTCATTTAGGCCTCTGCTACTTTTGCTATCACAAGCTGCATGAGTCCCAATTTGGTGGTGCTTGGTTGATTCCTAGGTTAAAAATGGGTGAATTGGAGACACCCGAATGAATACCCATTTTGGTAAGGATCCTGGCTAACATATTAACTGGTATGATGCTTGTTTCTAGGGCATTCTTTGGAGCATTAGCTTGTAGGAGGCTTGTGTTGGTGCCAACTGGTGCCCAAGAGGTGTAAGTTTTACTTTGCTGTGGTGGGCACCTCCTATTGAGGAGACTTCTGAATTAAAATGCATGACTTGGGAAAACCTGGATGGGTATTCATTTTGGTTGGTGGGGTTTTGCTTTTGTTCTGGACCCAAATAACACTTAGACCAGATGAACAATGGTAATGTCATTATCTTGATAGTTCATTTCACTCAACTATTGGTTCACCAGTGGACAACAAAAAAAGAACCTGGTCACTAGACAGTCGGTCTCCTCTTCAGATAAACTGGATTTTCTGGTAGAGAAGATCATTTGCATTTCATCTATTACCGGCATGACAAATATGAACAATCTGGTTCGCTGAAGAGATGAATCAAACCTGTGTGGGAATGTTAAGGGCTTACTCCTTCACTCGTACCTTGTAGATCTTCTTATTAATTTTCTTGCTTCAATAGGGAATGGTATTGCAACCTCAATCCTTGAAGGCCATAGGTCAAGCCGACCAGCAGCAGGGGAGCTCCTCTTTTATGCTTCAACTAGTCCAACGCACATTTGAAGAGTCATTAACTACGGTGCAAAAATCTATCCATGAAGACCTGAGGAATCTTCACATTGAATTACTGAGGCAATTCCATATGCAAGAGGTAGATTATCGATACTCTTTAAGGTTTATCATGGGAACTGAGGAGCTGTAAAGGAGATCAACCATATTTGAAAAATGAATTCTTCCAGACATGAGGCTGAGCCTTGCGTAGAAAAACTTCAAAGAATGCTCTGATGCAATTTCACTTTTGGGGCCAGCATATGCGTGAAATATCTGACAGGAGCATACCATCTGATTGAAATTGTGGTCTTGCATGTGGGCTGGCAAGATCAACTTTGAATCTCCATAGATTTTCCATTTACAAAAAAATAGAGCCGTTTTCTTACTCCAATAATTTCTCTTGTCTCCTAACTTCTTACGAGAATTACCCAATTTTACAGACAGAAATGTCAAGCTTGCGGGATTTGGTTGCCGAGCTGAAGGAGGATGTTCAATCGCTAAGAAAGGAGAACCAGCAGCTTCGGCAGCTTCTTTGAGTTCTGCCGAACATGCCATCTCTGATTCTGATTCTTGGTTTTGTTTACCATGACCCAGCCAAGGGTTAAAAGTCTATACGAATTTCGCATTTTGATTTGGGTGTCTTGGCTATGGCTTTCATGAGTGTGAAATATCAAATATGGGCTCTCATTGGGTGAATGTAGTGGCGATGTGGACTTGTTCCTTTTGGTTTGTCCTCAAGGTGGGGGGGAAAAAAGAAAAGAAAAAGAAAAGAAAGAGGAAATGTATAGATTATGTGCTTGTCTGAGTTTATTTTGCGGAATTTGATTCCTCCTGGTCTTGGAGCCAGTTCCATGATTTGAGATCATAGCCCGCTTGCAGCGGCCATTTGCAGTGCGCCCTTCGTTACTTTTTCTCACTCGCTTTACCAAACCCAGTCTTCTGTTCCGCGAATGCTGTGGCCTATTGATGCTTGATCTCAACGGTCGGCGGTTTTCTGTTCTGAATCGGAAGTCGTACAGACGCGGGCGTTACGAACAGTCTCTTTCTGAATTTTCCCCAAAAGCAACCAAGCATGTGACCCGTCGATAGATTTGCAAGCACTTTCGTTCTCGACTGCAGTGATGAGCAGGGATCGCACGTAGTCAGTCCGAAACTTCAGCCAATCCTTACAAGTGAAAATAGAATGTAACAATACCTCATAAATCATTAATTTTTAAATGGTTTAAATGCTGAATATATAACTTCCAAATAAATATATATCAAACAATTTTATTATATTAAAATTATGTATTATTTAGATGAGGCCCATGTATATATGTGATTTGGATGGAACTTGTTTTTTCGGTTGAGGGTTTGTTTCAAGTCATATAAGATTATTAAATTGAACTTGTATCTCAATTCTTAAAATAAAGTTTCAATTTTCAATAAAGTTTTCTATCATTACCCATACTGTACCATATCACTTTCTCTCATTTAAAAAATTTTAAGCTAAAAATTTTTTTACTAAAAATTTTATCATTTCGGAGACATCTCCTACCTGAACAAAAAGAAATAAATCTTTGTCAGTTCAGCTAAGCTCGTGGGTGACGGCGATTGCCGTCAAACAGCAACTAAAAGTGCCACGCATGAAAAGGCATGTCAATTTAGGAACAGACCTAAAGTCGTTGCAACGGTTTTAGGAGATTGTCCTTGATAAGGTTCGGCAAATAGCAAAAAGCGTTGGCTCAGGATTGCCAGTCATCCGGTTTTGAGATTTTATTCTGTATTTGTATTTTTATCTTTGTTTAGAAAGTGATAAAACTGGTTCAAAAAAAATTTAGTGTAAAAGCTTTTGAATTTGAAGAAAATGATGTCATATGATAGATGTACGATGAGTAGCAAAGAGAATAAAGCTAAAATAAATAAATTAATTGTATGAGTATTTGTATAGAAATAATCACAAAGTAGGATAATTGTGCAAGAAGATATGAAAAAATAATTACAAAATAGAATAATTATAAAAATTAAAAAATTTTAACTTGATTTTTTTAGTGTCAAACACAACTTTGTATATGTAGCTCCATTCAATACTTTTGAAAGTTTCAACGCTTACCAAAGTTAGTTATTTTGATTTTAAAAATTTTTAGCAGCAATATGCGGGTATCAGCATAAATTATTTACATTCTCAATTTTACATCTTTTGTATTTTTGAAAAAAAATTGTTTCATACCTTTTTGATTCTAAAAATTCAAGAAAATATTTTAAAAGTTCAAAAATATAAAATTACAAACATAAAGTG
>JAXCLR010000073.1:27636780-27646907 GCA_035584095.1 Annona squamosa | reverse complement strand
TCACTTTCTGTTGATTTGACAACTTCTACTCCAAAAACTTTTCATCAAAAGTTTTATCTCCAACCAAACACACCCTAAGTTAATAATATTAAATGCAATCAAAAAAAAATATTAAATGCAAAAAAATTAAATGAATTTTATAAATCATCAAGGTGACCCTCAATAAATAGGTTTCATGACTTCATTTGAATTAGTTCCATTGAATTAAAATGCTTTTTATAAGCTGATATTTGGATGACTAGATGGTTGATACTATATATATGAGTGTGCATGTAATAAGTCTAGTAACACAAAAAACCTTTTAAGCTAAAACTTTTCACCCTCTTAACTACCATATTTTAAATTATTTTTCACTTTTTTTATTGAAAAGAGGAGTTTTCATCCCAACTCCACTAACCAAACTAAGTAAGTGAGGAAGAGAGGGTTACCCTTCCTTGAAATGGACAAACTACAAGTCATTACACATAGCCCTAGAGATACAAGCAGGGGACACATTTAACTAGCAAAATTTAGACAAACTTGCAACATTATAAAGGTTGCTAATGTATGAGCAAAATGATTACCACTACTAAGGACGTGCGCGAATTCATATATGTTGAACCTTCGACCGTAGTCTTTAATTTTCTGGATGAAGAAACCAATAGATGAACAGAAAAGGAAATCGTTAGTTAGAAAATGAAAGAGAATGAGAGAATTGGTATCAAAAATGATGGTTGAATATTGAGATTTTGCCAACCTCATAACGACAAGAAACATTGCTTTGGACTCCATCCATAGTGGGTTGTCCCATTCCTTTCATAACCATCCATATGCCCTTAGAAAAAGTCCCTCAAAATCACGAATGATGGAGGTAGTTGCCCGAGTGCCTGTGATTATGTTAAAAGTTGCATCAATATTGGCCTTAACTTGACCCTTACTTAGTGGTGTCCATTAACCTGGTGCTCGGAGATGGGCTCATTGAATTTGAAATAAATGTCTGCTAAGTCCAATTGATGGAGCAAATAAGAGCACCAGTTTGGAATCTCAGGAAAAGGGGTTGATTCACCTGTAGTGCGACGTCAGTTCTTGTATTGCTAAATCTTCTAACAAGTCAAAATGAAGATCATACAATATGACATATGCTTTGAGAAGATAGTTGCTGAAGAATAACCCTTATGTTGCCTTCCCCATTGGGGAAGAACCAATGTCGGAACCATGATTTGTGAGTAGGAAACGTGACGTCAAACCGCCAAAAGAGGTGGAAAATGTCTTCTTCCAACCTCGCATAAAGAGCAAGTAGTCTCAAGTTGGATGTTCTTCTGTAGTAGATTAACCTTAGTAGGCAGAACATTAAGGAATAATCTTTATCCAAAAATAAGAAGTTTTGTAGGCAGCTTGAGCTTCCATATAGTGCGGGCCACTTTTATACCATTTTCATCAACAATGATATATTTGCTCTTTCACCCAACGATGGCCCTATAAGCTGATTTCACAGTGAACATACCATTTGCTTCTGAGGGCCCAAAAATGCTATCTTTACTAGGTTAGGTTGGGAGAGGAACATTTCTGATGATAAACCAGCTCACCAACCATAGCCATTACCTCTAACTCCTTCCATGTAGTCGTAGTCCAATCAATAAATTATTCTACTTTTATGTTCTCCTTGACATGGATTGGGTGGGGACCAACCCTCTCAGAGTCCATAGGGGTCCATTTATCTAGAAAGAAACGAATGGTTTTACCATCCCCAACTCTCCAACAACATATATGATGAATTTGATCCCTTGTCAATACTACGTTTTTTCAGATATAAGAGGAAGTTGGTTTAGAAGGAGTGTGCGAAAAGTCACCTCGTGGAAAATATTTTACCTTCATGATTTTATAGTATAGGGAGTCAATGTTAGTGGCAAGATGCCAGGCTTGCTACGCTAGAAGGGCTAAATTGAAAGATGAGAAACTATAGAAACCCATGCCCCCTTGGAGTGCACATCAATTGCCATGATACCTAACTAATTTTTCTTCAACCTTCTGTATTTTTCTACAAAAACTTATTAACCATGGAGTTGACTACCTCATAAAACTTTTTAGGAATCCTAAAAATGTTCATTGCATAATCAGGGAGATATTGGGCAACTGCTTTGATGAGTAACTCTTTACCTCTAGCTAAAAGAAATTTATTTCTCCAAGCTTGGATTTTGGACCATATACGTTCCTTTAAGTTTTGAAAGACTTGAGCTTTAGATTTGCCAATCCATGCCAGTAGGCCTAGATAGATAAATGGCCTTATCTTGTACTCCAATCAACTGCTCCACCTCTTCCTTAGTTACTTCGCTTGTATCTCTACTAAAGAATAGAGCTGTCTTTTGGATATTTACTGTTTGTCCTGAGCATTCACGAAAGATTTGTAGTAATGAGAGCATTCTAGCCACCTAGTCGTTGTCAGCCTTTAGAAAAAGAAGAGTGTCATCAGCGAAGAGTAAGTGGGCGAGTAAGGGACTCCTGGTTTTGACATAGACCCCCTTGATTTGCTTTGATTGTTGATCTTCAGAGAGGAGAATAGATAAGCTTTTTGCATAGGTTAAAAAAAGATAAGGAGAGAGTAGATCTCCTTGTATTAAGCCTCTCTAGGAGGTGAAGGGATTAGATTTGATGCCGTTAATTAAGACTCGATAGGTTACTATAGAAAGATAGTGATAGATCCAGACAATCCGCTTGTCATCAAACCCCATCTTCGTCGTCATTTGGCAAAGGAAATCCCATTCGACACAATCATATGCTTTTGACATATCAAGTTTGATTGCAACTTCTTTTTTTTGCCCCATCGACGATTTCTTAAAGAGTGCAGAATTTCATAGGCAATAATCGTATTATCTAAGATTAGTTTGCTAGATATAAAAGCACTCTGGGTATTGGATATAACTTCTGATAAACAAGTCTTTAGTCTGTTAGCGTGGACTTTAGCTACTATCTTGTAAATAAAATTGCATAAGCTGATAGGTCTAAATTCTACTAAAGTGTTTGCCTCTTTCTTTTTGGGAACGAGGACAATATCCATGTAGTTGATAGTCTTCATCATACATTACTAATATGAAATAGAGGCTGAGTCCAAAAAACTTTGCAAGCTTTGAAAATATTCTCACTCACTATGTGCTAATGCTGCTGATAAAATCCTGCAGAAAAACCATCCGGTCCCGGGGTCTTTCTCGGGTTTGTTTGTTTCAACACATTGACCACCTCCTCTCTTGATAGACGAGCAATAACAGTTTTGTTGTGTACCTTTGTGATCTTTTCATGGACATTGTTAGTAATCCTCTCAATATGACGGATGCTCGCTAACATAAAAAGGGAGGAGAAGTAATCAACAACTAACTTTGATTAAGCCCTCTGATAAGAGATAACATTACCATGTTCATCCCAAAGGGACTGGATGAAGTTTCTGCTTCTTAGCTTTGAGGTAGTCCAATGAAAAAACTTTGCATTGAGATCACCATATTTTAGCCAATTTAACCTTGAATGTTGATGCCATAAAATTTCCTCGTCCTCAAAGTAAGTTGTTGAGTTGGGGAAGATTCCTCGTCCTTAGAGTCTCATGATCTCTAATCTGGGCCTCCTTATAATCTAATAAGGGAAGGTTCTTGATTCAACAAAGAAGGTCATACGACTTATGAATAGCTTTTTGTAGATTACCTCTAGTTGAGACATACCACCCGGAGAGTCTGACTGCACATTTACTTAGTTGCTCCTTCAGGTGAGAAAAGGATTGCCCTTGTTGAGAATCAATCCAAGAGTCTCGAATCACATTTTGAGCCCTTTTGCGTTTACCCCAGAAGAGTTCGTATCTGAAATATTTTGGACGCTTAAGTTTTCGAGTAGAATAGTCGAGCTGTAAAAGCGAAGGCTAGTGATTTGAAGATGTTGTTGCCACGCGATGATTTTTAGCAAAAGGGAATAAAGCAAGCCACTCGGGTGAAGCTAAGGCTCTGTTTAAATAGGCCTCCACTCTTTCTCTTCCTCTTCTATTATTGCTCCATGTGAAAGGATAACCCATGAACCCTAAATTACTTAATTCACAATCATTTAATGCCTTATTGAAGAGATTCATTTTGGACTTTGCACTTAGACAAGCATAAGAATATTCTGAGGATCTACCCACTTCATTAAAGTCCCCATTAAGAGACAAGGCAGATTGCTAGAGTTTTTTAGTTGGTGAAGGAATATCCATGTGACAAACCTTTTGTGTGACTCTGGGTAGCCATAAATACCTAAAAATTGCCATCTCCTTAGATTTTCATTTATAATCTCTGCGTCAATATGATTTGTTAAGAAGGAAGATATGTTAACTTGCCAGTCTTTTGTCCACATGAGAGCTAAACCTCCCCTACGACCTCGACAATCAACAATGAAACAAGCTTTACACCTTAACTTTTTTTTGATCCCCTCCATTTCTTCAGATGTTCGCTTTGTTTCAAACAAAAAAAAATCAAACAAGAAGCTTTCTTCTTGAGCAAAAAGGATAAGTTTTGAATTGTTCGTGGGTTCCTAAGCCCCCGACAATTCTAAGATAAAATAGCCATTTATGTGGTGCAAGGTTGGGTCAATGCCTCAGCCTTTGCTCTTTGAACACCAAGAACTTTAGATGCTCTTGTTAGGTAAGTTTTTTGCTTCTTCATTTGACTACCTTTTTATTTTATTTTTGCTTGGATTGTGCAAAATTGATAGTTCATTTTGTTATCGATTATGTTCCCCCTTTCTTCTGTCTCACTACACTCTGATTGCTGCTTTCTTGCTTTTGTTTTCCATTTATGTATACCCCCTCTTTCATATACAACCTAATTTGGTGAGGGAGTTGAATCTTCCCCTACTATAGAGCATTTACGTTGCTACTAATAATTGCTAATATGTGAGAGGAGAAGAGGCATCCTTTCTGACTTCCTCCAGTGGACTTTGGTTTCTGAAGTGTAGATTATCATCCTTTTCCCGCACTACTCCAGTCAAGTTTCTTATTTGTTGGTTTGGTTGGATGTTATGCTTTCCCTTGCTATCCGTCTTCTAGGAAGGGCAAGTGACCGCCTCTATACTCGAACAAGCAGGTGAGCTATAACTCGTATGGGGCTCTACCATTTGTATTTTATTTGCTCGGATAGGTGTAGTCTCCGTTTCTGTCATACCATCCTTAGCTCAGACTACAATATTGCCACTGCTATTCGTATCTCTTTCCGCTTGATGCGTTGGAATGTCATCCTCTTGTAGCCCAACTAAATAGGTATGGGTAGAGACTCTATTCCCACGACTACTTGGCTTCTCCAGGCCTCCTAGTTTAGAGCCATACCTCATAAAATTTTCAAACAGGAGTTCTTCCTCTAGCTTTTCCTTCAACTCTTGGGGAATGAACGAACACTCCTTTACGGCATGACCAATCCAACTGCAGCTACAGCAAAAAATTAGGAGTCGATCGTATTGGAAGCGGAACCAGCGCTGTCGATTTTGTGGGTTCTTAGCAGCAATCCCCCTTTGTAATGGCTTCTGAACATCTAGCTCCACCCTTACCTTCAGCTGGTCACCCTCTACTTTGAATTCCCACAAATCCCCGAAAGATTCTTATATCAGATGTCCTATTCCTTGTTTGTCATAGAGGCATGGAATATCTGCTATTTGGACCCACGTTGGAGTTTTATGCATGGTTATGGCAATTTGATGAACGGGTGATGTGCGATGTTCGACAAGAACTAGATGATGGTCAAAGAGCCACAGTCTACCTCTCAACACCATTGATATGTCTGCTTCCTTCTCAAAAATAAAAGTGTAAAGATTTTCCTCCACCTCTTTGATTTTGCATCTACCTCGCACCTTCCAAAGTCTGAGCATTGTTGCTTTAAAAACTTATTTGTTGTAAGGTTTGGTCGACCACACAAGGCTTATGAGTGCGTGCTTATTGTCATGGTGCAACTTTGTAACCATGCTATCCGAAATTTTTAGCATTTGGATTTCGTCGATCAACAGGGCTTCAGCGGAAGAGGATAATGAGAAGTCGGAAACAGGGGCTCTCACAGCTTGTTTAATACATTCAGTTGAAAAAGAAATCTAACTTTTTGAAGGAGTGGCCATCCAAAACGAAGGAGGAGAAATTTAGAAAGGTAAAAATTGAAGAGCCAGTAGAAATTATTTCTACGCAATACAAAAATCATACTTTTTAAATCATTTCTATGCAACTGCCAATATGTTTAACCTATTTATTTTGACTTTATTATCTTTATTCTTAATTATCACTCCTATTATATTATGGGTATGTTTGGTAATGAATAAAACTTTTGATAAAAAGTTTTGGAAGGTAAAAGTTATCAAACGATGTGATATAATAGGGGTAATGATAAATAATGAAGAGGATAAAGTTAAAATAGATAGGTTAGTTGTGTGGATAGTTGTGTAGAAATGATTAAAAAGTAGGGTGGTTGTACAGGAAAATGTGAAAAATGATTAAAAAAATATGATAGTTATTAAAAGTGAAAAGTTTTAACTTGACATTTTTTATGAATTGCCAAACACACCCTATAGTATTTTCTCACATTAAAAAAATTTTTGCATTAAAAATTTTTCATTAAAAGTTTTATCACTTCCTAAACTCACCCTAAATATAAAAAAATATCCTTTTTGTAATAGTTGTAATTTTTTTTTGGGAAAATTCATACTAAAAAGGTGTAGTAGGAAACATTATAAGCAAAACTTAGGTTTTCATTAACCTAAATGAAAGTGAAAAGAAAATACCAAAAACATAAATAATACAAATATAAAAAAAATCTAATTGTCAGAATGATTAGAAAAAAAAATTAAGCATAGTAACACTTAAAAATGCGTAAAAAGGCTGCCATTGCATCTTTTCCTCTTACAAATTTGTTTATTTAATAAATAGTATCGTATGAAACTAGAGATTTTTACACATCAAATGCAGCCTAGGATGGAGAAGGTCGGTTCGATAATGGATTGAATTTTAGCTGCAAAATCGAAGGTGGTAACTGTTAAAAAAAAAACAAGTGGTAACTGTTGAAAAAAACGTAGTGATTTTCTTTTAACAGGTGAGGAGGTGTGTTACTCACATGTTTGGATAGGAGGTGTTTTAGTGACAATTCCTGATATCCCCATTTCTTTGCCTGACATTTAACAGTTCCTTTTAAATTTGTCTCCATATATTACTAGCTTTTATATTTTTATTTTTCCGTGGAAAATGTATTTCTTATCTAACATTACACCCATTGGAGACAAGTAGAGTTGCCCTTTCTCGATCCAAGAAAGATATCGTACACAGACATAGTAACTAGGTAATGATAAGTCGAATTGAAAAAGGAAAAGAAATTCAGAAATTTCTGGTTTCTGGTTGGCAGGCATTTGCATGCATGTGGGGGCAAAACGCAGCTTTCAATCCGTAGCAGAATGCGAGAGGGACAACTTTCTATTGATCTCAGCATCAATCACGGAACGAGGGGCATAGATCTCAGTTGGCACTGGGGACTGCTTGATGCGCGTCCTCGGTTCAAAACACCCCAGCAACATTGCGGCAAAAACATTTGTGGTAGTCTTGTCTTCCTAAAATTTATGTGGGAGCGTCTACCACTTAGGATATTTAGGATCTACTAATAGGTGAAAATTAGGAACATTTGTTAGATGTGTGTAAAAAATTATAAGAATGTCTCGGGAGCCTGATTGTAATATTAATTGAGATGAAGTAAAAAAAATACCCATAAAAAAAAGTAACAAAGGAGTTTCTTTTAGCACATTTGTATCTTAAGTTTGTTATATTTACACTTGTTTGATCTTCTTGTTTCATATTTATGTTAGGTAGTTTTAAGTTTCAGAAATTTGTAGACACCATCTACAAATTTGAAATTACCAAAATTTTAGACACCCTTATTATGTTAGGTAGTTTTAAGTAGACCTAAAATTACTATATAATACCCTTCAAGTAATCTAATTCAAACCCTAAATTCATTGCCGCCACTTTCTTCATTAGATTTATTCTTAGTTCCAAATGAATAAATTTAAATATGGATTTAAGTATTAAAAGGCATTTAAATTACGTAATGACATCTTAAGTTAGCAATATGAGGGTTTTGCCGCCGCAAAATTTTGAAACTTGGAGCCATGGAGTATAAATGTGAAACTTTTAGTGTAAGGGAAAATGAAAATATACGAACTTAGAGGCACCCGTGTGCAAAAATCTGGTGTTTGGTTGATGCTGCTTGCTCAGGTACATTAGGATGTGGATTAGAATATTGTTGATATTATTTATATGTGACAGTTCATGTCTATTGGATAATAAGCTACAGTGATATTAAACAATAATTTTTTATAGATTATGGTGAGTACTGTAGCTTAGTACCCAATAACACACACCATTGCGTAAGAAAAGTATCAACTTGCTCCTTGTTTGGTTAGAGCTGCACGTGAAGGAGTACCAGCGTCAGAGGTGGGCCTTGGTTTTCTATCTTTATCACCGCCTAACAGTTCCCGTCTCCAAAATCCAAATGCCATTGTACAGCTGAGCTGATCTGACAGCAGAACAATCCAAATGCTCTTTCGGCCGCTCCGATCCAGCCAACGAATTCCTCATCATGCCGCATCTCATGTGGATTCACCTATATCTTTGATGTTTCCAACCTTCCATTGATCCGGCCATGTTCAACTGGACGTAGGAGAGCGAGGGATTTCTCAACATTTTATTAGAAGAATGTACTAGGAAGAACAAATCAACTAGAACTTAAAAAACGGTTATAAAAGGATGAATGATTAAAATATTTTCTACCTATCTTGGAGAGATGCATTAGCGTACCGATTCCTCACATGTCAGCAGATGCCAGCAATTGCCATAGGAGAGCTACCAGATTCATTTCCTGTTGGAGCTAATACGTGGCACAAAGGCAGCACCCGAGGGCCTCAAGGGACTGATGACTGAGGATAGTTTGCGTAACGGATTGCATAATGGGCCTTAAGTGATTGCCACTAAATGTGAACGCTGGTCGTATGCTCCTAGGAGCACACAATGCTCAATGATCTCGGGTGTATGCATCTATTTATTTTTATTTTTTTTTGAAATTTTTTTTACAAGATTGTTAATCTAGGTGTATTTAATATGTGTATAAATTTTTACCATTTTTGAAGTATTTTAGATATTTATTTTTAATTTTCAAAAATAAAAAAATAAAAATCTAAAATACTCAAAAATTAGTAAAAATTGATACAAATATTAAATATACTTAGATTAATAGTTTTATTAAAAATTTTCAAAAAAAATGAAAAAAAATGGGTGTATGCTCCTGAGAGCATTGAGCGTTGTATGCTCTCGGGAGTATACGACCAGAATCCACTAAACGTGGTGTTGGCTCTTCACAATTATTCTACTTTTTAAATTATTTATTCACGTCTTATAATAAAGTATTTTAATTTTTTAAATCATTTTTACACAGTTATTCATACAATTAACTTATCTATTTTAATTTTATTTTTTTTACTTTTTATCATTACTTTAATTATATTACATCATTTTTTATCGGTTAAAAACTTTTATCACTTACATAATGCACCACGAGCAAGTCGTGCTCTAAGCAGTGTTGTAAGAACCGGACCAGACCGGCCGGTTGGATCGGTCCGACCGTGAACCGTTCCAGTCCCCGGTTCGATTACACCCGGTTTGGTCTATATACATAAAACCAACCAAACCGGAGAACCGGCGGTCGAACCGTAACATAAGGTCGAACCGAATTCACCCGGTCGGACCCAATGCCTGCTCGTCTTCTTTTTTTCGCCCACGAAACCCATTGTTGTTCGCTGACGCCCGAAGGCCGCCGATCATGTTACTGCCTTGCTGGTCGAGTTCTCCAGATTTGGAGCACTGAGGAGATCGATGGGTATTTAATGACGGCCGACGACCAGAGGCGAGAATTGCTTTCGTCTCCCGAAGTCCCGATGAGTTCTCCCGATCTCATCTCAACGTGATTGCAGACGAATTGGATTTTGATAATTGCAACTATTAATGATGGATTCGGTCATTTGGATTTGGGCATTTAGGCTTCGAATTTGATGTTTTGAATCTTTGATTGCAGACGCAGTTGCTGGCTTGCGGTGGCTACATTTGGGGTTGATGGAGTACCGGAACTAGT
>JAXCLR010000073.1:27609909-27627457 GCA_035584095.1 Annona squamosa | reverse complement strand
TCTTCTATGCGGTTCTCCTCAGCATAAAAACCAATTAGTTTTGAGTAGTCACGAATGTTTGCCTCAAATGTTTCTTCGTTCAAAACAACCTCAGCTACCTATACCCACAAGGGAAAAAAAAAAAAAAACTCATATAAGATCTCCACGGCCTTTATGGACAAATAATAATTAATCAGCTACCTTTAAGAAACCAAAATGAACGATCTCTAAAGAATTTTTTTTTCCCTCATCCATGTAACACTAGAAAACAGGATTGCAAGAAAAATCAGCAATACGTATCAGACAAGTTCAAAGCACAGCTTAAGGGAGAGCATAGAGTTGCATTCACATGTTCCCACATACATTTACTTGCAAGTGCAACGCATGTAAGAGAATCTAAAGGATACTTGCTCCACTGTGTGGTGTGTGTGCTCAATCACAAATTATTTCTTAGATAATATCAGCATCAACATTAATGAATCTAACAATATTAATGTTATGGAAATGTTGACATGAGAGAGAAAACCATGATGATATCAATGGCAAGCCCATCAATCATCTACCCACAATACGTTCTTTTTTGACAGCTAACTGGTAAAATGCACTAAAAAAATAAGTGTCGTATTAACCAAGCTATGCCTAAATCAATCGATTTCATGCTTGTTAAGCTTGAGATATCAGCAGCGCAGAAGTCTCAACATCTCTTATATCTCCAACAACTAATGTTGGGGTCTCCCATATTCTCTTGAGAGTTATAAGAAATAGACAGCTCACCTTCAAGTACAGTCCCAAATTGCGTTCTTTCAATCTATCTAGTAGTGCAAGCCAGTCGACCCTTCCTGGCTGTAGAAGTTCAACCCATTCTACCAAAAGTGGAGATGCATCATCATTCTCTGTTAATGAGAGAATTCTCTCAGTTACCAGTTTGCACTTCCCCAAAATTGTCTTGGGTTCTTCGGGAGAGGCAAGTTTCTCAGTCTCGTTAATTCGATCAGCCACTTCAGCCCACTTCGGGCTCGATAAATCGAGACCGTAGATCTTGTACTTTATTTTCCCCCGCCTCTGTGGAAGGGTAACTTGCTTGGGAGCTGGGCTTTCTTCCTCAGCTAACGAACTGTCTCCACTCTCAATGAATTCAGCAGCAGCAGCCTCTTTCTCCTTACTCCCCACATCATCATTTACTCCGCGGGCTTCTTCGTACATCCGCTCCAGGTTCTCATAAAAATGTCTCTCCTCCATCTTCTCCTTGGCCCACTTGAATCTCAGTTCTCTCAGCATATCTCCTCGAATTCCAATCTCACCCGCAAAATGAAACATCTGCACAACGGATTCATCCTGGAGGAACTTCTTCATCTCTTCCCTGTTCCGCGCCTTCTTCATCTCATCCAGCACGGAGTTGCTGACCTCCCAGACTGTCCTCCACAGATCCTGACTCAGATCGATCGGCTGCTCCCTCGCGACGGAATCCAGAAGCTCGTCAATGCTGCCGTTCTCCATCTCCGCCACGACCTTCTGAACTATGATCAGCAGCATCCCGTCGATCGTTTCCTTGTTGGAGGCCGGGTAAGCTTCGGAGAGCTTCCCCCGCATGATGTGCACAAAGCGAGAGAGGAATTCGTTCATCGACTCGTCTTCGTCGGCATCATCGTCAGCTGATGAGTCGAGAGGCTGATGTTCTTGGAGAGAATGGAGTGTTCTGGAGGAAAAAGAAAGGGCTTTGGGGGTTCTGGGGGTTCTGGGGATTCGGGAGAGGGGATTGGAGGAGAAGAAGGGAGTTTGACAGGGGGATACATACCTGGAGATCGAGCTGGAGTGGAATGAAGAGGATCGAGGGTTTGATTTTCGGAGATAGGAGAGAGCTCGTCTCGGGAGGAAGGGTTTCATGGCCGGCGGAGTCTAGGTTTTGGCCGGGCTTGCTGGCGGGAGAAGAAAGACGGTGATCTTTAGGTTTTAGCTGAAACAGTGGATTGTTTGAGGTTTGCCTAAATGCACCCGGCCGGTGCATCCGGTTAACTTACTTTTAAATTTTTTTTTTAATACAATGGTTAATCTAACTGTATTTAACATGCATACCAATTTTTATCATTTTTTTGAATTTAATACGTTTTTTAATTTTTTAAAATTAATAAAAAATTCAATAAGAAATTAAGAAAATAGTGGATTGTTTAGCTGAAACAGTGGATTTTTTGAGGTTTGCCTAAATGCACCCGGCCGGTGCATCCGGTTAACTTGCTTTTAAATTTTTTTTTAATACAATGGTTATTCTAATTGTATTTAACATGCATACCAATTTTTATGAATTTAAGACGTTTTTTAATTTTTAAAATTAATAAAAAATTCAATAAGAAATTAAGAAAATAAGTATTTATACCTGATTACCTTAGAGATAAACCATATAAAATTCTTAGATCGAATGTGTATGTAGAATAAGAATGTAATGATATACATTGAGAATGAGTAAAGTTGTATTAAAAATAAATAAAGTTGTATTGAGAATTAAAAAAACTGTCTTAGAAATTTAAAAGTTTTTTTTTGTTTGGGAATGATAATACGGATTTAATCCAAGAATCCTTTATAATTTGCAACTCGGACTAAGTGCATTTGGGTGCATAAGATCATGCTTACGATTATTTTTTATAATTTTCAAAACGGCCACTGGCATTTTTAACAAATGCACAACACTCATCGATATGCCGTTCCTCATAAGTCCAATAACGACCAACCGATATTTTAAATCCCGCGTCTAAGTTTTCAAAATCATAACCGTAGTCGATTAGTGTGGAAAATGACTTTTTACCTGTTATGCAGGCAGAGCTGAACTTTGGCCAGCAAGATGGGTTTGACGGGACTTAGATCAAACGAGAAAAAAAATGAGTATATTAGTTGATCATAAAATGGTTAAGATTAAAATATGTAGAAACTGATAATTGAAAATATGGATGATAATAGAAAAGGATTGTTATAAAAATACATGTCAAATTATGAAATCAACAAATTCACTAATTCTAAGAAAATTCACAAATATTCATGTGAATTTTATAAATAATATCTCATATATCCACGAATTTTCGAAATTTTCTCATATTTCACTCAAAACTTCTTCCATACTCAGGCAGTTACCTTCCATCAGCTAAGTTTGGTTTTTCGCTTTTTATTTTTATTTTTAATATTTTAAGAATTCTCCGGTTACCCATCTAACCCGTTTATTTCATCTGCGCTTCCTCAATGGAAACCAACACTAGTGACGACTATCCTTCGGAAGCCATGGCTACCTTTTCCGATCGAGTGCCAGTAGTTCTTGATCAAGTTGGATTTTTTTTTTTTCTTTTTTCTGCTAAAGTTGAACAAGACAGTAACAACACCACAAATTTGAGTTGGAGTCAAGTTTTGGATTTTGTGCTCCACCATCTTCTTCACCCAAGCTCTCCTTTTGTTTCTCATGGCTGCAATCGATCCTGCGCCACCAGCAGTAGCACCAACGTCGAAAACTATAAAATTCGGTGATCAAAGCTCACCCGATGCCCACTTATCTAAGTTGATGTATCCACTAGAATCAATAGTGAAACCCGTCACTGCTTGTTCAACAACCTTCTCTCCCCACTCTGACAGCGATAGCAAGCTGACGGTTGCAATTACTTGCGGAGGTGAGTAGATCTTTGGAAGCTGAACAACAGAGTAATGTTGATCAAAACAGGAGTTGGATTGGGGAATTTGGGATGCGGATGATCGTCAAGTCAGCGTTGGATTTGATTTACAAGCTAGAAGAGTGGGGGTAATGGTGGATTTGCAACGTGTTTACTTCTCTCAGTTTTGGGGATTGCTATGTTGCTGGCGTCGAATTGTTGGTGGCGCATTGGCTGTCGAAATCGAATGAGAGATGTAAAGATTGTGGATTGTGGAGCTTCCATGGCAGGAGATTGAGAATGGTGAGGTGGATAACAGATTTGATGTTGCCTAGCTTCCTGGCCAGTTTAGTATCTATTGCTAGATTTCAAGCCATTGTTTTTTTTTTTTTTTTTTCCTACGCAACATCACAAGTGGGGACATGGTTGCCTGGGAAGAAAGCTCTGCAAACCACAAGTGGGGACGGTTGGTGAAAATTTGGGTGAAACTAGAATGGATAATTTAGTAATTCCATACCTAGGCTAACTGTCGTTGCATCTGCTGTTAATTGCGTGGGTATATGGAAGGAATTTTGGGTAAAATTGGTGAGCATCAGCGGGATTTTAAAAAATCTATAGGTATTTAAGTAATTATAAGTAAAATTCATAGGTATATTTTATAATTTTTTATAATTATATCCATTGATTCTCTCATTTCTTTTTTTTTTTTCTTCATGAATATTGCAGTCGTATAATTGTGAAAAAAAAGCTATTTCAAAAATATAAATTTTAACCGCTCCTAATCATCCCAATAATCCTAGCTTGAACTGAGAATTTCTCAGAATGGTCGCATGTGCCACTTTGCGTGAGATATTGAAAGTAGGGGTGAAAATCGAGACAAGTAAGGTTGTGTCCAACTATGAACTTACATTAAAAAATTCTGTTTAACTTTATTTTTTATACCCGGTCATGATAAGGTCGGTTCGCCTTTCTTTAAGAGGTCTCAGGATAAACTTCAGATTTGTTTCAGGTCGGTTTAAGACAATGCATCAAGTTAAAAAAGAGATTTAAAGTTTAAAAATTTATATACATATTAATATAAACTTATATTTATGATAAATTTAAAGGTTAAACGATTTAATATTTTACTATTTAGTAAGTAAAACACAATTCTCATAATAAAACATTCGTAAAATTTTTTAAACAATTTCATTTAAAATTTGACCTTGATAAATATGTATATCAACCTTAAAAGTACATTAATGTAAATTTTGAATTACAGTTAAAACTGTTGAATTGTAAAATAATAATATTCATTCTTATAAGATATAATCAATATAAATAATATATTTTATTTCATTGATAAATATGTGAATAAGATAACTTGAACTACATATAGGATATGTGCAATTACAAAATAAAAATTTATTAATATAAATAAGTCATAAAATTAAAAAACATTAATATAAATAATATTTATATTAATAAATTATAAAGTAAAATATATTTATACGACAAAATAACATTCCCATAAGTAAGTCATATAATTTAGAGATAATTCCTCTTATACCTATAACAATTGCACATAATTCATACTATACCTATGACATTTCATAAATTCTTTTTATACCTAAAAAATTTCACTTAAATTCCTCACATACCCACGCCGTCAAAATTACCATTATTTATCCCATTGAAAAGACGATTTTGCTATTTTAAATTTTTTCTAATTAAAATAAATCAATCTTAATATGACTTTCAAGTTATTTAATATTTTGTATTAATGATTTACTACCATCAATTGAGTCATATTAAGGTTAAATTATTTGAATTAAAAAACTTTAAATAGGAAAAATCGTCTTTTCAATGTTATGAGTATAAAATAAATTTATAAAATGTTGTGGGTATATTAGAAATTATGTGTAATTGTTATGGGTATAAGAGGAATTATTCGTATAATCTATAAAAAAAATTTTATACCTCGCGAGTCAGGGCAAGGATATGGTCGCCCCGCCCTAGCCATTGGAATTGAAAAACGAGTTTAAAATTCTGACCCACCCTACCCCACCCTACCAAGTTAAAATCTTTACCTTAGTCCTCTGTAAAATCAGGTTGGGGCGAAACGGATCATGGGTCAAGTCATCTCTATTTTCATCCCTAATTGAAACGATTTTTCTGCCTGTTGATGCGGCATTAATCGAACATTTATGGTAGTGGGCCAATGCACAATTGTAATGATGAACTAAAAATTTTGGGTATTATTAACAAATATATCTTTATAATTCGAGTGATTTTTGCATGTGTATTGGTTTTAAAAAGTTACAAATGGAGCCTAATTATATATATATATATATAATGATGTATTTTATGCTAAAATACAACATCCATTTATTTTTATAATTAGTTATATTTTTTGATTTTCTTCATAAACATGTTTTCTAAGTGTATTCAATTTATATACAAAATTGCCATTTTACAATACTTTTACATGTATTTTTGATTTTTTAAAATAAAATTTTGAAGGGGGTGAAAAATGACATAAATTCCCTAAAATTGATAATTTTTTAAAAATGAGAAATAAATATGTAAAAGTATTGTAAAATAGCAAAACTTTGTATATAGATTGAATACACTTAGGAAAACATGTTTATTAAGAAAAATTAAATAAAAATTAAATAAAATAATGTTGTATTTTAACTTAAAATACAGCATGATGCATATATAATCATGCTTCGTTACAAATAGCCCTTCGAAATATTTAAGGAAACTTTCGAGTATACCCAGTGCCATCAGGGATCTATCTCAATTCCTAAAAGGAAAGTTGAAAAAACAATAGTAAAAATACAGGCATTTTCTTTCCTTCCTAACAGAAAATATCACAGAAAGCTTGCCCAAACGCATTACTATTGTGGTTTCTCACTACCACCGGCGGCCGATGTTCATCATGTTAAAGAAGTGTACTTTTTAAGAGATTAGGGTAGTATTTATTGTGGTGTTTTCACAATATGAGGTGTGGTTGCGAATTTTATCCAAATTATGATGTTATTTACTATATTAAGGTGTAAAATTTGCCACGGTTCGAGGTTCAAGTGGAAGCCATCATACCCATCATTTC
The DNA here is from genome assembly GCA_035584095.1 of Annona squamosa. Taxonomy (NCBI): domain Eukaryota; kingdom Viridiplantae; phylum Streptophyta; class Magnoliopsida; order Magnoliales; family Annonaceae; genus Annona; species Annona squamosa. The sequence continues at coordinate 27,620,761 of JAXCLR010000073.1, read as the reverse complement.
ATCATTGTATCTGAACTAGTTACTGGTTTTTTTTAATTAAATTAGATCACAATGGATTCTACGCTGTTATCAGCACTCGAGGTTGAGATCAACAGTCATGCCCCGTGCATGACATACTAGTGGGCTATGCCCTAACTGATACTATCCTATTAAGACCATAATAATTTTATTTAAAAGTACATAGGCCACCAACTAAATATAATTTTTTTATCAGACCATTAACCTTGGATGACTAAGTACTCCACGGAAATGTACTCTAAAAGGAAGGGTAACGAGGCCATTGTCTCTACCAAACTTTGAACCTTAGACCTCTTTACACTAATATTCTGTACACACTTATGTCGACTATTTAGTTGTCCAAGTGATGACAAAATAAATATAATTTTAGAATGAATGTAAACCTTTTAAAATCGAGCCTCAATCTAGTCAAGCTGGGTGCAAAAACGCATTTTTAGTTTTTTTTTAAATTTTTTTTATACAAATTCTAATCTAGGCGTATTTAACATGTATATCAATTTTTATCATTTTTGGATACTTTTAGATATTTTTTATTTTTTAAAATCAGTGATATTTTCATAATTCATTTTCCGTAGTCAGATGCAAATACCTATTTTCTTATATTTTTTTGAAAATTTTTTCCACAATTGTTAATCTTAAGTGTATCTAACATGATTATCAATTTTTTATTTTTGGAAATCTTTATACATTTATTTTGAATTTTTAAAATTAGTAGCATTTTTAGTAATTTAAAAATATCTAAAAATCTTCAAAAATGTTAAAATTGATACATATATTAAATACATTTAGATTAATAATATTATAAAAAATTCCAAAAAAATACACGCAGGTACACTAAAGCTAACTGCACCAGATGCTTGAAATCATATTGCATAAAACTTAGATATTTTGATTCTATGCTCTCTGGAGCATCGAATCTCAATGCTCATGGGTACACAAATGTTAATCTAAATGTATATTTGGAAATGAATAAAACTTTTAGTAAAAAATTATGAAGAGGAAAAGTTATCAAATAATGTTATATGATAGAGGTAATGATGAAGAGTAAAAAGAATAAAGTTAAGATAAATAAATTAGTTGTATAGGTAATTGTGTAGAAATGATTGAAAAATAAAGTAGTTGTATAGGAAAATATGAAAAAATAATTAAAAAATATAGTAGTTATGAAGAGTGAAAAATTTTACATTAAAAAATTTTAACTTCACATTTTGTACCAGTTGCCGAACACACTCTATGTGTATTTAACATGTGTATAAATTTTTATCAATTTTGGAAATTTGTAGATATTTTTCTGATTTTTAAAAATCAATGGCATTTTAGTAAAAAATTCAAGGGCATTTTAGTAAATTTAAATTTACTAAAATGCCCATGAATTTTAAAAATCCGAAAAAAAACCTGAAAAACTCCAAAAAGGGTAAAAACTTATACACATGTTAAATATACTTACATTAATAATTTTACAAAAAAATTTTAAAAAATAAAAAATAGATATATACACTCATGAGCATTAAATCAGAATCCAAAACTAAGGGGCATGGTTACCTTTGCTCAAACTAGAGGTGTACGCGTAAATAATCCTGCCGTCTTCTGAGTATAAAGCCTACGGCACCTTGGATGACTCAAAACCACCAAATGAATTTCCGTGGACGAGGCCTTCCTATTCCCTCATGCGTTAGTAAGCCATGATAAACCATAAAACTAAAAACGGCTTCCCATACCCATTAAAAAAAATTTTACTGCTTCCAAAGTTTTGAAGCAGGCAAATCAAATACAGCCAGATGGGCGGGAGGTCGTGCATCTGCTCCGGTAAAACCATTCGAGGACAGTTTGGCTAATCATAATTCGAGTATTGGCAGGACGTCAGCACTTTCTTCTTTTCTTCTCAAAATACAGTACGGCAGGTCAGCACTTGGATGGCCAAAGTTGTTGATACTGGACACCAGTGTTCAGGAGTGTGTACATGTGTGGTCCGGGTTGAAATCTGGACTCCTGCATTAGCCTCTCTTCAGACCCCCCCCCCCCCCCAAAAAAAAAAAGCTGCAAAAGTCTTGAAGAACTGAACCAAGTTCTGGGGTTCATGTTTCATCACTTGAATGACTGAGGAAAAAATGCCGCTGTGTGTGCATTACTACAGCCACCGTTCACAAAAAGAAAGGATTTACCAGCATGATTATGCCCAACAGACAATACTATGATGGCAATCCATTGCAGCATTCCACATCTAAATTTTATAAATTAGACATGTACATTTTGAATTTCATCATTCCATGGATATGCATTTTGAGGTTGTTTGCATTCTCCTGCAGCACTCTGCCGCAAATTCGGATGATTCTCCACCATTCTTCCACTTTGTAAGGACTTTCGTTTGCTTATAGGTCTGCAATTCATAATGGAATTATAAGCAACATCAATTGGGACCATACATGCAGAGAAAGCATGCATAGGAAATTAAGGGTGTGTTTGGTTTTAAGTAAAATTTTTCATCTAAAACTTTCATTCTCCACGACTACCCAATTTTTTAATTATTTCTTCACATCTTCATATATAAACATACCTATTTTAACTTTATTCTTTTTATTCTTTATCATTACTCATACCATATCACACAATTTTCTCTCGTTTCAACAATTTCTACACAAAAAACTTTTCATAAATTTTGTTACTTCTGAAACAAACCCTAACATAAATCCCGACTTTTCCCAAAAAAGCATGCTGTTCATGACTACCAAGAATGTGAAGCCATTAGTGAAGATTGTGGCTGGTAAAGGATTATGTAAGCCACTAATCAGAGGCAATCTAAACTACCATAATCAATCCACAACCAATGCTAGTCTGGCCGAGCCCTGGAGTAGATCCAGGCAGCCTTCATGGGGCCAACCTTCCATGCATGTTACAAGCTCCATGATGGTATAAGAATGGAATTCCATCTCGTTGAGGGTTTGATGTGATCATTTCTCATATTAGAATTAGCAGTGCTTCACTGATGACAACAAACTGTAATGGCAGACTTTCTTCCATTTTCCCTTCAACAAACCACATCAGGGATGCTTGGAAGTTGGAATTGTCATGGGTTCTATGGCTGAAGGTGCAACAACGAAACTTACCTCAACAAGAGCTATCCAAAAGCAAGCCTGGCTTCCATGACAGGCTTTGTTCTGTCACTGACAAGCATCACTGAATTTGATAGCTACAAACAATGTTGAGATTCTTGAGAAGAAGCTTGAATTATGGATGTAAGAGATGGATGCATTCGTGCTCTTTTTATAGAACGAGCTTGGCTTCTTCCTTGTGCATACTCCTCCCCCAGTGGCCATCTTGGCCTCAAATCAAACTGCTCAATGGTACATAAACTATTATGAAACTCACAAAAAGAAATCATCAAACATCAATATGAGAAACATGGGCAGAGCCAGAAACCAGAAATCATGAACAAAATTAAAGTGTCTGGTCATAGAAAAGAAGTAGATGACTGAAAAATAGATAAGCTTTTAGATTAAAGAAATAAGGTAATGATGGGGAAAATAGGTTGTGAGGAAAAAGTAGGGATATTGCCAGTAAGTGTGGATCAATATTACATCGTAGTCAAAAGCTTTTCCCACCTACGTGGGTCAGTAATAGATACATATTATTCAGCAAAGGCGGAGGAGGAGGATAGCTCATTGTCCACCTTGTGTTTGTAAATAAAAATCTCAGGTGTGTTTGGAATGATCCCATGGATTGAGATGGGATTTTCCATTTCAAAAAAACTTTTCAATTTCCAATATAACTACTCATTTTCCAATACGTAACTAATTTTATTTTTTATACTTCCAATACCAATTTTTCCATTCCCAACACACAACTACCTCTTCTCATCCAATTTCTTAATCTCATTCACAGCTCATCCCAATCCATGGATCATTCCGAACAAGCCTGCAAACAGCTGGATATGTTTGGTTCATTGCTCAAAATCATCATGTTCTATCTATCTGGAGATTCTTTTTGGCTTCTTTCAAGGCATTGCTAACTACATAATACATAAAATTCATCCTTTTACAAGGAGGATTTAGGGAGAATATAAGCCAAAGGGAAAGACACAAAAAACTATGTCATGAATTTGCAATATAAAAGGTTGAGTTTACCATGGAATCTTCTGGTTCATCAGCAGGTGGTGGAGGTTCAAATCTTCCCAAACGGAAGTGCTCAATCCCCGTCCAAGCAATCATTACACCTATCAAGCAAATCATGATAATAAAGTCGTCAAACAATTCAAATGGAACCGAGAAGGTGTAGAATCTGAACAGTAAGGTAACTGTATCAGGAAAAACCCAAAAGAAACTAGCAGGTAAAGAAGACACTGAAACATATGAAACAACGGTTCCAGACATACTTAGATTTATCAGGGGAAGAAATCACTTTTTTTAATCATTAACTTTTTTCTTTTTTGATGAAATTTTTAATCATTAACTTGCAATCAAGGTGAAAACACAACGGTGTGAGCTCATAGCTTTTGCACTCAATTCGTAACTGCTGGAATTTAGAAAAACACTTCATTCTTTATTAAAGAACAAGAAACAAAAGCGTCCCCAATGATACACAACAATTAATTTGCACAGAGGATGATTCCAATGATTAAATCCTCATTGAGGTTCCTCAAATAATGAACAAATTTTACATGAGTTTGTGTCCAATTTCAACCTGGTATCAACAAAGAGAGAGTGAGCTGAAGGAGAAATTTCTCTATCCATTTGAAGCTCAAGGAGTAGCTTCCAAGGAGCATTTCTATACCCATTTTTTAGTACACCAGGATTTCAAACATTTTCAAAATAAAAAGCAAAGATGATAAACCAGATTACTAAATGGTAAGTAAATGTTTCTTCGTTTGTTTTCTTACATTCTCTTTCTTCCTTTACAAGATAGTAAGCACACTTCCTTTTTAATGAATTATAAATATTTTAGGTCAAGAGAGACTTCGATGACAAATAGAGGTCAGGGAATAAATTTCTTGCATACCCCCAAATGATGAAGTTTCTTCTCAGACTCCAGTATTCTCACAACTATGCAACACTTTGAAGCAGAACAGGATCAGAAAAGCTTTACTTGGCTATGAACTTTTTTTGACTCGTCACTTAAATCTTTTGAATCTTAGTTATGTTATTCATTTAAGAAATTAAGTTGATACATAGGGATATTTTCTTCAAAAGACAAAATCTTTAAAAGCCTACGAATTAACCAGCTCTATTTTTCTTCCCTTGCTTTAAACATAGTAAAACAATAGAGAAGAGAATACTAACTACCATTGTCTGTACAAAGCCTTGGAGGAGGACAGACAAGCCGCAGGCCATTCTTCTGCACTACATGATCTAGCTGGGTCCTCACATACTGATTTGATGCAACACCTCCTGAAACCACCTACAAAGGATAAGACAAAAAACAAAATTTGTACCACCTTATATCAATAAATGAAGAACAGTAGTATTATTTTTTTTTCAAAAGAAGAGAGGTTCACTCGTTTGGTCGCTAATAGATCACCAAACAATTAATGGAAGGTTCCATATTCAATGCCCAGTCAATTGCTCGCTGGCACCTTTCCTCTAAGTGTAAAACTGCAGTTCGCTGCACCAACGCCATTCAAAAGAAATGCATTAGATTATTGGAAAAAATCGAAATTTTGAGATCCATGAAGCAACCACTGCAATATTATTAACAAAGAAAAGAACAAAAATATTATTACTGATGAATTACCTGGAAAGAGGCAGCAATATTTGCTCTTGACTTTCTGTCTGCAACATCAGCAGAAGAAACTGGAAAATCTGTGTTTCTGCACAAGCATGAAAGATTAGTAAGTCTTATCTAAACAGAAGAGAAAGCAAAGGGAGTTCACCAACCAAAGGGGAAAAGAAAGAGATGTTCACAAAGCGAAAAGACAGTAGAACAGACAGAAGGACAAACCAAAACGCACTCACATGGATTTGGATTCAATTGCTAGCTTGACTTGAGTCTTCAAGCCAGCAAATGAAAAATTGCAATCCTTATGCTGCTGCATTGGGGTCTACCAAACAGATTATTGAAATTCAAATTCAGCACACAGGAAAAAAAGCAAAAGCAAGTTTTAGCATCTGTGGCAGGAAAAATAGAATCAGGCAGTATACCTTTGCTCCCATATATTGCTATTATGTTATTAATTTCACAACATTCAATAAGTCAAGTCTGTGTGGAGAACCCACCGAGAATTTGATGGAATGTGCATCACCTTCCCGAGCAAGCTCTTCGAGAGCTGGGCCACCACCCCTTCCCATGTCAAGGCCAAGCCATCTTGCTGTTTTGTCATAAGCCTCTCCAATTGCATCGTCTATTGTAGTTCCAAGTTGTACATATTTTCCAAGATCATGTGCAAGTATGAGGAGATTGTGCCCTCCTGAAACAAACAAGTGTATACTGTATAAAAGCAAGTTTCAAAATCCATCAAGAATACAGAAACCCTGGAAGAATTATAGCAGTTAAAAACCCAAAATTTTCCTATTTATTCTAAACAAAGCTAATCTAAAAGGCTATGATTGAAGGATGCAACTCCGGTAGCCACAGCAAATTTGGACTTCGAGACTGTCCAGCGGCATGTCAATTGATTCAAACTAGATGGATGACAAACCCTAGTGGAAATTCCAATAGTCATGGTACATTCACTGTCTTTTCGATTTCTTTGTCAATATCCCATTCCATCACCCTGTTCTGTCCTAACCTCCCATTTTCCCAGATACAAATTCTTTTACACTGCATGATGCAGACCATATAACTCAAAGAACAAAAATGGGGAGGGAAAAAAGAAAAAAACAAAAAAAAAAGAACACCTCCCAGAAAGCAAAGATAGCATATTTAAATAATAGATTGGTCTCTCTCGTAATACTTGCACTATACAAAATGGTAACTTCTATGAATAACAACTGAAACAATTTCAAGAAAAACTGGCAACTAAAAGTTAGAATTGATGCTTCACCTGAAATTAGGAGAGCTAAGAATGGAAACTCTAGCTGCTTGTCAAGTAACCTAATCACAGAGGAGCATTTAGGATAAGCAGTAGAAAAAGCTATTTTAAGTTTTGAGCAGCAGTATTGCACATAAAACCATCTACTACCCACTCATGCTCCCTAAAAATTCTACTCAGCAAATAACAGTACATACGATAGAGTTGCTTGTTGAGGATGCCCAGTAAACAAAACAACCTTGCAATAAAATGACAAGGTGAAACCCAATTGGCATTTTGTGAATACAGTAACATCAGATTTAAATTGCTACCTCCAACTGATTAACATTTCAAGCATAATAAATTTTTGCTAAACCTTCAAAAACAAGATCAAGAAAAAAAAAACCATTGTTTTAGTGGTGCAAATCTAGGATGGAAGGCAGCTGGACTCGTTGATACCCTACCCGTAGAACCTTAAAACTTTAATCAAGATCATGCAAATGAAAATGACGAAAGTCACAGAGTTTATTGTCAGATATAGAGGTTGCAAATAATACAGAACAAAAGAAAAAATGAACGAATGTTATGGCTACAGTTCCAGTAGTCTCCCACCAATCCACCATCCACAAGATAACTACTTTAAACAACTCCATGTCGTTTTTGCAGAAACTGCACTTCATGTATAAGATTCAGCATGAATGGTGAGATTAGTAATTACGAACAGAGAGTTAGCAACAAAACATGTACTTGAAAGAAACAACAGCAAGATTCAGAAATCATATTTTCGTCAATTGGAACAAGCACACTGAAGGATGATTCCTCCATTAAATCAAACTGACACATAAACACAAGAATGACAAGCAAGGTTGATTGGAACAACATTGTTAGTACCTAGCAACGAGAGCATGTGCTTCCATGTGATGAACTCCAATTATTGGTAAACTGAACTTCCCAGCTACCCTCCTTGCTTTCTGCACACCAACTGCATCATAATTACGAAATTTCAGTATAGATGATGGTTTCAGCATAGCCAATCCTGATTGCAGCAGAAAGGTTGTAAAATTCTACTTCATTACCCCGAAGGCAAAGGCCCAAACCAGGACCTATTGTAACAGCAACTGCAGAAAGATCTGTCTCAGTCAACTTCGCATTTTCTATCGCTTGTTGAACAACCTGGAAAGAAGAAGACATGCATTATCTCACTTGGGACAACATTAGTAATGATGGAGTGAAACCCGCCAAAACAAGCTTCAAGAAATGAACTGGTTGATTGCCTAACCCGGTCAATCGCTTGAGCGTGAGCTTCTTCTGCCATTTTGGGGGCAACGCCTCCAAAACGTGAGAGCAATTCTGACTTGATGAACAGAAAAAGGAGAAAAACAAAGGGGATTCACTTGGAAAGTTGATTTAATCAAAAACAAAGAACATCGAATGCACTCAATCCTATCAACACCAACAAGAGGAGGAGAACTACCTGAGAAGAGACAACCTGACTAAGAATTTCCCCATTGCTTCTGACCTAAGACATGTGAAAGAAAAAAGAAAAAAGCTCAAACAAGAGATGGAAAGAACATGCAAGGCACATGTTCGGAGAAAATTCAGGCAGTGCTTACAACAGCAGCAGCAGTATCGTCGCAGCTGGTCTCGATTCCTAGAACAATAAGATCATCTCCGGATCCGAATTCTCCGCGAGAAGCTTGCACACGAGATTTCAGGAGAGCGGCAGAAGAACAAGTGCGCGTGGAAGAGAGAAACAAAGGAAGAGAAGGAGAAGGAGAAGAAGAAGAGGGACTGGGTAAGCGTGTAGGAGTGCTTGCAAGTGCGTATTGAGCGGAAGAGAAAGAGGATCTGAGAAGGAGCTGAAATCGGCTGATTGCACCGGATGTGAGAATGCATGCGGCCATTTCTTCAAAGGACGCTCTCCCTTCTTCAAGGGAGGAGCCAGAGCAGATAGAAATCCCCAGAGAAACCAATGCGGTTAAAAGCGACAGCCGGGCATTTAACAAACTAGGCCTCTAATTTTTCTTAATTACACTTAGGCCCTCCAATTTCATTTTTACAAATAGAAAACAAAATAGACCTTCGAATTTCAGGGTTCAATACATAATATCGGGTCGTACCGGTTCATAATATCGGGTTGAAAATTCAGGTTATTCAGTTGTTCATACTAGGGCAGTGTTCGCATATACAGCTAAATTTGAGCAGGCCCAAATAGGCCCCCTTTGCACCATTTTAGGAATCAATTTCATCATGTATAGTATTCAAAAATTATATTAATTAAGAATATAATAATTGAATTCAAAAGTACACGTAAGTGACCACACGCTAAGTATAATTTTAGAATGAATAAACTCGTTAAAATCCTTATTTTATGTATGTCCTATTTCTGATGAAAATAATTTTTAGTAATATTATTAACAAAGGAAATAGTGGGAATCATGCAAATGGGGTACACAGTACACTTAAGCGGGTTCAATTAAAAAGTTGAATTAACCGGCTCTACGTCAACCGGTAACTAACTTTATCCGAGTTATATCGTTTGATTAAAGCTCTGAATGATCAAGCCATAAATAAAAGGGAGGGTCGAAATGCACCAGGTGCACTCAGTGTATTTAATTTATTTTTTAATTTTTTGAAAATTCTATATAATTGTTAATATAAGTATATTTAATGTATGTATTAAGCTTTATATTTTTTTTTGAGATTTATAGATATTTTTAATTTTTTAAAAATCATTGGCATTTTAATAATTGATAAATTACGAAAATGTCAATGATTTTAAAAAATCCACAAATCTCCAAAAATGGTAAAACTTTCTTAATAAAGAAAAATTGTAAAAATCGATATACATGTTAAATACACTTAGATTAATAGTTGTATAAATAAATTTCAAAAAATTAAAAAATAAAGTTTTGCATAAAAATAGATTTTTGCACATGGGCACACTAAAGCTAAGTGTTCCTGGGTGTACGATATTATGGCTTATAAATAAATAAAAAAAAGGATTTTTTGTTCTTTTAGAATTAGAAACTTAAAGTTACAAACATTAAATATTAAAATTATATTGGGTTTGGAATCTATAAAACTTATTTCACAAAATTAAATGAATTTACAAAACCTTAATGTTTGTTCCAATTAAGATGGATGATTATATGACATTCATTAATTCACTTAGCGTATTATATTTAAAAATCATTTGTTTAATTAGGGAATTAAGTTTTTATGAATTATATATTTTCTTGGCCCCCATCTAATAAAAGTCTAAAATCAATTTAATAAAATTGTTTGATTTGTATGCTTATTCTAAAGTTGTTAATTTAATTTAAAACATCTTTATTGACAAATGACTCTATAAAATATTATAAGATCATAATGAATCTCTAAATGAATCTAAATAATTTATAAATTTTGCACATGAATATTTATCTTTTAAACAAGGATGGCACATCACTACATTCAGATTGAAATAATTTTTAGACACCATGAAGAAAATAAATATTGTTAATATAAAATTATTAGATTAGATTTTAATTTGACCATTAACATGAGCCCAAACCGGAGGTTCCATGAATTCATTCCACAGACTCAATTGATTACATTTTAAATTCATTAATGTATTTTATTTATAATTTTTATATTTGTAACTTAAATTCATTAGTACATTTTTTATAAAATATATGTTCCGGTAATAACTAATGTAATTTTTTATCGGGAATAAGTAATGTGTTTTCAGGATGAAAATCCTATAGTAAAGTTCAAAACTAAATAAAATTTTTATAATATGTGGCGTCCCGAACTGAGGCGTCACATTTGTCCCTACTCCAAGATCTTGTCGATTGGTAAGTGTGAATCAGGATTGTTGCCCTGATCACGCGGCGGGTTCTTAATTGGATC
>JAXCLR010000073.1:27566402-27598178 GCA_035584095.1 Annona squamosa | reverse complement strand
TCATACACCACATGGCACGTGATCAGAAGCTCTATTTCAGTGGCCAAATTCAGGTTCACGTCGGTTCTCCACCGCCATTATTCTATTATTGTTTTAACCACCAAAATCTGCCAGAGATGAGGTTATAGGAAATAGGAATTGAGTTGGATGGGATGAGGAAGAATATGTGACTACCTTGGTCAAAGTTGATGACGGTGGTCACTGGTCGAACAAGGACGCCGCAAGTCAACACTTTGTTGCTAGCAAAAAAAAATCCATTTCCTCTTCTTCTCTTTTCCTAAAACCACAGTCTCAAACCATGTCTCTTCGCTCACCGTGTCTACTTTATCGTCGTTCATGTTGTGTCTGTTGCACCTACTACGAGGTCCTATTCATGCAATGTGTGCACATAATTAAATGAGATCAATAAAATATCTAAATGACTAATATAAAAATCTGTGGAATGCATATTAGCTATGCTAACACAACTCGCAGAGCTAAATAAATAGAAATTGGCAAGATAGGACGGAATTTTTCAGACTGACAAAAAAATCCGTGTAAGGCATACGCTACTCACTAGGAGAAAATCAACATTTTAGAATATAGTTTTTGAAACGATTAATTATTATCATTATTATTTGCAAAATATAATAATAGTTGTCATGCAAAAAAAAATTGTTGCTCGAATTTTTTGCGACTAACTGCATGCCACATCACAATGACAAACCACACATACAACGAAGAAGATATTCATGGCCTTTCATAAAAATTTCTTTAAAATTGCTTTGCGACATATATACTTTGGTAACTCAATTTTTATTAGATTGCAAAAGCTTTACTATAGGTAACTGGATACATTACTAGGAAATAAACATTTTATAATAGAGTTTTAGAGAGAAGATTGGCTAGCGCTCTTTTTGTTACGAAAGATTCTCATTAGCAACTTAAATAACTATTACTGCTAAAAATAGCAAAAAGTTCTGTTGACAAAAAATAACCAATTAAGGGCAATGCTAGAAAAACGTTGTCCCTAATTGGTGTATTTTCTCTAGGTAGAATGGTAAAAAATTGTTATTAAAATAATTTAAGACTTGACTACCTCTAATGAGTTACAGCCACATCACAATACAAAGTTGTACATAATATCTAAGGACAATTTTCATCAGGCTAAATGTTATTTTTAAAATTTTTTTAAAAAGAAATTTCTTGCCAACCAAGTTTTTGGTTACAAATTGTGGCCGTATGTTCACCATCGGCAATAAAAAATTTCCTTGCAAAGAGCGAAAAAGGTTGCGTCAAATAAACAGCACATCCAAGCCAACATTATTTGTAACGAAAAATTTTACAAATTATTTTATCGCCATCTTGCAACTACCTAATAGTTTAATCAAAAGCACATAATTGATACAAAAAATCACACATTTTATTACTTGAACATCCATATCATAATTCATAATTTACATAGTTTAAAATTTATATCAATAGAATTTTTTCTAACAAAATGTGTAAAATAGTGTTAAATAAACATGATCCTAAATGCCCTCTTCCAAGATAATAACTCCCAACAAGTGCTATTGTTATGACTTTATTGCCCTGTCAAAAATTGAAAGAAGTATAAGTACATCCATCAATGAAACCAAAAAAAAAAAAAAAAAACTAGAATATGTCTCAAAATCATCTATTAAGGAAGGGTAATATGCTCTATAGTGGCAACCGAGCCCCTAACAACTGCATGGAAGCATCACATGAATAAGTTTAATATTTCTCATATTCTTTTACTAAGCCAACATTCTTCCTCAGTTGAGAAATTTCTAAGCTTTTAACAAGGTAGTAGAAAGGATTAAAAAAAAAAAAGGGTCGAAGGAATTGAAGTGGCTAAACCTAAATAAAGAATTTGAAAACAATATACCAAATGGGCAGAAAATGATTGTTTAAATGGCCTGTCTATTAATAGAAAGAATCAAGACAAATAAGCAAAATACGAATAAACAAAGGTAAAATTAACAAGAAAGAGCTAGTCTATCAACAACAATTAGATTAATTGTTCTAACATGCATGCATAGATCTTCAGCATTCAAGGAAAAATTTACTTATATGCAGTGATCTGGCAACATGTTTCAAATCATTATTAAGAGGTGAATTTACAAGACTTATGATTCAAATATCATAATTGACCAAAATGGGCAAGTAATTAGATGATAGCCACTTCCATCAAAAAAAAATATCAGATGATAGCCACATAGAGGCTAACTATCCAAAGCAGACAACAGAACAAAAAACAAGCAATTCCAACCTGCTTATGGTTCCATCCATTTGTATCGCTCCACGAATGGCCCTTCCATTTGGGGAGTATTTAACTATCCAATCCACTGACCAGCTGCATTTAATATTACGTGAAAGAAAACCAAAAGAAATTCAATTTATGGTGAAGCATTTTACAATAAACAAAATGTATGCACATCCAAAATGTTAATCAACATATATCAACTAGGTATTTACAAGTTACTAGACTTCAATTGAAGGCGATGAGCACAATTTAAGGTTGCTTCAAATCTAACATATAAAAAAATTAATGTTGTCTTAAAGCTACAACCAAATTGGAAACTTGAAACTAAAGGAATACAACCATTCCTTAGATACAACACCTAAAACAGTAAAACCTAGAAGCCAGAGAATTACAATCATTCCTTAAGATAAAGCACCAAAAACAACATGGCCCACCTCACATCTAATGAACACAAGAAATGGAAAAACAAACCGGGTTGGAACACACTTTGCTTGTCATTTGAGCAATGTAATAGGCATTTATTTCATTCTTACAAGTAGATGACCTAGATAATAACGAGTATCATTATGTCTCTTTTCCAATTTTAGTTCGCCAGAAGCTCAGTTAATAGTGTCAAAAGACGCATATCTTGCTGCCCTAAAGAAAAGGATGATGCTCCAGCCACTTTTTCTGTTAGCTTATCTTCCATTCCCATCAGCACATTTACTATGTTAGGGGCAATTGTGCGATTCAACACTAATGCGTTGAGCAGCTAAATAGGGAAATCACTCTCACAGGCAGACAAGCAAATGGTCGTAACATTTTGAGCCTAACTACAGAACTCATGGTAGCTTGCTCTTGCTCTTCCCTTGTTATAACGCAATACTGCCATCATAAGATTACGAGTCTGAAGGAGAGACTTTTTTATTATTATTTGTTTGTTTGTTACAGTAAAATGAGACAAGAAGTGAGAAACTAATTGATTGATTAGCTTTGCTGCTTTGGCGACTGACATCTTAGGGAAAGTGAGAAACTAGGGAAGGCAAATGCTCGAGGAAATACGTGCCAAGACATCGGGGTGCAACTCGGGCTTATGAAACCTGGGTTCACCTAAATTCTAATTTTAATCCTATTTGTAAAACATCAACTCTAACCCCAACCCTATTTATAAAACCTCAACCCTAACCCTGTTTTTATAATTCGGGCTCGAGTTAAGTTTTGGGTTGACATGTTATTATAAATATACATTCTATACTCATTTAATCACAAATCCATTACTAAAAAAATCTAAAATGACAATTTATTATAAGAAAGCAAGAAAATTTTAAATACCGCTTAAGGGTATTAAGAAGAAAAACCTGTTTTGGGCCTTCTTTTTGTAATAACAAAAATCTGTTTTGTCAATTCTGCAATTTAACATAAATATCACAATCATATATAGAAATATTAACATCGAACCATAAGATAAACTTTATGATATTAAAAAATAATCCCAAAAAATACAATAATATCAAAACAAATAAAATCACAACAAGTTCAAAAATACAACTCCAAATTACAATATCCAAATTAGGTTCAAGTCTACAACTCTAGTCTTAAGTTCCAAACAACCAAATTACAACATTTAACCTAGATTATCAAGTTACAACATAACAACACGAAAATATTTTAATTTCTCAATTGGCATACATTTCAACATTACTCCTCAAGACAAATTTTCTCACTAAAAATTTGCAAGCAGCACAAATTTCTGTAGAACTTTTAAGTTTATCATTGGCAGCGGGTGATTGCGCAGCAGCTAGCGGCAAGGCAGATCGGCAATGGCAGGCTGGCAGCAAAAGGTGCAGCGCAGCGGCAGCCGACAGGTGCTAGGGATTCCGGATTTGATTTTCGAATTCCAAAAGGGTCATCGAAGCCTCGAAGGGAATGACTCATATATGAAAATAAAATATAAATTATTAATATTTTATAAATAAATGACCGAGACCATAACCCAAACCTGAGTACCGTTTAAATTCGTTCCAGGTTCGGGCTTATAAAATCAAGTTTGGGCTGAAAACGTAGAGTTTAAACAATGCAAATTTTTGGGTTTGGCTGGCCGGATTCGGGCCGAACCCGGCCCAAGCTGCACCTCTACCGAGACACGCCCTTTACGTGGAGCAATAGTCAATGGCAGTCTAGAGTCTTCCGCGACCTTGAGATGCAGAAGCAGCTGCAAGCAATCCTTACTCCTCCTCTCCCACTCCTTCCGATCCCATCGATCTACGTACACCAATGACCAAGTCGAATAACCCATCCCACCACTCAGTCATCCGCTTTGTGGGTACGCCCTGCAAATCCAACCATCTTATCAAAGGGAAAAGATCCCAGAAGCTGGGGTCAGCGAGCAGCTCTACTAGCTCCTCTTGTCTTTTCTCGGATTTCAACCTCGACGCTGCTACGCCTACTTTCCTCGTCATCGGTCCTCCCCAGAACATGCTGGTCACGGTTACAGTGGTGACGTTTGGAAAGTTGAAAGCTTTCGGTAGATGGTGTGATTAATATGAAGTGTTAGCCGTAAAGTTGAAATAAATAGCTTTGTTAAAACGTAGTTAACAAGAGAAACGGTTAGAATACACGAATAAAAGTGAAAATATGATAATTGATTCATTAATGAAATACCTTAAGATCCGTGCTCCCACAATTTCTCTCCCATGTTTCCCACAACTTATTAACAAACGTCCCTCAAGCATTTCCTGAAAAATGGAATCAGCTACATTGATGGGTCTGCCAGCCATCCTATGCAGGTCTCTCACCATCCATCGAACCTAGCAATGGCGCAGCTTGTAGTGGGCATCCAGCATCGCGTTGCTCATCATCTTCTGCGATGCCATCTACGCATTAATCGTATGATGTTGGACAAGTTAATTCTGGTTCTAATCTTAACTTATTTAAAATATTTTAATTTTAATTTATTTATTAATATATTTAAAAAATCTTAATCCTAATTCATTTAAGATATGAGTTGACTAGTTTTATAGAAGATGACACAAAAACCTGGACTCTTACAAATGATAATTTTGTAGGGAGGGAGATAAGATAATTTTTTTAATACTAGGGAAATAAAAATATGATAATAACAAAAAAAAAGTTCGTAGTGAAAAAATAAAAATTAGGTGACGAAAGAAAGACTTATTAGAAAAAAAATGGCAAGGAATTTACATATATGAGTTATAAAATCTCGATTATAATATATTTATTTAATTAAATAACTGAATGAGTCGGTAAATTATAACTTGTTTATTCAAAAGTCTCATTCCAAAAGTTAGATAAGTGTGTTGATGAGATTACATGAACATTAACACTTTTCATCTTAAGCAGCATCCGCTGTAGGTCTTCACGGCGACGTGGGAACCCCACGATAGGATGAGCACGGCTGCAGTAGGTCCGCGGTTGGCGAAGTTGGCGTTGTGTTATGTGAGAATTTTTTAAGCGACGCGGGGCTTGGCAAAATTGGGAAGCTCATGATCGGGCCAGCTGGGTAAATTGGCGATGGAGGTCGGGTCTAATGAACGGGAGGTAGCCCACCAGCGGCAATCCACTGGGCCCGGCGGCAGCGTGGGTAACCCCCCTTTGTGCGTTCTTGGTCCTTACAAGCATGCAAAGGTTAGTATCAGGGTACAAATGGTGATCAACGCACGTCCAAACTCATGGTTTGTTATATCCAGGCAATTGCTCCATGGGCAGAAGAAGAAGGCAGAAAAATTTCCTGAAGAATGCAGGGAAGACATTTTCTTTAATTTCTAATTGAGGAAAGGGTGTGCTTTAATTTCTAATTGAGGAAAGGATGCTTGGGTGGTGATGAGTGCAGAAGAGATCAGGATTTATAATTGAGTGAGAAATGATCCTTGTAGCTGAGTTAACTGAATGGCTTACTTAATCCACATCAAAAACTTCATTTAATTTTTTTTTTTTTTTTACTTTTTTCCCATTAAACTTAATAATATAGATGTATTTAACATATAAATTAAGTTTTAACATTTTCGGATGTATATATTTTTTAAAAATTTTAAACATTAGAATATTTTAAAAAGGTTAAGACAATCTTATATTTAAAAATCTCAAAATATATATACACATCTAAAAATGATAAAACTTGTTTATATGTTATGTACACTTAAATAAGTAAATATATGAAGAAAAAAGCTAAAAAAATATATTAAATAAATTTTTTGAAGTAAGTTGTTTATTTACTCCGAGCTAACAAGATAATATCTTTAATTTATTTGCTTATCACGCATTG
The DNA here is from genome assembly GCA_035584095.1 of Annona squamosa. Lineage (NCBI taxonomy): Eukaryota > Viridiplantae > Streptophyta > Magnoliopsida > Magnoliales > Annonaceae > Annona > Annona squamosa. The sequence goes on along the minus strand of JAXCLR010000073.1, from coordinate 27,591,651 downwards.
AATGCTGCCAAGAGAAAGCCGGCCATAATTTTTTTTCACACATTGAAGTTTGATTGTTGCCGATAGAAATCACAAGAAAGCCAGCCACAAATGTCGCCTTCGATCGAGTGGCTATTGCATACTATAGCCACGGAATCCAAATATCCGAGTGTCACGTCTGTGAGTCTGGTGAATTCTATCTATTTTGGCATGTTTTGATGATTGTTTTTGAATCCACTGCATCTATTATGTTTGGAAAGTGATCTTGTTCGGTCCGAAAATGTATTTAATTCATTCACTAAGATTTACAATTTTTAGATATTTGTATATAATTTTCGTTTTGAAGAATCAACATTTTTTGGAGTAAAAATGGTTTAATACCCCTCCAAAATGGTAATTTTTGAAAATTATAAAACATTTGTATATATATTGAAAATTGTAAAATTAGATAATGAATTCAATACACTTATGAAAATAAATTCATAAAAATGTTAAATAAACTAAAAAATAATTGTATTAGACAAGCCTAGGATAAGCTTATATTAGGTTAGCAAAACAAGATCATTCTTTATTATAGTTATGTGTTTCGTAATGGGCAAAATATGTCAAGCTAAAAATTTTCTAGTTAAAACTTTTTACTCTTTATAGCTACTCTATTTTTTAATTATTTATTTATATTTTCCTATACAACTATTTTACTTTTCTATTGTTTTTACACAACTGCCTATACAACTAATTTATCTATTTTAACTTTATTCTTTCTACTCTTTATCATTACCTCTACTATTTCGTATCATTTTCTTTTATTTTGACAACTTTTAAACAAAAAATTTGTCATACAAAAGTTTTATCACTTCTCAAAACACACCCGCATGATACTAAAACCTCATCGTTGTGCATAAATCTCTTTTATAAAATATGTAAAATAAATACAATAAAATATGTTAATGCTAAATATCAATTTTAAGGTATTATCTTAACTATCTAAATGATCTAAAATATCATTCATATATTTATAAATAATTTTATAACGTATTATCACATTCTAATAAGCATAGGTATAGATCGAATTATTTTCATGATTGACATATTCGACCATGGTTTACAACTTTAATTTGGAGCAAATTGGCTTGGTTCCCTAGCTAGAAAATGATGTCAAGTGTAATGGATGAAGGAGACGTTTCCCCTGTCATTACAAGATGCTGAAATAGATGGGGTTTCACAAAACCAGCTAAAAAAAAGGCCTTTGTTCCGAAAATGTACATGCGGCTGACGCACGCGCGTGATGATTCGAAAGTGCTCTCAGAATATCATACCCATGAATAAATTTTCCGACTTGTTACAATTACCTCTTGATAATATTTACGTTTAGTGAATATGAAGTTGTGCTAAAGAACTCTCACGCAAGTTTAATTAGGGTATGGAAAAAAGCTTTTTATTTATTTATTTTTCAGTAGAGAGGCTAATGTCTTGGTCTGGATTTGAACGCCAAACCCATAAATTGAGAATTGTTATAATTATCTCTTGATCCTTTTTATGTTTACTGAATATGAGGTTATACTAAAGAACTCTCTTGCAATTTAATTAGGGTAGAACCTCTTTAACAGGCATATATTTACAAACTCATTTTCACCCACCCGGTAATCCTGGTGACATCTGACGATCTTTTAAATTTAAATTCGGTAACAAGTGCTCGGAAAGGATGCAATACATCTGAAACTCATAGTTTGTTATCATGCATATGACTCATGACCATGTGGCGTAGACATGATTCTCTCATCCTGCAGAAGAATCTAGGAGGGGCGCATGTTGGTGGCTATTGTTCTGTTGTTTGAAATTCTTATTTCACTTACGATCTCTTCTTAAACTCTTCTTTGTGTAATTCTTTCTATTTTTTTTTTATGAAAAAGTTAGTTTTATTCCACCGCGGAAAGATTTATAAACAGCATGTTCAGTATATAATTTGGTGGGCAGATCCATCCGAATTTATAGTTATCTATCTTTTCAGCTGCAAAAGACACCACATTATAGATTATGCCGAGCACATGAAGGAAACGAATTGACTGAAAAGCCGGAGCCTTGGACTTGAAATTATCCTTATTTTTAATAAGTGATACTGGTAAGCCTAAGCTAAGTAAATATTCTAATTAGCTGATCTCAAAAAATCCGTTTATAATATTTTTATTTTACATTTTTCTTCGTACACTTGTTTTGGCAAATGATAGAAAATGTCAAATTAAAATTTTTCAATCTAAAACTTTTCACTCTCCACAACTATCATATTTTTAATCATTTTTTTACATTTTTCTATACAACTACCATACTTTTCAATCATTTCTACACAACTAACTTATCTATTTTAACTTTATTCTCTTTACTACTCATTATTATCCATATCATATCATATCATTTGACAAATTTTACTCTCTAAAATTTTTCGTCAAAAGTTTTAATTATTGTCAAATACACCCTTAATATATAAATTAAGTTTTACCATTTTTGGATATATTTATGTATTTTTTCAAGATTTTAAAGCATTTATGTATAATTATGTATTTAAAATATCCTTATCTTTAATTTTTTTAAAAAATCTATACATTTATTCAAAAATGGTAAAACTTAATTTATATGCTAAATACACTTAAATAAACAAGTGTATGAAGAAAAATGCAACAAAATGTTATAAATGGATTTTCTAAAGTAGGCTAAGTAAGACATTTGGTTAGCTCGGGCTAGCAAGATCATTCTTAATTTTTAATAGTTAGATAATTGATCAAAAATCCACTTCATTTAATATATTTAACACTATTTATACTATCATGAAATTTCTTTTATTTGTTCAGTATCGTTATATATAGGTTCAACCTATAAATGTACGCAATCAACATAATAAAATAATTAATGTTAAATATTAATTTTTAAATAGTATTTTTCAACATTTAAATAATCTAAAATATCATTATTATATGGATATATAAATAATTCTATAAATTATTATTACATTATAATAATAAGTGAATTAATCTAAACATTTTCCTTAATTTACATATAAAATATTTATTTTTGAGAAAATGTGACTTATACACATATTTAATTTGAATAGAACTTGATCTTTTAACTAAATAAATAATATTAAATATAATAAATGCATGACATTTCGAATAATCGTCAACTTCGGAAAAATATTTTATAAAAAAAAAAAAAAATCAAAAAAATGGAGGCGGTTGCCGGCCTTGTTTGTTATTCCGCGTACAATCTCTGCAGGAAATCCTACTGGAAAATTTTCTGCTAAGAAAAAAATCTGTTGCAATCGGTTGCAAGTGGGCATATGTCACGACGCCTGTGTAGTAGTTTGGTAGCCATGCATTGGTCGCTTTCGTTACATGTACATGCAGCATTGCAGCCTTTCCCTTACTATATGCCTCTGAGTATTTGAAGAGTTTTTCCATCCGTATTTATAAGGTTGGGGTAAAATTATAGGGTTGTTATTCTATGCATCCTGGTATACTTAGCGTCGATACACTCAAGTATAAGTTAAAAATTAATACACTGTTAAATATACTTAGATTAATAATTGTGTAAAATAATTTTCAAAAATTTTTAAAAAAGATTAAATGCACCCGGTGTGTATTGAACCTAAATTCCCAGGTGCACTTAGGAATTCCTGAAAATTATAACTGTATTATGACTTTTATACAATTTGCATCAATACCTTCAACATTCGCTTGAACTTGTAGACGCAGCCACCTAGAACTCTAAACCTTTTTGAAAATGAAAAAATATCATCATAAACAATAAAATAAAAATATAAGAAATAGCATTTAAAATAAAAAATTTATTTTTTTTACGATCAGATTAAATGGTACTATTTAATGTCAGAAATATTTGTAAAAACATAAAACTTTTTGGTATTCTAAAGCTAATTTCTTATATTTTTGATAAACGAAAAAAATAAGAAAATGCCTTAATTAAATAAATAAATTGATTAGAGTTAAAATTTTATAACTCGTCAACCCGTTTAGTAACTCATTTAACCCAAATAACATATTCAATCCGTTTAATTTGTCTAACTCATTTAACTCGCATAACTTATTAAAGTTATATATATATATATATTTAAATAGTCTGTTTTTCTTATATTTTCTTAAACAATTTCTTTCTATTTTTACCATTCCGAATTGTTCGCAAAAATCTCCTAATTGTTATTTTGTTTTAATTATTTTTCATTTTTCATTTGTCTTTTATCTAAGTTCATTATAGTATGCTAATCCTACAAAACAACGACAAGAAATCCTAGAATATCTAAACTCATTATTATTTTTTCTCTGTAAGTCTTTCTTCAGTCACCTAATTTTTATTTTTTTACTGCTGCCCTAATTATATTTTCCCGTTACAGTCCTATTTTCATTTTCCCTACACCGAAAACACCCTCCGTCTCTCCCTGTGAGATCATTATCTACTAAAATTTAGCCTTTTAAGTTATTTGTTATACAATCCATTAATAACCCACCAACCCATTTATTAAATGAGTTGTAAATAGGTTAGGATTGAAGTTCTTTAAATGGATTAACAAACGGATTAGGATTGAGATATTTTAAATGAGTTAGAATTAAAATTAGGCTCCAACCGGTTTAACCAAATCCGTTAACACCACTGCCCTAGGTACGGTATTTGAGGTTTGTATTGTAAGTATGGATGAAAATTACAAAAGTCGTAACACGCCAGCAATATTTTCGCTCGACTCTTGTAGATATATATATATACAGATGCAAAACTGGCTGCATTTATGAACATTTGTTGTAGTGTCGAAATAAAATAAGAACATAAAGGCATTAAACCAAGCAAAACGTGTCCGTTTATTTTGTTGTTCTCCTTTTTATTGCAACTACGCAATGGGTACGGGAGATGAAATGGAGTTCAGTCCTAGGGTGCTCTAGGGCTTCAGTACACTTAGGTTTGCTTCGCTCATTTTATTAAATTTGTTTTTGAAACTTTTTTCATGAAACTATTAATATAAGTGTATTTAACATAAGTATTAATTTTTACTATTTTTGAAGATTTTTAGATATTTTTGGGATTACTAAAATATTACTGATGTTTAAAAACCCAAAAAATATCTAAAAATCTCTAATAATAATAATAATTGATACATATGTTAAATGCGCTTGGATTAATAGTTGTGTAAAAACATTTTTAAAAAAAATTAAAAAATGAGTGTATGCACCTGAGTGCATTGAGGCTCCGAGATGAAATAGACACTATTATCATCTCAGCAAAGCATTAAAACTAGAGAGATTGATAGGGCATAGTAGGGGATGGTTAGGTTGAGTATAGAGGTATTAATGGTCATGATCAACTTATTAATATGCTCGTTCAGGCCATTTATAAATTAGTTTGGGTCGAGATTTTTGAATAAATGAGTTATAATTCGCCAACCCGTTTAACCATTTAATTAAATAAATGGATTAGAATTGAAATTTTATAACTCATCAACCATTTTCGTAATCCGTTTAACCCATTTAACTCATTTAACCTCTTAAAATTATATATATAAATGTAAATCCCTTCATTATTTTGTCTCGTTAAGTTTTCTTTAGATAATCTAATTTTCATTTTTCCACTGTTGCCCTAATTTTATTTTTCTGTTATTACACTATTTTCATTTCCTCTACACCAAAAACATCATTTTGTCTCTCTTTATGAGGTTATCATTTATTAGAATTTAAACTTTCAGGTTGTCTGCTATATAATTCGTTATCAACCTGCAAACTCGTTTATTATAAATAGCCCAAAATGAAAAGAGAAAAAAGAAGAAGGAAAGATTGGATTGTTTTTAGTTTTCATGCTTTAGGACTCAGAAAATTAAGGGTTTGTTCTTGTACCGGCTGAGAACCATTGTAATTTTTATGGTTTCATTTTGGAAGCTACATATTTACAACTCAATTATCTAAAAGTATATTTTTTCACTTTAACGCAACAGATTTCCATCAACGATTACATGTAGGATACCACGCTCTTGAAACGAAAGATACATAAATGCATGTTATTTGGATCCGAGTTCTGATCACGTCAGAGATGCATACAGACATGTCACTCTGCATATAGCTCTGGGTTGGACAGTCTCGGCGTAGGAATAGCGACCAACGGCTTGGCTTTCTTCAAAACGATCCCGAATTTCTCCGTGAGATCGCCTCTTTCTCCCTCGGGCAAACTCCAATCGAAGGAATGGATCAACGACCCAATGGCATACATCATCATCCTCTCGGCCATGGATATCCCAGCGCATATTCTCCTCCCGGACCCGAATGGGAAATAATCGAAGTCGTTGCCACTGAAATCCCAGTTGCTGTCTGCCTTCAAAAACCTGCCGGGATCGAAGTCGTTAGGATTGGGCCATATGGAAGAATCCCTGTGCACAGCCCACACGTTGATGAAGACACGGGAGCCCTTTGGGATGGTGTACCCGCCCACGACGCAGTCTTCAGCGGGGCAGTGCGGGATCAGGAGCGGGAGGGCTGGGTGCAGCCTTAGCACCTCTTTCACCACTGCTTTCAGGTAGTGAAGCTTGGATATGTGGGATTCTTCTACTATCTTGTCCTCTCCCACCACTTCCGCTAGCTCCTTTTGGACTTTCCTCAGTGTCTCTGGCTTCTGCAGCATCTCGGCAATGACCCACTCCACGGTGTTCGAGGTAGTTTCTGTCCCACCTACCACCATGTCCTGCCATGCGACACCTCATTGTGATTTAATAACCATGTGCACGGTTTATAATTGTAATTATTCAGGGCATGACGTAAGAACAGGAAAAAAAAATTTCAGACGATGCAAAAGTGTCCTGCAAATAAGGGAACAAATCATGTGCAATATTGGTGCACATGAGGCTCAATGAACTTGGGTGTGCTGTACTTATTTTTAAAATTTTTTTATAAAATTGTTAATTTAAGTGTATTTAATATGTGTATCAATTTTTACTATTTTTTTATATTTTTAAATTTTTTTTCGAATTTTTAAAATAAGTGTCATTTTTAGTAATTTAAAATTACCAAAATATCACTGATTTTTAAAAATTCGAAAAAAATTAAAAATGATAAAAATTAATATTCATGTTAAATATAACTTACATTAACAATTGTGTAAAAAAAAAGTCAAAAAAAATTTTAAAAATTAAGTGCATGCACGATACACCCGGGTGCATACAACTGCATCCCGGTCTTAAAACGGTAGATTTCATTCAGATCGACACATATACAAGTATTTTTAAAAAATTTATATATTTATAACATTAGTAAAAGGTATTGACCTAAATAAAAGAAATTGAAGAATTGAACAAGATTTTCTAGTTTTGTTATCCAAATTAAGTGGTCCAACTACAACCGTTTGCAGGTGTGCCAGCAAGGTTGGAACAGGTGGAATTGAATCAGGATCGGATCCTCCGTCTCTATTACATGTCACATCAGTTTCACAGCGACAGACAGAAATTGAGGCTTTAAATCCACACAAAAACAGGGGACACATTCGCGGTGTGTTTTACATTAATAGAAAATGTAAGTTAAAGCATTTCAATTTAAAATTTTTCACTCTCCACAATTATTATATTTTTTAATCATTTTTTTACATTTTCCTATACAACTAATCTACTTTTTATTATTTTTATACAACTATCCATACAATCTATCTATTTTAACTTTATCCACTTTACTACTCATAATTATATCTATCATATCACATCATTTGATAACTTTTACTCTCTAAAACTTTTCATCAACAGTTTTATTCATTTCTAAACACACCTAAATTTATTTATTGTCAACTGTCTTTTTACTTATTTACATTTTTTTAATGGAAAACAGGACGGCTTCCATTCCTTCAACCTCGGAGTGTAAAGAATGTCAGAGGAAGAGGGGATAGAGCAGTCACCGTATATATACTTATTTACATTTTATACATTTGAATAGCGTAAGTTGATTATACATATTTGTTGGTCTAAGCTATTGATACATGCTCAATATTCGTACTATTGTTCACAATAAGTATTGTAACTTTACATGTATATGCTCTTTAAGGAATCCATGCAATTAATCGATACCATAAAAATGCAAGTAGATGTCTATGTCTAATTATTTGATTTGGCTCCCCCAAGAGGAAATTAATCTAATATTTAACCTTAATTTATTACCTCAAATCCTAAATCGTGTCCCTTTTTGAAGTTCTAACGAAACGCGGGGGTAGTGGGATGAAATGGGGAGAAAATTTGGTAAATTTTTTGAATTAAATAGAATAATGATTGAGAATAAAAAGAAATAATGCTGAAAGATGATACATAGTTTTCTAATAAATGATAAGAAAGTAAGATAGTCGTTGCATGGAAATATTTGTGGAAAAAGCTACCTGAAAATATACGCCGATATCAAAATATGCACATTCAATATTAATTGCTAAATTAAAGGTACCAGAATGATTTTAAAAAATACTGTACAAATGATTGATTCTTTATTTTAAAATTCATATACCTCCAAATCATTCAAAATATAAAATTTTTTTGATAAAAAATATAAATTAATATCTATATAAACCATCGAAAGTAAATGTCAGAATTGCCTTCGGTTTAAAAATATCATGAAAATCAATGATGATAAAGCAAAGAAAATCTTGGAGAATTATATTCCGTTGTAAAAGTTCAACAGGTTGCTGAAATTTCTCCATTTTTGTGGCGTAGAACTTCCAATAAAAATAATAATCAACGTGGCATGTGTTGCACTGGCGTCGCGTCAGCCCGACAAAGGCTGAGAACAGCGGGCCGTTTGGTCCAGGGAAATGAATAAAAAATCTTCTCACTGGAACGTCTAACATGACATTTTAAATACTTATGCTATTTTTATTACTATTATATATATATATATAATTATTTATTTATATTTTTTAATTTAATTACTCTATTTTTCAATTATTTTTATTCAACTATCTCTACAACTAAGAGAACATTTGAAAAAATAAATTTTGGAGAAATTTTGAGATAAGGTGGAAAGTAAAAATAATAATACTTTGATAATTGTGTGATTTATACGAAATGACAGGCATAAAATTGATAGAAATAGATTGGTTAGAAAGAAAAATAACTAGAATATAAAAATAAAATTGAAAAATTAGGTGGTTGAGTTAGTTAAATTATTTGGTTCTTGTGCTTTCCCATCCAATCGTACAACTTTACCTATCTAAATGTTACTTAATTTATCTATTCAAACTTTATTATTTTATTCCTTATCTTTTATCTATTATAGGACAATATTTTTTTATTTCAAAAACTTTTATACTATAATTTTTTTTTATCCATTATTTTCACCTTATGTCACACCACTTTCCTTTCCTGCTTTTTTGTCAATTTTTCCCCCCTCGTTGTCAAGCTAACCCACTCCTTGCCCGGCTCCATCCGTTGCGGTCCACAACGGCACTTCTGCGCCCATCCATCCACTTGACTTTGCTGGCCACATTGGGGGGATATTCGTACAGGAAGACGATTAGTACACACTACACCGCAACACGTCATGGACTCGACCACGCAGTCCATGCCCGTAATTTGACCACTTCAGAAGACGAAAATGAATGGGCCCACCGGCTATGTGGGCAAAAACTAGGGCCACGACCTTTTAACCAGTAGGACAATCTATGCCCTGTCGGGCTCGGCTTTCATTCATTTGCAGAATATACCTTATTACTAATTTTTTAAAAATTACATTTTAAGTATTTACGAAACAGACATTTTTAAGCGACGACATATTGCAATTTTCATGTAAGGCTCTATTTAGTATTCAATCTTTTTGCAAATTACATGCAATAAATTTTTTTCCCGCCTTATCAAACCAGCCCAATCCTCCCGTCGCTGGTGACCCTGTCTCCATCCGTTGTTGTTCACAACGGCGCCCATGCACCCATGCTACCGCTTAGTTGCCTGCCTTGATTGGATATTTGCACAACGGTCCCAGTTACATAGAAACAGACTTGTGTAATTTTTTCAAAATCTAAGATTTTGATCTTTAATAAAAAAAATTCAATCTATTCATTGTATTTAACATTATTTATTTATCTAAGAGACCAAGTTTCATTTCAATCAAGTATATTTACGGGTCACATTTGTTCAAATATATATATTCATGTGTAAATTATGAAAAACACTTAGATTTACATACGCATGTATTAGAATGTAAAAATGCTTTATAGAATTATTTATTTACATGGAAATGATATTGTAAACAGTTTAAATGTAAAAAATACTACTTTAAAATTCATATTTTAGCATTTTTTATAATTTACACATGAATATATACATTTTCTAATAATGTTAAATACAATGAATGAATTATATTTTTCATCAAAGATTAAAATCTTAGATGTTGAAGGGATTAAACGAGTCTGCTTTTATGTAACCCGATTAACTTTGCCAAATATATTTTATTACAACTTGAAAAAATTTCACATTTTAAGTATTTACAAAATGGCTCCATGCAATATTTAATCTTTGCAATTACATTCATTAAAATTTTGGCTATGTTTAGAAATGGATAAAATTTTTAATGAAATATTTAAGAGAGTAAAAATTATCGAATAATGTGATATGATAGGAGTAATGACGCAGAGTGAATAGGATAAAGTCAAAATAAATAAGGTAATCATGTGGATAGTTGTGTGGAAATAATTGACCAATAAGATAGTTGCATACAAAAATATGAAGAAATAGGGTGTGTTTGGGAAGTTGTAAGACTTTTGAAGAAAAGTTTTTATGTAAAAGTTATTAAATTAATAGAAATGATGTGATATTGTAGGGGTAATGATGAGGAATAAAGAGAATAAATTTAAAACAAATAGATTAGTTTTATTGCTAGTTGTATATAAATGATTGAAAAGTAGGGTTGTTGTATAGAAAGATGTGTAAAAAATAATTTAAAAAAGAGTAGTTATGGAGAGTGATAAGTTTTAGTTTGAAAAGTTTTAACTTAACAACTTTTGTAAATTGCCAAACACACCCATAATTAAAAAATAGGATAATTATGAAGAATGAAAAGTTTTATATTAAAAAATTTTAACTTAATATTTTTTACCTATTACCAAACACATCTTCTATTTTGAACTCTGACCATTAATATCTATCTCAGCTAAGAAATTTTGTTTCAACAATATTTAGTATTTAAAGGTCAATCAACACTAATTTATAATTTTTGGAAAATTATAAAGTCTCTTTTCATGTATGGCCATACGGGTGCCTTTGATAACCTATGTAGTGAAAGAAGAAATGAGAAAGCTAAAAATTTTTGCAAATTGTGAAAGTGATGTAATCTTATTAAGAAATAAATAATGTAGTGGGGCAGGAAAAGTAAGGTAATTAAATTTAAAAATTTTAAATATATTTTGTTTAAAATGTCACTTATATCTTACTACATCAAGGATCCATCAAATTGACCATTAGTACTTCTATGAAATGACGAATATATTCACATCCTAATATAATTTGATATTAGTTTACTCAAAGTTAAAGATTAATATTCAAATAATATATAATTTTGTAGTTATGATATTACCAAAAATTCATTATGATATTAATTTTTAACTATAAAATTATAAGTATGGATAAACATATTTGTCATTTTATATAAGATTAACGAATTCATTAACAGATCTATACCGAAATTTGTATATGGAATTAAAATGAAAATTTATAAATATAAAGAGATTTTTGATAGTTCAAAAATAAAATTAAAGATATGTTTGGGAAGTGATAAAATTTTTAGATAAAAAATTTTGATGTAAAAGTTGTTAAATTGATTTAAAAATTGTGATGTGATAGAAATAATAATGATGTATAAAGAAAATAAAGTTAAAATTGACATATTAATTGTATTGATAATTGTATAAAAATAATTAAAAAATAAAATTACTGTACACAAAAAATGAAAAAATAATTTTAAAAACGTTAAATTAAAAAGCTTTTGTTGGAAAATTTTTATAAAAAACAAACATCAAAAGCAATGATATTCCGTACCATTAGCAGGGCCTTGAGATGCAACATGGTCAGCGGCGTCTTGGAATCCGTTCCTTCGTCTTTCAGCTTCAACAGAAACTGCAAGAAGTCTCTGCTTTCCTCCTTCCCACCATCGCTGCTGCTTTTCGCCTCCCCTTTCTCCTTGTCCATCTTCAGCCGTTGATCGATGATCATCTGGAAGATCCGATCGAATCTTGCCAGATGCCTCTTCATCTGCTTCTCGATCCCCAGCAGATCGAACCTAGCTAAGCCAGGAAAGAAATCCGAGACGTTGGGCTGTCCCAGCAGGTCCGTGATTTCGCTCACCACCTCCCGGAACTCAGCCCCCAGGCTATTTCGCTCCTCCCCTTCCACCGTTCCTCCCCACAGCATGCTGGTAATCACATTCAAGATGGTCAGGAAAATCTGCTCCCCCACGTTGATCGACCTTCCCGCGCAACGGTAGAGGTGAGCCACCGTCGAGCGCACCTCGCGGCGGCGGAGCTCGTAGACGGAGTCGAGGGTGGCGCCGCTCAGCATCTCCCGCACGCACACCTTCCGAAGCATGCGCCACTCGGAGCCGTACGGCGTCCAGGCGATGTCTGAGCCGCCGTAGGCGATGACGCGGGCGGCGGCGGGGACATCGCGGTTGGCGAAGGTGACGTCGTGGTCTTTGAGGACCTGCTTCACGAGGGAGGGGGAGGAGATGACGGTGCCGAGCTTGTTGCCGAGCCAGAGCTTGAAGATGGGGCCATGGACTGTCGCGAGATGGCCGAAGTAGAGGTGGAGATCGGGGTGGAGGAAGGGGAGATTTCCGAGGAGGGGGAGGCCGCGGGGCCCTGGCGGCAATCGGGACGTGCTGCGTTTGGTGGAGATGCGGATCAACCATGCGACGGCGAGGATGAGGAGGGAGATGGTGAGGGTTGATTTGGCGAGGTTTTCGTTTGCGTTGGTGGATTTCCACCACCACGACCATATGCTGGAAAGTGGGCTGCTGGAGCTCGCCATGTATTCGGAGATTCAGAAATTGGGCGAGTTTTTGGTTTTTACGGAATTGGATTTTTGGATTTATTCGCAAAGGATCCAACGACGGCTGGCCGCACAGCACCTTCGGGCGGCCGACTGCTGCGGATAATGAAATTTTTCCCAAAAAACGAAAAAAAATAAAATAACGGTTGACAGGTCCTAGGATTCCATCATTAGCATTAAAGAACTTCAAGCCTAGCTCGTCATTAGTTCAATAAAATTAAATTTAAATATAAAATTGAGACTTGACGTGGCATGAATTCGTGCGGTTGAAATTGAATAATCCCAATCCCTGACATTTCAGAGTTATATTTTTTGTTATTTTAAAATATTTTATTTTAAATTAAAAAATAAAAAATAAAGTATTTTAATGTGATAGCACATGCGAAACGCCTTTTTATTTTGAAATTTTAAATATTTAAAAGTCTTATATAAGTGAGATGCTTCTATACATCGGACGCATAAAAACAACTGTACATCTTTCCCTAAAATATATTTTTTTAAAAAAATTTTAAATTATTTGTCTTATAAAACTTTTATTCTAAATTAATTTAATACTTATATCAAGTTTTAGCATTTTTGAATATGCAAAAATATTTTTTCTTGTATTTTAAATATAAAAGTTTTTTATGTTTAAGGCATATCTTTTATTACCTAAAGATAGAATCTTTACAAATGAGAGACTAAGTAAATTAGGGTGCATTTCCCCACTATAGTTTATAAAAGATAGTTTTTTGAATGTGGTCCTCTAGGGTATAAGCTAATAGTTGTCATTTCTCAAAATACGGTGAAAAGATATTTCTGCCATTCTTAAAGCTAATTCGATTTCCCTCCTTTGAGCCCAATAGGTGAATAAATGTATCGATCCTCTCTCAAGAAATCCAACAAAATTAGAGAGTCACTTTTAATGTCTAATTGATTCTCCCACATTTCGATTCCTGACTCGATGCTGTAGAGAACAATAGTTGCCTCCATTTTTAGTGAGCTTTTTACCTATGGTATTCTCCAAGTTCTTTTCGTCATAAACTTTCAATTTCTAAAAACTAGTCCATGCATCTTTCAAGTAAATTGCATTGTTTAGCTATATTTAACTTTGATCTTCCAGCCCTTGAGTGTAGCCATCTGGTATTGATTCGCTTCTCAAAAAGGTTTAGACTTCTACCAGCATCGCAATTTGGTGTCTCCCAAAACATTTTGTACCAACCCAGTGCACTTTGAGTTCCTTACTACATAGCGACTGTGGCCTCTTAATCAACTACGATACCTACTTTGCTTGCATTGTGAGTTTAAAGGCTCGAATATCTCTAAATTCCATAACTTCCGTCGATTTTGGTTTACATATCTTTCTTTAAACAATCCAACTTATTTCCTCCTCCCACCATTGTCTTTCCACCAAAATTTGCTCATCATTCCTTCCGTTTCTATGCTTAAGCTTTTTAGTAGAAGGAAAAGACTTATCATGCAGCGTGGGTGTGAACAAAAACTTTTCTTTTCATCCTTGAATTTTGTCCCACATTTGTTCCTTCATGTGTTTGAAAACTATTTATTTTTATCTTTCAAGCTAGATTAGTAATCCCAGATAACTCTTAATTATCTACCTTTCTAATCTTAATAAATTTTTCTCTTCATTTTTGCTAGCCTCACTTGTGTTTGAGCCAAAGAAAAGGGTCGTCTTCTCCATGTTTACAATATCACTTGAGAACTCACTGTACATGTTTATGATTTCCAACAGATAGCTAACCTCACTTATGCAGTTTTTGAGAAATAATAATGCATCGTCTGCAAAGAACAAGTGTGCAATTGATGATCCTTGTGGGCAAGTCTTTATACCAAATAATTGCCAATTATAAGTTTTTTCTACCACCATTTCAGATAGGTCTTCAGCATAAATTAGGAATAGGTATGGGTAGATGAGATCTCCTTGTCTCAAGCCCCCTACTAGGGATGAAATAGTCAGATAGATGGTCGTTTATGCTTATCTTATATATTACTGATTTTAAGCTGTTATTGATCCAACTTATCTAAACATCCACCAGTTCATTCTTCTTGTCATCTCTAGAAGATATCCTCATTCCACCTTATCATAGACTTTTGATATATTCAATTTTATAGCTACATCTGCCATCTACCCTTTTCTTACATCTTAGATAGTGAAAAGTTTCATATGCTATTGACATATTGTTAGAGATGAGCTTGCCAGGAACAAATGTACTTCATTGGTCCCCTATAAATTCATTCAAACAATTCTTTAATTTGTTTGCAAAAACTTTTTCTATGATCTTGTATGCCACATTGCATAAACTGCTGAGGCTAAATTCAGATACCTTACGAGCCCCTTCTCCTTGGGGACAAGCACAATTATGATGGTGTTTAACTCTTGTAAAGACTTCCACCGCTAATTGTATTCACCTTCCAAAAAGGATTTCCACATCTTGAAAATATCATTTTCCACAATTCCTTACTACTTTTGGTAAAATTCTACTAGCAAACCATCAAGATATGGAGCTTTTGATGGGTGTATTACTTTGATTGATGTTATGGAGTTGTTCTCGACTTGTATTAAATATTCTCCTTTTTGGACTCATTAGGAATAGCTTTGGCCTGCTAGGATTTGAATTAGAGAAAACTACCATCTCCTCAATGTCCTTCTACTTGTCTACTCATTTGCCTGAATTATCTTAGAGCTTATCAATGAGATTACTCCTCCTGTTTGACGCAACCCTATGAAAAAGGCCATATTTTTATCTCCTTATTGCGATCCCTGTTGTCATATTATCTCCTCATCCTTGAGAAGGTCGTTTATCTAGATTTCTTTCTCCTCTATTTGTTTATCTCTTTGGTTAGATTGTTGCTGCATCTCCAGTTTCTAGTGTTGCTCTAGTTTACCTTTGATGGCTCCCCCTATATTTCCTCTGTTCTCTTTACTCTACTCCATCAGCTGCTGACCACATTTTCTAATTCTCCAGCATATTAGCTAGATCATTGATGCCCCCATTCATTATTCCCCATCCCATGATTTGTCAACCACCTAGTGTGCTTCGGCTTTCCTAGCCCAAAATAGTTCATACATCAAGCTTTTTTCAGGTTTCTTCTTGTCTTTCTTAAGTCTACAGATAGCTTTATAAGGCAGTTAGTTGAGGATGTTATGCTTAGGTGATAGATTTTTGCAAATGGCAACAATTTAGGATTACCCTTATCAAGCCTTATTTCTAAACACTCTGCTCCTTGTCCATCGTAGGCCATATTCTGTCAAGATCCACATAACCTAGGTTAATAAGTCTACCGGTATCTAAGGGCATGTTTAGTAACCAACCATGGGAAATGTGGGTGAGAAATGGTGGGATTGTTGATTTTAAGGTTCCTCATTAATTAACTAAGTATTACATTTTTCAACTTTTACTCCTATATTTCAATTATTTTTCCTATCATTTACCATCCAACAAACCTATTTATTTCAACTTTATTCCTATCATTTCATTTCAATGACATAATTTTTAAAATATTTTATTTTCTACTCCCACCCAATACCACATTTCCCACACTTTTTCACTTTCCCAAACGTCCCCCAAAACCTTTTGAAATGTTCCATATGTTTCTCAGGCCTTACGCTCTTACTGGTTGCTTCTGATTTGCCTAATACCTCATTCTAGTGTTCCCCATTAGCAGCCAGGGCCCATTCAATTAGTCGTGTAGCTGATGAATTCCATTCCGTGACTCCTTCCTCCTATTTGTTTTTGGGTTTCCATATAAACTTCTTGATCATTATGGATCTCCTTCATTAATTCTTGGAATAGTTATTAATTCCTACTTTCCACTCCTCATACCAAAACAACGCTAACCTCCTTTTCTATGTATATAGCCCACACCCAAACCATTCTTGAATGTCAACTTTCTTCTTAACACCTCCATTTCTCTATTAGTTTTCTTTGTCTCCCAAAGGAAGACCATTTAGGGAATTTATCTCCTTACAAGATCTAAGAGATTTCGAATTGACCATGAGTTCCTAAACCCATAGCAATTCTAAGCTATCATAGTCATCTATCTTTGGTGGGGTTGTGGTCTTCCATAGCCTCTACCACCATATTTCTTTCTGAACTCTAGAAACCCTCACCTAATCTGTACTTCTTCTCTTTCCCCTTATAAATTCTAGGTCCTCTTCCATGCCTAATTCCTTCATTCTTCTCTTCCATTCCCTTGCCTTCGCAGTCTTTAGGATTATCACTTGGTTGCCATTTGACTTGATTTTTTTTTTTCGCTTTCATCTCCTTCTTATATTCCCTCCCTTAAGCATATCCCTCTCTTTGTTGTTTAGAGCTTCCTATGTTCCTCCTTGTTTATAATTTGTCCGAGATCATCCTTTGCTGAGGCCACCGCACTTTGATCTACCTAACCAAGGGTCAGGTCGGCTAAGATTCTATTTACATTACTATCTCTTAAAAATCTAAGGCTTTTAATGAGAACTATAATTCTTTTTCCTTCATCCATATATCATCATCCCCCTGTGGAATCCCCTTTTGTAGCTTTATCTCCCCATTCCCCTTCTTCATACCCCTAATCCTAGTTCCTTCTATCGGTCTTCCCCCCTCTGTTTGTCTAGCCCCCTTTCTTTTTCCTTTCCCTTGCTACCGTTAGCTCTTTCCTCCTTCTTACCCCTTATTGTGTAAGATCTTATCCCTCCCATTGAAGATGTTTTCTACTTCCTGACCCTTCCCCCCATCGGATGCCCCGCTCAACTTCACTTTTAATGGGCATATGTTCTCCTTGTCCTTATCTTCCTCCATTGGGGCTATTCTTATTCAATCTTTCATCTTTTCCTCATCAAACTAGCCTTCCCCTTCTAAGTATTTTACTCCAACTCTTCTATGGACTATTCATTCTCTTAAAATATTACCTCGTCTCCCACCTCCTTGTCCAATTACCTCACCCTCATCTGTTAAAGCTTGCTCTCAACTGGTACCACTATCTTGGCATCTAAATCTACCATGAGATTCTCCTTTGCTTCACCACATGCAACCTCTATGGTGTAGATATTTGGAAAGACCCCGCTTGCCCATTTGCCACAAATACAATCCTCTCTGAATGGGATTTCTTATGTCCACATCTACTAGATATGATTGCATGACACACATTAAAAGAGTTTCCTATCACCAACCCTAACACCATTCTGTCCATAAGAAAAGAGGTTTCCTTTACCACTAGCTAGATTGACATGGTGAATAGGTGGATTTCGTCTCTCTGCGTTACCCTATCTAAGTCTTGAACTAAGAGCAATTTTTTGTCAAAGAGCCATGGTCTCACATGAAGCATTTGCTTCTTGTCATCTCCCTTTTTGAAGGTTATCTTGTAGAGATTTGTATCCACTTCTATGAAAAAATCGGAACCCTCATGTTCTAGATTCTCTTCATGGATGTAACTAAGATCTCATGATTATAGCTTTGATTTGACCATTAGAAGCATAAAACCAAAGGATTACCTTTTCTATCTTTTCTAGGAAAATCATCTATCGTAGTTGTTAAAGTTTGGACCTTCTTTACTAGTAGGTCTTCCTCACTCATCACCATTTCTAAGCTTCTATCTAGCTTTGGCAAGCATCTTCCTTAGGATCTCGAGCTTTTCTTATTGATTTGTAAAAAGAGAGGAGAAAAAGAAAATCCTAAACCTAGCTTCGGTCTTCACTAGACACTACGCATGAAATTTTGTGCTATTAGAGCATTATGTAGGAAGAAGCACAACAAAAAATACAATATGGATAAAATATAGAAGTATTTAGTCATTTAAAAATTACTAAAACATCTCTATCTTTGAAATTAAAAATATATACATACTTTTTAAAATGTTAAAACTTGGTTACATAGAATAGCATTTTAAAGGAAAAATTCAGAATTTTTTTAAAAAATATGATTAACAAACCACATTAACAAAACCTAATCGAAGTTTCGAGTAATGGAATGATAATTATGTATGTGGAATTTTGACTAATGTATTAATGAAATAAATTTTGTCTTTGTAAGGATAATTTACAAAAAATATTCATATAGTTTGATCATAATTATAAATACACAATTTAATTGCAAAAGTTGCTAAAACTATATATAATTTGACCAAAATTACAAATATATGGTGTTATCATAGTGCAATCATAGTATAAGTATATTTGCAAATATATTCGAATTTTGCAAGTATATTTGTGTAAATATAATCATATAGTTTGCATGTATTTACAAATATACTCATGCTATAATAACATTCTAAAGAAACCATGATACCATCATAAAGTGTATGTCTAATTGCAATCATGATAAAATTATATGAGATTATTTGCAATTGTTGAAATTAAGTGAGTATATTTATAATTATAGTCACACTATATTAGTGCATTTGCAAATTATCCTAACCAGAATGATAGTTGACATCCATTCTTAGGTATCATAACTTATTTCTAACTAAATTGGGGGATTTAAGGGGATTAAAAGTTTTTAATTGATTTGCACTATGTGTTAAGCTTTTTTTTAGTTCACTTTATTATTTTGTCCATTTTCTAAGTTAAATACTATAACAAATTGATACAGTCAATGTAGGAATTTGAGGTGGAGCTTGTGGCATTTAGGGGTGTGAATCGGGTTGGATTGGCTTGGGTTGGTATAAACGCAATCCTAACCCATCGTATAAAATCTCAATGCAACTCTACTTTCAAACTTATTTTTCATACCTTAACCCTATTTAACCCTATAAAAGTTAATTGTTTTGAGTTAAAAATTGAGTTGATAAATATATATTTAAAAATATTTTTCTTAAATAAATCTATTTTAAAATATAAATTTATAAAAATAGAATAAAAAGTAAAACTTCAATTGAAATACCTTCTAATTTATGACTTACATAGTAATATAATTTCTTAATAAACTTATTTCAAAGCAATGATGTATAGTTAATTCTTATGTATTATATACTATTTTAAGATTATTTTTTAATAATATAATATATTTTAGACTAATAAAACCAGGTCGGGTTAACAATTAACTAGTGCAAATCAACCTGCTTTTGAAATCGGGTTAGTTCAACTCAGGTTATATAACTCGGTTTTATAAAATGACTACCTAATCCTATTATAAATCAGGTTGGGTTGGTTAGGTGTGGGTAGAAACCAACTCTACTTACACCTCTAGTAGCAAATGTAGTATAGTAACCCCAGAGGGCTTTAGTTTAATGTGAATGTAGTGAGGGAGAGACTTGAGGTGGAAATGATATATGTGTATTTTACTACAGTTTATTATGGCTTATTCTCACTATTTATGGAGGCTTTTATTTAGAGATGACCCATGTTTTAGACGTTGTTTTCTTTACTATGTGTATTCGATGTTACTGATGTGGGATATTGAGTATGACATAATTGTTTAAGTTGGTTATGTACTCTATCAAGAAAATGGAAATTATTTAGTGAAAGGCCTGCTTTAGTGCACGAAGTACAATACATAATTTATCTTATTTTTAAAAATATTTTTATACATTTATGTGAACCCAAGCATGAATGTCCTATAATAAAATTTAAAAATTTAATTATTTTTAGTATTTTTTTAAAATTTTAAAATAAGCCTTAACCTCTAATTTTAAAATTAAAATAAAATATTTTAAAACATAAAAAATATAAGTCTACATATGAATTTCAAAAAACTAAAAGAATTAAAAAGGAGTTTTGCAACTGAGGCACCTTAGCTCGGCACACTCAGGTGTACTAGATCCATATTTCAAAAGATATATGATCATACTAGGGGTGGGAATCGAGGTGGGCTATACTGAGTCAAGGTTTGCCCAATCCTGACCCTACTTTTTAGAAATTGAGTTCGACTTTCTTTTTATACCAGGTTGGGACAAGGTTGACTTGACCCTTGCTTTTTTTAAAATAGGTTTCGGAACAAACTTCGGGTTGATATCGGACCGATTTTGGGATAGCGGGTTGGGTAAAAAATATGAGTAAAATAAGATAATTTTAAAAATTTATATACTTATCAAACATCAGTATACATCTACAAGTTCATCAAAAAAAAAGTATACATCTACACTAAATTTAAATATTATATGCTTCAATATTTCACTCATTATTAAAAAACACATAATTAAGAAAATAAAATATTTAAAAATATAGTATAAATTTATTAAAATAGGTTAATATGCAATTAAACATAAGGATTATATATTTATAATTTTTTATTGATTCTTATATTATTTTCTGACTAAATTGATTGTTCTATTGTTGATAGAGTTGATTATAAGATATGAGAATTTTGAAAGAAAATAATAATAATATTTAAATATGAGCTTATAATTTTTAATAAATTAATACATGTGGGGTAGGTCAGATTCTTCGGGTCGGGATATGGTTAACCATATTTTTTAATTCGGGTCAAAATTTCTAACCCATTCCTATGAAGAGTAAAAAATATATTAATTTTACCAGGCTAAAATAGGTCGGGTCAAAGCCGGGGCAGAGGTTGACCCTCCCCAATTTCCACCCCTAGATTATACATAAGTCATGATATAATGCAATGTGTGCATTGAGCCTCAATGCTTACTAAAATCTTTTATTATTATTTTTTTAAAAATTTGCGTATACATATGTGGGCAATGGCTGAGAGAGATAAGCGTGGTTGGGATGCAACCATATAAAACTAAATTACTTTTTAAAATTGTAAGAGGAACTTTTGAATTTTCAAAAATTAAGAGGGAATTCTCAAACTCCATGTTGCTACGTCTATATATGTGGGCTCAAGCATATATTTTTCTTATATAAAATTATGATAACGATGTTATTTGATAGCAATAAAGTGAAAATAAACGAAATAATTATGATAATGGAATATAGGTATAGGTATAAAATAGAAGAAGTAGAGTAGTTAGTGCCAACACCTTCTCTAGTTTCACACAACAACTAGTCTTTTTTCTTAATTTCTTAGCATTTATGGTTGATTTCACAAATGATGAAGAAGTTTAACATTTTTGGTGATTTAGCGGTCTATTGCACTTTGTGCACATGCAAGCCCAATTTTTGCAATATAACGTCCAACTATTTTTATAATTCAACTCTAGTTTTTTTAAAATATAAACATGTAAAGTAAGAGAGTTTTAAATACAAACGATATTTTAGACATTTTATAGGATTTTTAATGGTATCTTTAACGTGATGAGAGCCTAGAGTCTAAAATACAAAGAACTAAACTTGACAAGATTTAAAATGTTAATTTGCAAACATTAGAGGTTTAAAATGCAAATACATAAAGTTAGAGAGTTAAAAATGCAAATTCTCCTACCAATAGCATTTTAGACATTTTATAAGATTTTAATGGTGTATTTCAACACCGTTAGAGCTGAGGTTTTAAAATGCAAAGAATCAAAATTTACAGGTTTAAAAATATTAATACAGAAACTTCAAAAGCGTTTGCATTTTATGGGTGTGGCACTAAAGCCATTTGTCTGTGTCAAGTAGATGCCTGATGACTAGAGCAAATTAGGTTTGATGAGGATTCATATTGTCCAGTGTCTTGTGAAGAGGGATTTGAGCTGCCCACTTAAGTTGATTGCAAAAAAATGTTAAAGTCAATATGGTAGTACAACCTAAAAGGATAAAACTTGGCAAAGCGTATAGGTTGAATGTCTCACATTGACTGCATTCATTTTAGGCGATAATCCCAAATATGGATGCTTTAATAGGAAACGATGAAGATTTGATGGCCGCCGGGATTATTAAGGTGAACAAACTATTTCCTTCATCTTACTCATTGATTGCACATTATCTTGTTTCACTTCCTATTTCTAGACCAATTTACTACTGGTAAGGAAGTTAATATAAAATAAATTCGGAGAATATGTTTCCTGACTTCCTATTGGTATTAAGAGACTAATGCAATAATTTTATTTCCTTGTTGATAATGTTAAAATTCAATGGAACTATTATTTATAAGAGATGTGAATTGGATAGAAAATTTGAATATCCATGTCAACTTTGAGCATAGCTAAAGTAAGAAAAACATAGTTCGTTAAAACACCAAATGACTACACATTAACGAACACATGAAAACCTTAAGTTAGGAGCTTTATTTCTATTGTCGAATCCCTGATTAAATAGGTGACAAGAGTGTAACTTGGTTTCACGCTGTGGACATTTCTTTGGCACAAGGAAGTCACTTTAGGAGATTATCTTTGGATCTTTATCTAAATGAACCCAAAAAATTTTAAAAGGCAAAAAATTCAATCGGAAGCTCTATCTTCCAAAGAAGGTTTGGCTCTTCAATCCATCAATTTAGCTCAGGTGTGGTGTGTCTTGGTAGATCTGAAATGTATGTTGCAAGATGAGAGCTTTTCACTAAAACTTAGTTTGTTTAAGATTTGTCTTTCTTCTACTCACATCAACACCATTTTATGATGCTAAGGATTTCAAAAATTTCTCACATCATTTCCCACCATGCTGCTATTAATGTATGTATGTTTTTTCTTGTCAACTACTTTTTATTTAAATTTGAAAAATGCAGTTTGTTAGATATAATGCCTTGGAACTATTTGATAAAGTAATGTCTTTTTATAATACATGCAAGAGTCAATCTTTTCAAACTAGTTTGAAATTTGATGGTTTTAGACGGTGCAAATATATTCGTGTATTTATTTTTTGAAGATTTTTTTTATAAACATACTAATCTAGTTATATTTAATATATGAATCAAGTTCTACTATTTTTTAATATGTTTATATATTTATTTTGAATTTTTAAATATATAGGTATTTAAGTTATTTTAAATAAATCCAAAATTAGAAAAAACTTGATTCATATATTAAATATAACTAGATTAATATGTTTATAAAACTATTTTTCAAAAAAGTAAAAAAATATGTATTTAGACAGGGTTGAAATCACCAAATTTTGGACTGGTACGAAATAGCTCCATGCAATGGGTATTTGAAATCCAACGCAACTTCTACTTTCATTGTTTTGATTTGTTTCTTCGTCTCTACTTCCACTTTTACGTGCGGGAACAAGTTGAAATCAAGAATTTGAGTCTAAATTGAGTGCTTTCTTACATGAGAGCAACTCATGTCAATGATTTTTTTCTTTATTTAAACAAAATGGAAGAAATAAAAGAAATGCTACTTATTTACATAATTGTCCTAAACTTGTTTCACATGGCTATGAAGGTGTAACTATGAGTTTTTAAGTTTAAAATTCTATAGTATATTCACATTATTATGTCTATATACCAGTATTTTTGCCATCATACCCATATTGCTTCACTTTTTCACTTGAAGATTTGTAGACTTGGGTACCTTGGGGATATGTAGTTATTCAATTTGTATACGTTAGTTCTCTTTTATTTCATTAATTTTTTTGTATATGTACACCATTCTCTAAATTTTTTGATAGTGCTTAGAAGGTATAACTATGATATTTATGGGGACTAATCATCTTGGAATATAGGAAGATACTTTTCACTTTTGGAACTTGTTTTTTGACATCATAGTATGTAGATTTATAATACATTTTGTTTATACAAATTTTAGCAATGTGAACTATAATTTATGTAGGGATGTTGAATGTGATGTAATATAAATATATTAAAAATTTTAATGTTAATTATATGCATTTGATCATAGTTTTAAATAATTGCAAAATGTGAGAGAAAATAGTTGCTAAAATGGCAACAAAATCATTTGCAACAGTTTTTCATTATGATAACATTTGGATGCATTTGTAGCCATTTTCTTGAAATTAATTTCGGTCTGATCGGTTGTTCTTGCATTTGCAACTGTTTTTCTTATTGCTATTAATATCGAGCCAATCTCAGGTCATACCTTCCGCAACAAAATAAGTTGTTGCAATTGCTATTATCGGACGATCATCAGAGCAACAAATTATAATGAAATTGTTGGAAGTCACTTGCTATTCAAGCAAACCATTACTCAATCCTCTTCCTATTAGAAGTCTTTTGTTTAACCATTACACAATCTATATCATACATAATTCTTTTCATACTAGAAGTCTTTTGAGTAGAGCTTTCTATTAAGCCTATAAAAGGAGACTAGCTCTTAGGTGTTTTGTATCAATTTTTTCAAAGCTATCTTATATACTCCTTGGTGAAGATTGGTCTTTCTGAGAGTTATTTGGGGTGTATTGGTGTGAGGACCAGGTATTTTATTTTATTTTTATTACAACTTTTCTCTATTTATGAGGTAACTTATGAACATGCTAAT
>JAXCLR010000073.1:27555412-27566302 GCA_035584095.1 Annona squamosa | reverse complement strand
TCCATGCAACGCGCAGGATCAGAGTCGAGTCCAACTGCCCTCGATGCTCCAAGCAGATGACCCTCCTCTTCTCCAACGACAGTTCCAGCTCCTCCGCCGTCGTCATCGAGGCGTCGGACCGGGAGGTGGAGGAGGATGGCGGGAGGAGAAGGATGAGGAGGAACAGCAGCGGTAGCAGGATTTTCGGCTTCCTTGTATCGGGGACAACGACGAGGACGCGACGGGGAAGAGATGGTCACCCGGCAATTCTTTCCCGCAGAGAAGACTAATTCCGGCGGGATGGCGGCGGCTCGGGTCGAAACAGTCAGAACGTAAGAGATGGTGACGTCGGGGTCAGACTCGGCCCCAGCGGCGCCGGTGCGCCGGATGCGGAGGCGGTCCTTGAAGGACTTCCGTCTGATCTTTTGCTGCGGACGGCCGTCGATCATGCCCTTGTAGGTGTCGGCATATCTGGACTTCTCGGAGCTGATGACGTCGAGGAGGGTGCGGCCGGGCGGGAAGGTGGTTTCCACGGCGGGGCTTTCATCATCCCGATCGTGGAGGATACTGCGGATGGTGGTAGTGCCATGCCAGTGGCTGCTCGGGCGACGACAGAACTGAGGCGAGCTCGCAACAGTTGGCCTGGATGGGGAACCGGCAGTCCTCTGCGATGTTCTGTCGGACGCCGTACCCGTCCTGGAGGAACTTCTTCATCTCTTCCCTGTTCCGCGCCTTCTTCATCTCATCCAGCACGGAGTTGCTGACCTCCCAAGCTGTCCTCCACAGGTCCTGGCTCAGATTGACCGGCTGCTCCCTCGCGACGGAATCCAAAAGCTCGTCAATGCTGCCGTTCTCCACCACAACCTTCTGAACCATGATCAGCAGCATCCCACCTTTGTTTTGGTTGTGCACCTGCAATGGCTTCCGTCATGGTAGAAGACGACAGTGGCTCCTTCGAAGATGACCAGCTTACTTGACGACATAACCAGAGCTTCTCGTCTTCTCGACAACGAGATTTGGATCCTTAAAGGAAGAGTTGCAGAGAACGAATCTGGAGTTGGAAACCGTGATGGCGATGATCTGCTCCGGCCCATCCAAGGTGGGGTCTGCCTGCTGAGCTCGAACAGCAAAGCTTTTGCTGCGGGACGTCAGCAGCTTTTTCGCCGCCCCGAGGCATCGTTCCGCTTCAGCTTGGTTCCTCAATAACATCTTCATTGAGAAGAAGAACAATGATTTTCTCAGAGAACCTTTGGCGCTCTTCTGTGTCGACAGCGATGCGTTGCCGATACGAGAAATTTGAGAATGAGGCTCTGATCTCTTTTAGCTTAGCTTTGGCGACTGCAAGTTCTCGGAGTGCATGAAGCACCCTTTCTATCGCTAACAACAGCCGCCCTTTTGGAAAAAGCCCGTCTGAGAGTATCAGCCGCTCGATCTGTGTCCTCAATCTCAGCCACCACTGCTTTGGGCTTGGAAGCCTTCGCCTCGTCGGATCCCTTCTTCTTGCCCTTGCCAGCAGCACCAGCAAGAGTTGTTGAAGCAGAGAAACTGTATGTGTGCGACAGTGGCAAGTCCTTCCCATTTTTTTTATTAATCAAAATATACCTCATCAAAGCTAATGTAGATACAGATCAGAGTGATGATAGTGTTCTCCTTGTGACCGATGATAGGTCTAAACCCATAGATGAGTGGATTTTGAATTCTGGTTGTTCTTATCATATGTCTTCCTATAAAGATTGGTTTTCCACATATGAGTCTTTTGATGATGGAGTTGTGTTGATGGAAAATAATGTTGTTTGTAAAACAGTTGGAATAGGAAAAATCAAAATTAGAATGCATGATGGCATTGTGAGAACATTAATTAATATAAGGCATGTTCCTGATTTAAAGAAAAATCTAATCTCTTTAGGCACTCTTGATGCTAAAGGGTGCAAATATTTAGCTGAAGGTGGAGTTATGAAAATTTCTAAAGGTGCTCTAATTTTGATGAAAGGAAAGAGGCTTGGTAGTTTATATATTTTGCAGGGAACCATAGTTACAAGTGGAGCAGCAGTTACTTCATTTAGCCTATTAGATTCACACATCACTAGATTATGACATATGAGGCTTGATCATATGAGCAAGAAGGGCATGTCAGTTCTGATCAAATGAGGTCTTTTATGTGGCCAGAGTACAAGTAAAGTTGAATTTTGTGAATATTGTATTTTTAGAAAGCAAAAAAAAGGTTAGTTTTACTTCTGCAGTTCACAGAACTAAGGATACTTTTGATTATATTCATTCTTATCTCTGGGGTCCTTCTCGTGTTCTGTCTAAAGGTGGTGCTAGATTTATGTTGACATTTATTGATGATTTTTTGAAAAAATTATGGGTGTATTTTCTCAAGAATAAAAGTGATGTTTTTCTAACGTTTAAACGGTGGAAGATTTTGATTGAAAAACGAATAGGCAAATAGGTGAAGCGACTTAGAACAGATAATGGTATGGAATTCTGTAATGCTGAATTTAATAATTTCTGTAAAAATCAAGGAATTATGAGGCATCGCACAGTCGTCAATACACAATAGCAGAATGGTGTTGCAGAGCGTATGAACAGGACAATTATAGAGAGAGCTCGTTGCATGCTCTCTAATGCTGGTTTATCAAAGGTTTTTTGGGCAGAAGCAGCTTCCACAGCCTGTTATTTGATCAACTACTCTCCTTCCATGACTATTGATCTCAAGACTCTAGAGGAGGTATGGTCTGGTAATCCCGCTAATTATTCCAATTTGAAAATATTTGGTTGTCCTACTTATGTTCATATGAATGATGAAAATTTGGAACCCAGAGCTAAAAAGTGTATTTTTTTGGGTTATGCTTCTGGGATGAAAGGATATAGAATTTGGTGTTCGGATCCAAATTTACCAAAATTTATAATTAGCAGAGATGTTACGTTTAATGAACTTTCTATGCTTAATTTAGGAAAGGAGTCTCCTATTCCATATAATACAAGTCAGGATATTGAAAAGCGTGTGGAAATAGAGATTGAAAATTTACCTCCTCAACCCAGCTTAGTAAAGGTGTCTAGCTTTACTCAAGAAGATGAAGAAACTATAGAAGAAAATATACCACCAACAGGTCCATCACAAGCAGAACCATATTCTATTACAAAGGGAAGATAAAAAGATAAATTAATAAACCAAAAAAATATTCTGATGGAAGCATGGTTGCTTATGCACTGACAACTGCAGAGACCATTGATGGTAATGATGATCCTTCTTCTTATTCTGATGCTATTTCTTATTCTAAATCTGCAAATTAGTTGGTTGCTATGAATGAAGAGATGAAATCTCTTTATAAAAACCAGACTTGGGAGTTGATTAAACCTCCCAAAGATAAGAAACTTA
The DNA here is from genome assembly GCA_035584095.1 of Annona squamosa. NCBI lineage: Eukaryota > Viridiplantae > Streptophyta > Magnoliopsida > Magnoliales > Annonaceae > Annona > Annona squamosa. Next base: position 27,562,944 of record JAXCLR010000073.1, on the reverse strand, counting down.
TTGGATGCAAGTGGGTCTTCAGAAAAAAAGAAGCATTCTAGGAGTTGAAAATATAAGATATAAAGCACGGTTAGTAGCTAAAGGCTACAGTTAGGTACAAGCTGTTGATTTTTAATGATATTTTCTCACCTATTGTTAAGAAAAATTCTATATGTGTTTTATTATCTTTAGTCGCTATACAAAATTTGGAACTAGAGCAACTTGATGTTAAAACAGCCTTCTTAAATGGCCAACTTGATGAGAAAATTTATATGCATCAACCTGAAGGATTTGTTATTGATGGTAAAGACGATCACGTTTGTTTGCTAAAGAAATCATTGTATGGGCTCAAATAATCTCCTAGGCGGTGGTATAAATGTTTTCATGCTTTTATGGTTACTCATGGTTATTTTAGAAGTTAAAGAGACAACTGTGTTTATTTCAAAAAATGTTCAGATGAGTCTTTTATTTATTTGCTATTATATGTTGATGATATACTTATTGCTGCTAAAGATATGTCTGAGATTAGCAGGTTAAAAGCTCAGTTGAGTACTGAATTTGAAATGAAGGATTTGGGTGTAGCCAAGAAGATTCTTGGAATGGAAATTCACAGAGATAGAAAAATAGAAAAATTATGTCTCTCGCAACAAAAGTACATTCAAAAGGTTTTGGAACGTTTTGGTATGCTTAATTCTTAACATGTTAGTATTCCATTTGTTGCTCATTTAAACTATCTACAGAGATGTCACCACAATCAGATGAAGAGATAAAATATGTCTCGTATTCTTTATTCAAGTGTAGTTGAAAGTATTATGTATGCTATGGTTTGTACTCGTCCAGATATTGCACATGTTGTCAGTGTGGTGAGTAGATACATGTCTTGTCCTAGTAAAGAACATTGGAATGCAGTCAAATGGATCTTTCGATACTTGAGAGGTACTTCAGATATATGTTTGTATTTGGGAAGAACTAATGATGCATTGACAAGTTATGTTGACTCAGATTATGCTGGTGATCTTGATAAGTGAAGGTCACTTTCAGCTTATGTGTTCTCTAATGATGGTTGTGCTATCAGTTGGAAAGCCGCATTGCAGCGCACTGTTGCTTTGTCTACCACAGAAGCAGAGCTTATGACATTGACTGAAGGTGTCAAAGAAACTTTATGGTTAAAAAGTTTAATGAGTGAACTCAATCCAGGTCAGACAATGATTGTTGTTCATTGTGATAGTTAGAGCGCTATGCATCTCAGTAAAGATTAGATGTATCATGAAAGAATAAAGCTTATTGTTGTCCGGTATTACTTTATTCGTGATGTTGTTGAACGTGGTTATATTCAAGTTAAGAAAATTGCTACTGCAGACAATACAGCTGATATGTTAACGAAATCACTTCCTGTTACCAAGTTTAAGCATTGATTGAGCTTGGTTAGAGCTTCTAATTCGTGAGAAGTAGTTCGTGGTGAAGTAGTTCGTGGTGAAGGTGGAAAATCCATTCTATTTTGAAGTTACTTGAATTCAAGTCAAGGTGGAGATTTGTTGGAGTTGACTTGTTATTCAAGCAAACCATTACGCAATCATCTTCCTATTAGAAGTCTTTTACATAACTAATACACAATCTTTATAATATACAATTCTTTTCATACTAGAAGTCTTTTGCGTAGAGTTTTCTCTTAAGCCTATAAAAGGATACTAGTTCTTAGGTGTTTTGTATCAATTTTTTCAAAGCTCACTTATATACTCCTTGGTGAAGTTTGGTCTTTCTGAGAGTTATTTGGGGTGTATTGGGTTTAAAGATTTTTTCCTTTTGAGAATTCTCCATTTCTTATAATATTGTTTTTGATAGTGGATTTTCTCCTCTTTCGCCCATGGTTTTTCCCTTCATATTGAAGGGTTTTCCACATAAAAAATCTGTGCATACTTTATTTCTCTTTCTCTTGTTTTCCTCATTACTTTGTTATTTTGTAGGATTATTTCCTAACAGAAACTAATCATGATTTGCATCAATATTTTTTCATTGCTATTATGAATGCCATTTGCAATCATTCACGTGTTAGAGACGGGACTTCTGTATCAATCGAGCAGCCAACAATTTTCGGTTACTATTACGCATTAGCAACGAAAAAAACTACAATAGCAGTGGTTAACCTGTGTTGCTATTAATGACATCTACTATAGTTATATGATCAAACTATGTATTTGCAAATGACCCTACAAATTACAATGGAAGAAGCGTTAGGACCTCGTCCCTTTCGATGTCTCCAATCTACATAAGTACTTTGAGAGTCTCCAGTAGTTGGATATTAGAGATGGTTATTATAGATGATTATTTATTCAATGAATTGAATCATTACTTAACAACGAATATTATTACATTGTTTTATTTTGCTTCAATTATTTGGTGGCTGTAGATTCTAGTTGCAAGATTCCTTTACATTATTGGTGTAATCTAATGTCAAGTCGGTTCGAACCTACTCGACTTGAACCAAACCGATTTTAAAATCAAATTCAGATTTTATTTTCGAATAGTTTCTTAAAATAGACTGAGTTTCAACCCGACTTAGAAGAAATCAAAGCCAATAACAGATTTAAGTCAACCCAATATCAAAACCTGATGCCTCCTAATTTGTTAAAAGAATTATATTAATTTATATATTAAGCATTATAACCATAATTATCATAAAAATTCTTCCATATAATTATAACCTGTTTAAACTATAAAACGTTTATGCTAAAACCTAAATATCATCTACATTTGTCCTAAAAAGTTTAGTCTATTGCATCTAAATTAACTTTGTTTGTAAATAATTACAAATGCTAACTCTTTAAAATTATTACATATATACTAATAAATTATGGGTGTGTTTGGTAATGAATAAAATTTTTTGTGAAAAATTTTGGAAAGTAAAAGTTGTCAAATGATGTGATATGATAGAGGTAATGATGAGTAGTAAAGAAGATAAAGTTAAAATAGATAGGTTTATTGTGTGGATAGTTGTATATAAATGATTGAAAAATAGGGTAGTTATATAGGAAAATGTGAAAAAATAATTAAAAAATATGATAGTTGTAGAGAATGAAAAGTTTTAAATATAAAAGTTTTAACTTGACATGTTTTGTTAATTGCCAAACGCACCCTATGAGATATAAAATTTTCAATTTTATTAAAATTATAAGATAAACTTTCATTAAAATAAAAAATATCATAGCATATATAAATATATTCATATGTAAATTACAAATAAATAAGTTATCATAATCAAAAGTATATTTTAGAATTAGTTGATTCGAATGCAATAATGTTCAAAAAGTTCATTATCTTTATTGATACATTTCAACTTCTTTTAGTTTGAGATTAGTTTGAATTTCAACTTGAAATTAAGATTGAAACCAATGCTAATCTAGTTCAAACTCAACCTGAACTCATATTCTAATATTAAAGTTAAGGTTTAAGTTCGCCTAAATTCAATAAATTTAAGGTTAGAGTTCATTTAAACTTAACACAACTTGTGCCCAGTTGTGCCCCACTTTACATCACTCAAATGCGAAAGACTTCGACCTTACTAGATTCTTTCGTGTTGTTCCATGGAATTTTGATGCTGGAGTTTTTTTTTTAGTCCATTAATACCTGACTTTTTTTAGTTCGTTAATACCGGCGTTTGATTCAATGCGAACTTGTGCATTGAGCTCAATGCAAGATTCCATGCGCCATTTTTCAAAAATTTATAACAAAAATTTTGGCATACATATATGCGCCTGTATGGTTCCACATATATGAAAATTTATATTTTTAAAAAAATTTGAAGTTTTTAAAATTTTCAAAATCAGAAAAATGCACTCATGTGTCTTCACATGAAAAAAATATATTGTTTTCAATTTCGAAAATTCAAAAAATACTTCAAAATTAAAAAAAAATATATATGAAAACTACATTTCTAATGCCCCCGTTGGTTGAGCATTCCAATAGGACAAACCAACAATTGCCACATGGCCTAACAACAATTTGATAATCTCCTACGGACTTAATGGTGACATGAAATACAAGACTTACAGTGTCTACTCAATACATTTTCATTCAAAATAAATAATAGATATCATTATAAGCATGTAAACACACTTACCTAAGTATTATAAATTCCACATTACAATCCACACTCCTATACATATCATGTCTACCATATAAAAGAATCTTTCACATCGTCTAATCATGCCAATAAGCATGACTAATAATCTAATAAGCAACCATACATAATAATAGTTGTATTCATATTCAAAAATATAAATGTAATATGCTCATTTCAAACGAATCCAAATCTAGACAAAGAGGCATTTAAATCTGTTGTTAATAAAAGAATCATAGCATGTAAGTTATCAAAAAGAAAATTAAAAAGCGTTAAAATTTGCTGAAATGCAACTCTAGGATTGAGCTCTCCCTTAGTCTCATCTCAGGTGCTCTATCATTTGGTCTGCAATTTAAAATATAATATAACGGCAAAACATGTAAGTTCGAGTAAACTCAATGAGTGCGTAACGGTAAGTGAAAAGTGAAAATCAAATCAAAACCTCAATGTACATGTTGTGCCCATGAATATGTATACAACGCAAATGGTCATGTACACACGTAAGAAACCAAGACTAGACTTATCTGATTGCATGCTAAATTACATGTCTTTTAGGAGTTATGCACAACCTCATCATCATATTAATCAAGAGTCATAAACAACTTTATTCGCTTGTCAAACAAAAGTCATTTAGAACTTTATCCTCATGTCATTCAAGAGTCATCAATAACCCTATTCAACCCAACCAACATACACTTCTATCACATACAGATATAGTGTCAATGCATCGATAACCCTACCAAATATCTAAAAAATCAAGTTATTATGTCCATAGCCATTTTAACAAAATCCAATTTTTTATCTATAACATGGGAAGATAGTCAATCGACCCAATCTAAGGCAAAACGTGTTACACAGTCAAAAATGCATCAAATACACCAACAAGCATACAAAATATGTGACCAACCAACAAATCTCCCAAATCCCTCATCAAAACCGTGGTGTCATCATATCACTTCTATATAGGTTCATTCATTTTCTTAATTTATAATTGATGAAAATTTTATTTATTATATTTAGCATAATTTTTATCATGAAGAATCATGCAATTTATCTAATATTAGTGTACATGGCCTGCATTTTCTATGCATAAATTAATGTGATAGAATATTCTAATCCTAAACATCTACTTTAAAGTTATGTTTTCAACATCCTAATTGTATAAAATATTATTATTATATAAATAAATGATTTTATAGAGCATTGTTATATTCTAATGCATACATGAACGTAGCTAAGTATTATTCATGCTTTATAAATGAATATAGATTCTTTTAAACAAATAAGACTTATGTACATCTTTAATTTAGATAAAACTTAATTAAACAAATGATATTGAATGAAATGAATTTTACATTAATCATCCAAGGGCACATGTAAGATGGAACTGCTCTCATGTAATCTGGCAGCTGACTTGGAGACCCGAATCTACTGAAAAAGAGGATTTCATGGAAATGGATTCCATTCACATTGGATCCCAAAAACCTTCCGTGCGTATATGAGGATTGGACCGGCCAAGCAGCTTTATTTTCGGCCGCGATTCGAATAGCGAGTGGTAGCTGCGTCGCTCTTGGGCTGCACTTGGCATTGTCCATACGATAGCGATTTTTTTTCTACAGTTGAGGTTGATGGCCGAAATATCAGATGCGGTAATGATTCTCCCGTAACGCTTACCTTTATTTTTTAATGTTTATAATATTTTTATCTATATATTTATTTATGATTCTAAAAAATACAAAATTAGTCTTGTTATCCATAACATTTATTTTGAATTCCTAATTAGAAGTAAATATTATGGGTATAAAAGAAATTTTTTCTAATTTATAAATTAAATTAAAAACTCTAAAATTAATACATAAATCAAACTATTTTTTTACACAGATGACAAATAAAAATTTTAGATGAGAAGAAACTTGATATTTTAGCTAATAAATTATTTTAGATATGATAAAAGAGGTGAAATTCAAGTTTTCATTAAGTTACTTTTTGATGATGAATGAGTACACGTAGATTCTCATTTTTATAACTTTTTTAAGATTTAATTTATTTTTAATATAAAATGGTATTTTTTGTTGTTCCAATGTTACACATTTTTCCTATTTAATATTGCACATTAAAAAATCTTACAAATATATAGTAGGTATATATATATATATAACTTTCATATTTACCTCATTTATAAAAAGACTAAAATTCATTGCATAAAAGATCCATGTCTCCCACTTAACGGAGGAGAATCGTCGACAAAAAATAAGGAAGATTTACGGGGAATAAGGGAAGATTTGGGAAGATATATGTGTTAAGTAGCATGTATTAATGTGGGAGCACAGTTTTCAAAATTAATAATTGATCCACTTAACGATCTTATTTTTCTAACTTTATTTCATTTCTGTATTTCAATTTTTTTTCTGACAATTACCTTCTAATAATTCTATTTATTTCAAATTTATCCTTATTATTTCATTTTTGTATTCCAATAATTTTTTTTGACAATTACCTTCTGATAACTCTATTTATTTCAAATATATCTTTATTATGTTATTTCAATTTTCAATAACACATTTTTAAAATTTTATTTTTTTTCACTTTCCATTCCGTCACCGGGACTCACCAAATTTCAACTTACCCAAACGTCCCCTGAAGCCGCATCGTCTGCGGACTCGACATTTTCGTAGGCCGAAGGCTGAAAGAAATTGAAGGCAATGTGAAGAAATAATGTTACGAGAAAGAGTAAAGATAATAATAGAAAATTATTGAATCAATGATGTTACGAGATAGAGTAAAGATAATAATAGAAAATTATTGAATCGAGACTGCGACAACAGACCAGCTTGCTGAGAATGACACGACATGCATAGCATTCTGCTCCAAAGGACGGATCATTTTAAAGTTTCAAACCCTATCTTATTTCGTCCAATGGAGTCCACTTTTGAAACATGACGGTGAACATAAATGCTTTCTGCAATGGGTATTTACAATTATTTCAACAGATATTTTTAACTGAGTTAAGAGACATATTGGCAAATTTTTTACAATTACATTGACATATAATTAATAATATTTTTGAATTTATACAAATGATGGACACTCCCAAGCCACTTGAGGAAGAATACTACTACTCACTTTTCACTTTTTTTTTTTTTTTTTTTTTGTCATGCTCATATGCTGTTGCCTACAATCTAACCCAGCACTTATCGTCCTCAGGCCAACTGAGTTACCAACAAACATAAATGTCAGGATAAGGCTCTTGTGCACCAATAAGTATTTTGCTCTACGGAGTCCATATGTAACGTGAGAAATAGTGACATTTCCATAAAAAAAATTTACAATAAAAAATTTATAAAAAATCCATAGAACAATGTGCACCAATAAGTATTTTGCTCTACGGAGTCCATATGTAACGTGAGAAATAGTGACATTTCCATAAAAAAAATTT
>JAXCLR010000073.1:27515332-27534016 GCA_035584095.1 Annona squamosa | reverse complement strand
GACCAAGTTATCTTTCCTTTGAAATACGCTTCTCTTATGTATTTGGTCCTCCAAGGTCCATTAAAAGAATGCATGGGTGTGTATAAAGTGTTGAAGTTGGGAGATGAGGATCCGTAGTCAGATAAAAACGGTGACCAAGTTATCTTTCCTTTGAAATACGCTTCTCTTATGTATTTGGTCCTCCAAGGTCCATTAAAAGAATGCATGGGGCTAGGAAGCCAAAAAAGACATTGAAGTAAACCTCGCTCGTTTGGACTTCAATTGCGTGGTTTCTTTTTGGAAATTCCTCCTGTTCATGCAACACTTGCGTATTATTTTTAATATATCTATAATATTTCACTAAATTCCTTTTATATTTGAACATTTTATTCTAAATTTTTATCATCCTCATATAGTAAAAATAAACATTAACTACCACATCGAAAGGACAATTTTATCGGGCCATAATTTCTTAATTGAAATGATTTAAATATAATATGACATAATTAATATTGGTAAATTACTAATTTGTTATGTCAAGTGAATTTAGTGAAGAGTGAAAATCATTTAAAGGGCATCAAGAAAAAATTTAAAGGGCAAAGTCATTTTTTTAATGAGATAGTTAATGGTTATTGTGATAACATATATAACATGAATTTAGGGTAAACTATTATAGTTATAGGATAATTTTTTAAAATATTATGGATATAATAAGAATTCTAGACAAATGTTATAAGTATAATAGAAATTTTGGTTTTCTTTTTTCATTCTTTAAAATCGACTATGCTCATATGCAACTAGGTTGCATAATAAAAGGTATTCAATGCTTGCTTTTTTAAAAAAAATATATTTCTTTCAAATCTAAACTGGGTATTATGTCTATTCATATATTTCTTTATAATGTCAAAAACCCCTTGGATTGAAAACTCATATTTTGTAAAAGTTAACATCGAAAGATAATGTTAATCTTTACGAAATATAAGTCCTTAATCAAAACGATTTTTGATATCATAAATAATAGCATGGTTAAGAATGATAATTGGTTCAGATATATATATATATATATATATTCTAAAATGAAAAGCAAGAGGTTGTATATCCCTTGCCAATTGCCATGCATCACGGTTGCATATGAACAAAGCATCAAATGAACATGGTTTCAACTCTTGTCGTCATGAATTTCCAATTTTCCATTCATGACTCATGAGATGCCCCACAACAATTATTTGAAGAGTAATGATTTCTTGTCGACATGAATTTTCATTCATAAAATGTCCCGCAACAATTATTTGAAGAGCAATGATCTCATGTACATAGTGGCATGGACACACACTTCATTTTCTTATTTTAAATCTAGGCCATTGATTATGTTTATCACATATATTTGTTTATGATGCTAAAAATTATTTTGATGAAAAATTTGTAATATATAGAAATTGAATATTTTTTGAGAACGAATATATAATTATTAAAAGTATATAGATTATATTTATAGTTTGTAATTCATAGAAATTTAATATCTTTTGATAATGAATGCACTGCTGTTAAAATTAGATAGTAACTCAGGGCTGAAGGTGCTATTTGTGAGGGCGACCGTGGGATTGGATCCCATGATGAGAAGTTTCGTTCTTGTGCCTATGGTGGGAGCTATGGTCTCTTCTTTAATGAGAGTTAGAAAAACTATAAAGGACATTCAAGAGTGATTTGTAATATAAAATGAGATAAAGATGTAATGATTCTTGAGTTTGATTGAATATGAGTTGAAATGAAACTTAATATAATACAACTAATAAAAAAAAACTCATCAATCTAAATTAACTACCTATTTTCTAATAATTTCTTCACGTCATCATATATAACTATTCTACTCTTTAATTATTTATCTACTACTGCACTATATATTTTAACTTAATTTTTTTCTCTTCTCTCATTTAATAAAGGTTTACACTAAAAATAACTTTTTATTCGAATATCAAACTCATATTTCTCTCTTTCACTCAAAATTTTTGCTATAAAAGTGGCAAAAAGTGTCATTTTAGTACTAAAGTAAACAAGCCCTTCCTTCAAGTCAAAGTCCCGGAATGTTGATTGTTGAATGCAATTTCAAAGATCTTCGAACATTATCTGTGGATGGCAAACCTTTCTAGTATACCAGCATTTTCTAACAAACTTAGTATCCCTAAAGACATTTGTGTCCAATGGGCTTCCAAGGATGGATCGAGCAAAATTAGATGAATGTGAGCATTTGTAGGCAATGGTAGCCTTTAAGCCAAGAGCCCTATGCAATCGACCATGGAAAATGACCAAGTAACTATAGCGAGGAGACAATTTTTGTTCTTGGTGAAAAGGCAATAACTTCAAGTAAGCATGATCATTGATTGAGAAAATTCTTCTCATGTGCATAACATTTTATCATAAATTTCTCTTATGCTTATGTTACCAATAAAATTGTTATTTATCCCAATGAAAAGACAATTTTGTTTATTTGAAATTTTATAATTGGAATAATTTAACCCTAATATGACTTGATTGATAATAATATATCATCAATATGTTGCATTAAATGACTCAAAAGTTATATTAAAGTTGAATCATTTTAATTAGAAAAATTTTATATGGGCAAAATCGTCTTTCTAATAGGTAGAAAATGGTTATGTCAACGACATGAGTGTAATAGGAATTTAGAGTTAAATGTTATGGACACAAGATAAATTAGTAAAACGTTGTAGGTATATTCGATATTAGATACAAATGTTATGAGTATAAAAGAATTTTCCCACATGTATTTGAAAAGTTTTCTCCACATGTTTCATCAATTCTTCATCCTATTTTACGTGAGCAAGACCTGGTCCTTGATCTACTTAGGTGCTATAACTTAGGGACTGTATATGTATATAGCTTCAAAATCATTTCTTTATGTCTTTATATATAATTATCTTATTTTTAATTATTTTTTCTATTTTTTGTACAATTATATTATTGTTTAATAATTTTTTTACATATTTTCATACAATTATATTAATTTTATTATTTTACTACTCATCATTGTTCTTATCATATTACATTATCCTCTTCCTTCTTCACAAAAATTTTCTCCCAATAACCCGCAATGTCAAACAAGATATCGATTGCCGCCTCTAGTTGTACGCTATAGACCATACGAAGCAGTGAAATAGCCACATTGTTGCTAAATATATGTATATGCAGCTATTTCTTCGCCAAATGCAATAATATTTTTAGTTTCACTAATAATTTTTCTTTTAGTGCATTGGAATGATTTTAGCTGTTCAAAATGCTAATAATATGCATGACGTTCTTTATTTTTTTGAATTCTATCAAAGAAACTGCCGCATTTGAATAGTATCAAATCCTTAATAGATCAAATCCAGATCCTTTTCATTTTGCTTTGCCTCAAAATGCCATTTAAATTCTACCGTCTTAGCCGGCTTATGGAGGCTTCTATAGAGCCTTATGATAAAGGGGCTTGATTATTTTCACTGTTCTAACAAGTATATTTTTTCAAAATTTTTTTTTATAAAATTATTAATGTAGATATATTTAACCTATAAATTAAGTTTCTCATTTCAGATATGTATATATATTTATTTTAAAATACAAAAATATTTTAGTCCTTTTATCATGTCACCTGAAATTGTATGGAAGGAATAACGAGGCAAATACCTCTACTCATTTGGAGCATAGGCCTCTCATCCTACATACTGTCAACTCGAGTGAGTCAACCACTTAGTTATCCAAATGGTAACATAAATATTGTGCAAAAAATAAAACAATTGTATTTGGGTTTACATATCAATGCGAAAGAAAATTAAAATTAAAAAAATAAATAAAGAAAGCAAGAGATTGAACTGCAATGTTCATGAAAACATTAAAGCATGACTTATCATGTTTTGTAGCCAAATTGAAAATTAGACTACATTTAATGTTTTAGGTAGCTAAATTTAATTATAACTTGTATATTTAGGTAGAAGATTGCAACTACTAAAGAATTTAGCTACAAGTCATGGTACATTTGTATGCACTTTACTCCTTTGCTATTACTTTTAGCACTTAATTATTTGAAGTGAAATTCATATGTAGGGTATGCTTGTTCGCAACTAATCTTATGCACCCGAGTGCACTAAGCTTTGATGCACCCAGGTGCAAAAACTTATTTTTATTTTTTAAAATTTTTTATACAACTATTTATCTAAGTGTATTTAATATTTATATCAAGTTTTAACATTTTTGAAGATTTGTAAATTTTTTTTGGATTTTTTTAAGTCAGTGACATTTTCGACTTGATACAATTTAACAGTTAAAAAATAAATTTTTGCACCTGACTGCATTGGATAACAGCTCATGTTTATTTATATTTAAAAATTTTCAAGCTAAAATTTTTCAATATAAAATATTTCACTTTTTACAACTATCCTATTTTTGAATTATTTTTCACATCTTCATATACAATTACTTTACTTTTCAAACATTTATAGATAACTTCTAATACAATTAATCTATCTATTTTAACTTTATTCTCTTTACTACTCATTATTATCTCTATCATATTATATTATTCTCTCAAAATTTTTAAAACTAAAAACTTTTTATCTAAAAATTTTATTACTTTCTAAGCACACCCATAGTCAAATTTAAATTCTTATAGTAAAACATTTAACTACATTGATGAATATTCATTATAGTGCTTTATAATCATCGATGGGGGCGACTTATCAAAAAATTATCATGGGACTGAAAGCAAGTACTTAGATCATAATCGGGGTATATTTTGGATCGATTATAGTAGAAAGTAAATGAAATAAAAAAAAGTGATAATAATGTATAAGCTATATCAATAAAATAAAGTAGATGTTACAACAAAAATAAAAAAGAAGTAATTCGAGAAAAACTATAAATTATACGTTAACATGGACAGAAAAGTTAAATTATTATATTAATTTAATAAGTCATGGAAAGGAAAAGCAAATTTATCGGTCGAAAAATATTTTAGGGATAGAATGAATTAATTCAAAACCAATGTTGGTCACTTCATGAGTTGTGATCCAAAAACTAATTATCACTTAAATCCACTTAATTTCATTTAAGCACAGACTAAGTAATAACATCGCGAAATGGGTTCCATCCAAAAAAAAAAAAAAGCATCGCCAAATGGGCAAGTTGGACTGAGCGGAATGCTGATGGCGAAAGGAGGTGAACCAGTTGTTTTTTGAGTTAGCTTGAAATGGGCCCTATTGCCGTAGCGAGAATGGGCTTGTGGGCTTTTCTCAGCACAACACAACGGAGTTGATACTCTTGCAGGCTCGTCAGATTCCTAGTACACATTCCGTTGGAATATTTTGTTGCTAATTAATTAAAAACAAACATGGTTGTTTGGAAATGCACTAGTGGAGGGATTGAGGACAATGACATACTCGTATGGGATTTTAGGGTTTTTTTTTTTTTTTCATTAGTACCTATGTAGTTCAGGACCTCAGGTGAATTCTAAGTGTATCATTCGTTTTTAGAAAATTGCATTCCTACCTATTTGCCTGAAATTATAGAAGTATCACTTTTATCTACTTCTTTTTAAAATGAAGAAAATGCCCCTTGTAAACAAATAAAATTATAAAACGCGAATCGAGGAATTTTTAATTTCAAAACGAGGAAAACTTTTTAAAAAGAGAAAAATTTGTGTATTTTATAACTTTATTTGTTTACATGAGAATTTTTGTCATTTTATTTATTTTATTTATTTTTTCTGATAGCCATTTTTAAAATTACTAATAAGCCTTTAATTTCGTCCAAATTAAACAGGTACGCATGCAAACCCTGGATTCTACCATGCACTCACCATGCCGGTAGGACTAAAATGCACGTGGATTAGGACTGTTCGGGGACTGTCCTCGTGGGATAATCTGTAACTATAAGGTAGGATGCACAGTTTACGAATTGTCACTTTTTCAATCCGCCTCCTGCCCAAACGCAGCAATGCCCACCCCAATCCCCGGATTTTGAAATAAAATCCCATTCTCAGGGCGTGCAAAACCCGTCGTTGCAGACTTGCAAAAAACCTGCCCTTCTGCAACGCAACAATTGCCTGAATTAACAAACCTAGTGCTCCTGAAATTAGTTTTTACTTTTTGAATAAAGTTGCATGAGTAAGTGTTCTTGAAGCAATTTCGTTTAATCTCTTCTGTTTTTTCTATATTAATTATTGATGAGAGATCCCGCAGTCTCATTATATGTAATAGAGCCATTTGCAAATATACATACATTGTATAATTATAATTATAAATACATCTACTTAATTTCAAAAATTGCAAACAGCCCCACATAATTTGACTACAACTACAAATATGCTCACTCCATTATGGCTTCGTCACCGCGCATTCATGATATAAGTATATTTGTAAATATATGACAAACTATGTTGGCATATTTGTAAATTATGTTATATGTATTTGCAAATATACTCATGTCATAACCCATGCCAAGCTTGACGACATTATGATGGCATGGATATATTTGCAATTATAATTAAACTATATGAGATTTTATAATTTCTAAAATTATGTGAATATATTCACAATTATAGTTGACCTTTATTAGTATATTTGTAAATTACCTTATTTAGCATCAATGTTTAGTTACGAGGCAAAGATTCATCAAAATTAAGGATATATATGAGTCAACTTGATTAAAATCTATAAATTTATAACTAATGTATTAAAATCTAATAACACTTTATAAAATCATTTGTCTACATAATAATGATACATTAGATGATTTAAATATTTAAAATTGATATTTAACATCAAATCATTTTATTATGTTTTTTATTGGACAAACAATAGGTTTTTCATAATAATATAAGAGAAGTGATCTTGTTCGCTCAACCTAAGTAAATATCTCGCTTAGCCCACATCAAAAAATCAGTTTAAAACATTTTTTGTTTTTCTTAATATACTTGCTTATCTAAGTATATTTAACATATAAACTAAGTTTTATCATTTTTGGATATGTGTATATTTTTAAAAAATTTTAAAGATAAGGGTATTTTAAATTCATATATATATTTATATATATACACTTTGATGCTTTAAAATTTCAAAACAGTATATACACATATCCAAAATGGTAAAACTTAATTTATATGTTAAATAAACTTAGATAAACAAATGTATGAAGAAAAACGTTAAAAAAAAAAATTTAATAGATTTTTTAAGGTGGGCTAAACAAGTTATTTGCTTAGGGCGGGCTAATAGGATCATTCCTCAAAATGTAAATGATATTGAATATAATAGATAAAGTAGATTTCTCACCACTAATAGGTTGAGAAATTTGAATAGAATTAACATTATTAGGTTTCATAAAGGAGGAATTCTGAAAAAAAAGAGCTGTTTTGTAAGTATTTATATTTATCCTTTAAATATTTCTTTCAATATTGTCCATGAATTGATAAAAAAAAGCCATGGAAGTGTTTAATGATGTTAAAGTGGTTGGAGTATGTGTATAAATTGGGAAAAGACACGTAGCAAGACTCTCTCCAACTCGGTTGGCCACAAGAAGTACACATGTTTGTCCAATGGTTTTACGACAAGATTTATTTATATTTTTTGAAAGTGATTAATGATGTGAAATATTAGTTTGTGCCCTTCAAATCACATGCACTTTTAACGGGTGAAGTTGCAACTTGGATGTTCTCCAATCAAGTGAGGCTGCTTTGTAGCTGGAGCTTTGAGTGCATGATCGACATGGACGGCACATTTCTAAGAATATAAAAGTTCAAAAAATAATATGTACGTAACCCCCTTTCTGTTTTACCAGGCTTCTTAAAAAGGGGTTAGAAATGAATACATCCAAAGGTTTATTTGCAAAATGGCCCCAGTTTTTTTGAATTTAAATACTTTTACCTATTATTTTGTTTAGGGTCACATTAAACCCGGATTTTTCAAGTCGAAACCCCCAGAGGGTATTTGAATTTTAACTTTGAGGAGTGATTCTGTTATCTTGGACTAAGCAAATGTCTCGCTTAGTCTACCTCAAAAAACTCACTTATAATATTTTTGTTTTTTTCTTCATACATTTGTTTATTTAAGTGTATTTAACATATAAACTAAGTTTTACTATTTTTATATATAGGTATATATCCAAAAAATCATTAAAAAATTATATACACATATCCAAAAATGATAAAACTTCGTTTATATGTTAAATACACTTACATAAATGAGTGTATGAAAAAATAAAAAATTATTATACATGAGTTTTTTTTATATGAGTTAAATGGGACATTTGTTTAGCCTGGCCTAATAAAATCATTCCTAACTTTAAGTTTTAAGATGCATAACTGACAGACGTTGATGGATGAATTGATATGGAATTTAATAAATGTTAGTGAGTATGTTTGAAAATTTTTAAATTTAATGGGTAAGCCTTTGCTTCTATATAACCTATTCTATTTTAATATCTTAATGTATTAAGGAAAATCTACTCCATATATTATATGTAGTACCGTTTATATTATTGTAGAAATGCTTTTGTTTGTATAGTATAGTTGTACATAGACCCATCTACAAATATATAAAATTATTGTAATAAAATATTAAATATAAATTTTAAAGTTGTATTTTCAATATCTAATAAACTAAAATGTTATTACTATGCCGATAAATGATTCTATAAAGTACTATTATATTTTAATATATAATATATATTGATTTAAATATTTTTCGTACTTTACACATGAATATATATTGTTAGCAAAAGTGACGCAGACACATGTTTAATGTATATGAAATTTGGTATCTTAGCTAAACAATAATATTAAATATAATGAATGGAGTGACATCGGGCATTGTGGTGTTAAAAATAAAAAGGTTATATGAAATCACATCTAATATGTACTTACATATAAGGAAAGCCTATATTCTAAAATTGGAGAAAATATAATTAATATATTTACAATTTATAATTTATCTTTATTATTATTATTATTATTATTATTATTATATATTGTTAATAACAGAGGTTGGATGCGTTAGATCATATAATGCATGAAGTGAATGTTTCTATAAAGCATGGTGTTATTAAAAATGATTCCGGCATGTTTACTTAACTCAAGAAACTTTTCAAATCAAAACTTGTTGTTTTAAAATTTTTCACTTTCTACGGTTATTTTATATTTTAAATATTTTTCTCATCTTCTTATACAACTACCCAATATTTTAATTATTTCTACATAATTACTCATACAATTAACCTATTTATTTTAACTTAATTTTTTTACTCAACATCATTATCCCTATTATATTATATAATTTTCTCAAATTCAAATTTTTCATCCGCAAGTTTTATAACTTTCCAAACATAATAAAAAATGGTTAGATGAAACACATCTAATACATAGAAACAAAGCTCATATTCTAAAAAAAGATAAATTACAGTCGGTATATTTAGAATTTACCCTTATTATTATTATATATTGTTAATGACAGAGGTTGGATGCACCAGATCCCAGGACTTCTTCTCATGCATGTAAACTGGAATTAATTAATTTTTTTGGTAACAGGCATTAATTAGTTAACGGGTAGAGCATTAATTAACGAAAAAAAACGCCACAGGCCCACAGCTGAGCATACTTGCACAGATGCAAACAGCTGGGCTAGTGTTACATAGAAGCTATAATTTTTTTTTTGATTGGCATATATTTTACATACATCTCAATATGTATTACGCTGAAAGTTTTGAGATATTCTTACAAATCTGGGAGATATTACTCCACCAAATAATCAGGAAGACACAGCTTCCAACAACTAAACGAGAGACCATTGCTCCCACAACAACCGGACGGGAGACCACAGCTCCCACTAATAATTTTTCCTTACTTTTTTTTTTTTTACAACTAAACGGGAGACCACAGCTCCCACTAATAATTTTTCCTCACTTTTTTTTTCGTTCGTGGCCGAAATCCCATGATGCAGGATTCGAACCTATGCCGCACCCAGCGCTGTCGGAAGTGACATCGGCGCTGCTCGGTTGGTGTAGAAGCTATAATTTGTGTAACTTAGTGTTGATCGGTTGGTGTAGAAGCTATAATTGGTGTAACTTAGTGTTGATGATTGGGTAAAATCTAATTCATTGGTCATATTTAACGTCATTTTTTGAGCTAAGAGACCAATTTTTATCCAAATTAAATGTGTTTATAGCCAAAATTTTATAAAAATAAATATATCATGGTACATTATAAACTTGTATATTAACTCTATTATACTATAGACATATTTAAACTTGTACATTAACTCTCGAAAGATGTCATTTTACAGCAAAAATTTTTTATTGAAAATTATTTTCAGTAGCATAATAAAATAAAACGCGTTAAATAAACAGAATGAATAATTTTAATTTAGAAGTATTTTAAAATTAAAAACTTCTTCATTAATACTTTAAGTATGAAATCATTACCTAAAGAATAAAGTGGATAAAGATAAAATAGGACATGTAGTTGTATGTAACCGTGAAAAGATAGTTACAATATAAACATATAAAGTATATTTGGATATTTCAAAAATTTTTTAAACAAAATCTATTTTATTTTTCAATCATTTTTGTACATCTAACCTATCTATTTTATTTATTCCCTTTATTTCTCATCACTACCCCTATTATATTAAATTATTTCTCATATTTTAAAATTTTTTCTTTAAAAATTTTTATCATTTCCCAAACATAACTTTAGTGTAAAAATTAGAATAGTCAAGTGATTAATTCATGTTAAAAAGTATACAAATTTGTGGTGTAAAATTTTTCTACATACTGCTAAATTTAACCTTAGTAGTATAAAAAGATATAAAAATATGATTAAAAAATGAAATAGTTATAGATATTGAAAAGTTATGCAGTTGCCGAAAACACCACAAAATAACAAATTTCAAAGAAAGCATATTCTCTGTGAATTTTGAGCCAAAAGTTCCTCTATATATATCATGCTATATTTTAGGCTAAAATATATTATTAATTTATTTTCACCATTAATTGTATTTTTTTTTTCGTAAATGCATTTTTGCCATTGTACATCTGGACAGACTTCTGTTAAAATTTGAAGCCTGGAACGATTTCCCGCACTTAAGAGTAGCTAGATGCATAGTTGCATACATGAAGGGGGACGTGAACGCAGACCCAAAATTAATCACAGACCCACACGAGAGCGCACGATTCAAAGGATCTGCTTCAAAAATTGGCTAAAAAGAGAGGATTCGAATCTCTTTTGATATCACTTGACTAATCCCTGGAATATCTTCCGAGCTTTTCTCAAAGTTACCGGCTTGAGTCGAGATGATGTGTCTTGTTTACGAAGGTTTTTTATTAAATGCACCCTGTTGTACTTAGCTACGGTGTATTTGGGTGTATTTAACTTTTTTTTTTTTTTTTATAAAACTACTACTCTAAGTGTACTTAAGACAAAATAAATTTTATCATTTGTGAAAATTTGTACATTTTTTCGGATTTTTTAGAAGCAAAGATTTTAGTAATTTTTATCAAATTCAAAAAATATATACAAATCTTCAAAAAGTAAAACTTGATACATATATTAAATAAACTTAAATTAATTGTTAATTGGTGCCCCAACTCTAAGTGCACCCTGGTACACTTACTAAACTCTAAAATAAATTTCAAATTAATCCGTTGAAAACATATTAAATTATTCATTTATGTGATATCTTATTTCAATGTAGGGTGTACCACCTATATTTTGTAACCACCTTGAAAATTAAATTAAAAATTTATTTATTTATTTAGTTTAAAATCTTGTATTTGAACATAATATCGAAAATCATTTCAATCAAATTTAAGATGCGAAGAACGTTTTAAATATTTGTGTAATTATATATAAATTATGAAAAATATGTATATCCCTAAATGTATTAAAATATGATGATAGGTTATGGAATCATTTGTCCACCTAAAAATAATGTTTTAGACAGTTTAGTTACTGAATAAACTGCCATTTTAAATTGATTAGGTGGATTTGATTTTGATTCATCATCAAGGCAGGCCCAAAATGAGCGTAACACATTGAAATATTCAATTATGCCTGCACCATTAAAAAATATATAAGAGCCATAGAATATTAATAATTCAAACTGTTGGCTCACTTTCATATGGTTAAAAATCTTAGGGGGACCAAGGTCTCTTAGAAATTTATAAAGGATACCTTAGTTTCGTATACAAATATTTTTTAATTTTTTAATAAAAAAAGAAACGTAATTATCACCTAAAAATAGTGTAGCGAGCCACAAAACTAAATCACAAAAATATATTTTAACGGATTAAGTGATTAAGCTTTGTGGTCCTCCAATATTTTAAGATAATAGTCATATTCTTAGCTTAATTTTTATTTTAAACATAATTAACAGGTTAGATTTAATCAACGAAATCATTTCAGCACTGAGGGCTCGGAAGTCTCAAGAGTCAAGAGTAACCGATTCCCTTGGGTCGTGCCTAAAAA
Source organism: Annona squamosa (assembly GCA_035584095.1). Classification (NCBI taxonomy): domain Eukaryota; kingdom Viridiplantae; phylum Streptophyta; class Magnoliopsida; order Magnoliales; family Annonaceae; genus Annona; species Annona squamosa. The sequence continues at coordinate 27,521,532 of JAXCLR010000073.1, read as the reverse complement.
TCTTAGTTTACACATTTTTTTAAAATACGAAAAGTTGGATTCTATGCATATTTTAAAGTGGGCCTTTAGGATCAGAAATTGATTTCAATTAATTTATGTCAGTAGACAATTTGTATCATGCTGTATTCAAAATTTTGAGTATATAATACTGCTGATTAGATTAGACCAAAAAAAAAAAAAAAAAAAAAAAATCAGACATAAAAAACAGAAAAAGTACCATATTACGAAAATTTATAATTATAATATTTTCTATTTCTGTTTTTAACTGCAGCCATATATATGACATACCTTGTTTACTTATTTTTATGTTTTTAAATGTGAATGGTGCCGGGCTTTTATTAATTTTTAAAAGTTCGTGAACGGATGTGATATATGCTTTGTGTGGCCCGCTTTTGGCTTAAATGAGATTTTCCATTGCCAAGAAAGTTTTCCAATTTTTAATATTTTTTTATATTTTCAAATGTAATTTTTTAAATTCTCAATATGATATCCATGGTTGCATTCATACGCCATTAAGCACCTTAACTCCTAGTAACGGGCTGGAATGTGGGTACGCTTTAAGCCGTTGCTTGATATAGAAAAGCTCCATCTTATACAATCTTATGCGATTTGCAAATACAGTTTAGAAATCCATATCAGAGTCTATGAGATGCTCCGAGCAAACTGAGTCCACTGACTTTTTTCTCGCTATTTCCTAGACAGTGGCCTAGTGCTAACGGTGGCGTTGACGGCCTAGATTTCCGTGTTTTGTCACCACTACAACAATCCAAGGAATGTCCTCTTGTGACAGTCCTTGAGCTGCTAGCTGAGCTCTATGTTCAGTCCACGTCCCCCTGTTGTATTATTGGCACTTCGGCAGACAGCCCGCTGTCGCAGCTTTACAAGGTTCAAGAACTGTCCTCTTGAGACAGTACTTGCCCTGTACTGATCCTAGCCGCCAGAAACTTCCCGGTTTGGGGGGTGGGGATGGGCGCGGCGGGAGCCGGAGCAGGAGCGGGGGAGTGGGCGGGGCCGGGCCGCGGCAGCTGCCGGGAACGTATTCAATAGCCAATGGATTCACGAATTTATTTATTTATTTATTTATTATTTTTTTTTTTTTTGAGAAAATTTATTTATTATTATTAGTTATGCTAATTTGATAGATGTATTTTTATCTCGATCTTTTTACAGTTTTGTTATTTTTCACATAATTATGAATTTGGCAAAAATATCTTTTCTTATACAGGCACGCTGCAAGCTTTTATATGACCGGATTATATAGAAGTGATTTTGTACAATCTTATCAATTTTTGACTACGAAAAATTTAATTCATTCATTTTATTTAGTATCATTTATTTACTTAGGACACCAAATTTCATCAAAATCTAATATAACAATACTTTATAAAATCATTTATTCATATATTTATAATATTTTAGATAATTTAGATGTTGAAAATACTACTTAAAATTGATATTTAATATTAAATTATTTTATTACGTTGATTTTACATATTTGCAAATGGAATCCATATATAGTAATACTAGACAAATGAAAGGATTTTCATAATAATATAGATGATGTGAAATACAATGGATGAATGAATTTCGATAAATCATCTGAACATTAAAAATGAAGGAAATTATATAGAGAAAGATCATAGAAAGCTCCCAATTTTTATAAGCGGAGTGTGCTTTCTATAAAAGTAAAATTGTGTCAAAGTAGAAATTTTTTTTGCAATCCTCCCTAACAAATAGTAACAACTCTATTTTCATAATCATTTCATTGATTTATTTTTATTCTCTTTATTTTCACCAATTACTCATATAATGTTATATCACTTTTTCATGTTACATCAACTTTTAAGTTAAATCAAATGCATCATTTGTCATATAAAATTTATTAATGACTAATTAGTCAATCTTTTGACTAGCTAGCTTAAGTTAATTACATTTTGTAGCTCATTTAATTAAATACTTTTAGACCAATGCAATAGTAATCTTATATTGTATATTATATAATATAGATGATTAGCGACTTAAATAATAACTATATGCTCTAAAATTGAATATTTTATCAATTATTTTTTACATTTATTTTAAAAAATCTTTAATTTTTCTAATCCATAACCATCATTAGATAAGCATTAAGCATAGCGAGGTATGCTTTAAGAGTATATTGCATTAAGCGTTCACAAATTTTAGTCAAAAACTAATTAAGGCTTCTTTTGACTATGCAGTTCTCACTGTCAAGCTAATAATATGGACTTTTGTGAAAAATAGTTTCAATTTACTTCTTTTAATATTATTTTTTAAAAAGTTATTTCAAGATTTTCTTCAAAGTATTTGTCTATTTAAAGATATATTTGGAAAATAATAAAATATTTCATGAAAAAATTTTCAAAATAGATAAGTTAGATATAGAAAAAGTTGTATAAAATAATTGAAAAGTAGAATAGTTATACGAAAAAAGTAAAAAATAATTAAAAATAAGATAGTTATGAAGAGTTAAAAATTTTTAATTGCATAATTTTAATTTGAGATGTTCTTTTTGTATCAACAAATACCTCCTAAATAAGGATTTTTTTAAAGTAAAATTAAGTACAAATATTTAGTGACTCCTCCCTTCACGCTGCTGCCATCCTATACATAGAAGAGAGGAAAAAGGACTAACATACGTCAAATCATTAACCGATCAGAATTCTTACACGGTTGGTCGGATATAATAGACGTTTTTATGCAACAACATTAATAAGAGAGGAAAGAGAGATGGCGAGAGAAATTCAAATAACCCTATCACTTGAAAGAATCCGATCGGTGCGTGGCACGTGAGAATCTCTGACGCTGCCTATATAAAATTGCCACGTATTGGTAGTTGTATTCTGTTATAATAAAGGGGTTGTTTAAATTTTTTGTTGACATATTTACTGCTCTTCCAAAAATATAGTTTTTCTATCTTATTCAATAATTTTTTTTATGTAAGTATACAAAACCACAAGTGATCTAATGTTACAAATCAATGCATGTAAACCCAAATCAATACATGTAAATCCTTACAATACGGTGGAATAAAAATAATACCCTTACTACTGAAGGAACAAGTAAATTCTCACAACACGGAGACATGCTATTACTAATATACTGCTCTAAAAAACTATTATACATTTTTGCGCTTGGGATGGGTCGAACCTGGTTGGCAAGTTATATGAGACAAAGTCGTAACCACCGAGGCATATACTCAGTGGCTACTCAATAAATTTTGGCCTCAAAGAGTAGAAGACTATACTCCTAATACAAACGGGAGCTACAACCTCCCTTAATAAGCCTCTCTCGGTTTTAACCTAGGTCAACTAGCACAAAACTAAGATGTCATTTAACTAGACTATGCCAATGGTGGTGGGTTACTTAAATTCTTGAAAACACTAAAAATAAGATGGGATATCTAAATTTTCTCTTAAATTATGTTCATGTTTTAATTAATAATGTAATCAATTTGAATTAGTTAGAATACTTTGTCTAAATGGTACAAATAAACATTTAGATGGACCACATAAAATAGTATATTTCATTAATAAATTTATAATTAATTTTTTTTGTTGTACTATCTTATGAAGACCCAACAGATAATTACTTGGATAAGCTTTTATTAATAAAATAAATAATGTATTGTATGTTGCGATAGAAATTTTTTATGAGAAAATAGTATATTATATTGGCCAGGCGAGTCCATAAACAAGAGGTTTACAAGAAAACTATGTGGGCATCTCTACCATGTGTTACAACCATCTGAATTTTGTAACACAAATGTAGCTAGCAGGTGTACAACTTCATTTCCAGCCCTTAGCGCGTGTGAGAAGTAGACATTCATATAATTCCTCACTTGGCGTTTTATATTTGGGATTATGTGGCCAACCTGTGATAGAACATTGCATTAATCATTTAGGAAACTTACAATTAGTAGCGAGTCACTCTTAATGTCCAGACATTGGACTTGCAACTCAACACCCTATTCTATTCCACATCTTATAGCTATTGCCTCCTTTGATAAAGCATGTATGATACACTCCATTTTCCAAGATCGTGCAGCAAGAAAGCAGCCCATTGAGTCTCTCAAAACATCATCAATACCTTTACACTCTCCCTTTTGATTTCTCTTCCCATCAACATTAATCTTCATTCTTCCATTTTTTTGGTTTCTACCATTTTGGAATTAGAGTTATGTCCAATAAGCTTCTTTCAGTCAAGTGATTTGCTGCTTCAAAATTTTTCTTATGTGATCTGCACCACTCAATGATCTGTTCAAAAATTGGCAGCTCTCTATTCTCCCTTAATTGATTCCTTAAAAACCAAAGCTCCAAACGAAGAGGATGAACAACGTTAGTCTTTCACCCATTGTAGGCTCTGATAGCTGCTTGGATATGCATTTAATTGCAAATCATGGAATCCAAATGTTGCAACTTTGAATCAATTGCTCTCTAAAGGGTCTTGTTTGCCGACAATAAACAAATTGATGGCTTAAGTCTTCTGTTTGGTTTTTGCAAAAAACACAATTTAGCTTAACAGGTACCCCCCTGTGTAGCAAATTTCTTTTGGTAGGGAGGGCATTTTTAAAGAGTCTCCAACCAAAGAGTCTGATCTTTGCAAGAATCTTTGCTCTCCATATGCTTTTGAAAACTCTATTTTCTAGGGCATTTTGAACCCCACCTCTATTGCAAGGATTGCCTGTAAAAAACTCATGTTAGTTCTAATTAGCTTATAAGTTGATTTCACACGATAGACCCCATCAACTTTAGGCTGCCAATACCAAGAGTCTTTAGTTTGTTGGATAGGAACTAGAAGTAAATATATTGTCCTCTAACCCAATTCTCCTGCTACAACCATGCTTTTCTCTCTATCCCAAGTATCACTTAAGGGATCAATGAAGCTATGAACCTATTCAAAATATGAAATATGGATGGGCAAAGGTCTAGCCTTCATAATTCTTCTCTTAGCCTATTTGTTCTAGAAGAAATGCACTAATTTTTCATCCTCAATTCGCCATCTTTCTTCCTCTTGTACAACAATTCTAACTTTAGAATGCACTTCCATGTGTATGAGTCCTAAACATTCGGCTTGCAGTCCCATAGGCATTCATTTTAGGAAATACTTAGCTTTTAAGACTTGATAGCAAAGCTTATTTGTATTCTTTAGTATTGTCCAAAACTGTTTTGCTAATATCACATAATTGAATGCTAAGATATCTTTGAAGCCCATTGCCCTTATCTTTATTGGTTTACATATCTCCCACCATGACACCCAACCAATCTTCCTTCTCTTTCCAATTTCATCCATCGAAATTTGCTAATTATATAATTTAATTCATTGAAGAAGTTCTTTGGGAGAAGGCAAAGACTCATTTTATTCTATTAAACCGCTTGGGCTACTACCTTTAGAAGAACTTCCTTTCCCTCCACAAAAAAAGGTATTTTTCTCTCAATTCTTGCATTTTCCTCCACAGCCTTTCCTTTAACCCCTTGAACATCAATGTTTTTTATTTTCCCAACCACACAAGATGACCTAGATAGGATTTAATTTCAACTCCACTAGATCCCAATTGTTCTCTTACCACTCCTTTTTGGCTTTAGCTTGTGTTGGTGCTGAAGAAGAGAACGTGTATGTCAATATTTATGACTTGGCCCGAGTACTCTCCACATATTTTCATGTGTTCAAGCATTCTTTGTACTTCCATCTTTAAAGTATGAATTTCGTTTAGTCCTCTTACCTCATATTCTTCTTCTTCTTTTTTTTAGGATAAGATACCTCATCTAATTTTAGTTTGGAAAGAATCTGCGATTGAGAGTGTCAAATAGATAGTGCCTTTTCAAGGTGCGTTTGGCAATTAATAAAATATGTTAAGTTAAAACTTTTCAATTTAAAACTTTTCATTCTCTACAACTATCATATTTTTTAATCATTTTTTTACATTTTTCTATACAACTATCCTATTTTTTCAATCATTTCTACACAACTATTCACACAACTAACCTATCTATTTTAACTTTATCCTCTTTGCTATTCATTATTAACCCTATCCTATCACATCATTTGACAACTTTTATTCTCCAAAATTTTTCATCAAAAGTTTTATTCATTACAAAACACACTCTTAGGGTGTGTTTGTTTCACATGAAAAAGTGTCAACTAAAACTTTTCCATCTAAAACTTTTCACTCTCTATTATTA
>JAXCLR010000073.1:27495080-27511711 GCA_035584095.1 Annona squamosa | reverse complement strand
GTAAAAATTGATACATATGTTAAATAAATCTAGATTAACCATTGTATACAAAAATTTTCAAAAAAAAATAAAAAAAAATAGGTGCAATGCACCCAGGTGCACTGAATTGGGCTCCAGTACTCACACGGTTGTCAGTTGGAAGGTACACCTAGTCCACTTCTTTTGGATCGACTCCGGATTCCGGACATATTTTCGACCGTGCTATGAAAAACCATTTCGAAATAATTTCCCCCGTTCAGGTTCGGCTAATTTGAAAGGGCAAGGCCCAAATCCAAATATGTTTGTGCAGTAACGGGCCCCTGCACTGTCAGGATTCCACGAAGAAAAGCTACAAGCAATGGAAGATTCACGGTCTAGTGGAGATGACGTCCGATAGGAAATAATGATAATTCGCGGACTCGAGCGGTGAGCCATGGCTTGGAAGATATATGACACCTGACGGTCGTTGTTGTCGTCTTGTTTGGCAGATTCGCGAGGTGAGGCCAAAAGTCACGCTAGTGGTTCGAATGGCTGCGTCAGTGGCTAATTACGATTACATCGTCGATTGGGAGTTTCAGACGGACGGCCTCATCCGTGTCAAGGTAATCCTATCGGCCTTTACATCTTGAAAGCACATTAATATCTTCTTTTACATGTCGCATCCCATATTATGGGATGCTTCAAGCTCTAATTCAATTCATTTGTCTCAACAGTCTGGATTTAGTTCAACTAATACATTTTGAGAAGTTTCCAATTACTGACTCCAAAGTATTAACGTATAAAAGTACCTACTCATGTTTATGCATATAATAATAATATAAAAAATGGTGCACTACTTAGGTTGAAATTTATATTCAATTCTAAGCAAAAACTGGGCTGATTATTTGGTTCAGATAAATGAGGGTTGATCGGGTGACAAAAAAATCATTAAATTTTTTTTTTAATAGACATGTAGAATTAGGACTCCAAAATTACGAAAATGTCAATGCATTTAAAAATAAAAAATGCAAAAATGATAAAAAAAATTTATATGTTAAATACACCCAGTTTTTCATAATTATAAAAAAATCAAAAAAAATATTTTTGGAGGGTGGGCCTGACACATGAGATCACGCCTCTGGAAAAATCTAACTCGCTGTACGTACGCCTCTGTCAAAATTCTAAAACACTAACAGAAGACTTCTATATGAAGCCCAACTTGCAAGATTCCCACACGAGTGTGCTCCAAAAGCATCAGAAAATATTCCGTGACTTACTAAAAGGTGGTTGATTTCATCCGGCACTGCCTTCTAAAAGTCTGAGGTGGATTGATGGATGTTGGAGCACTCACCGAGAAGATATTAGTGAATGTCAACTTCATCTGCATGTCCACATACAAAAACGGCTTAGAGATTTTTCTACAGATAAAAAGGCCCATATGAAGTGTAAAATATTAAAGGTTTTTTTCTTATAATAATAATAAGCTGTTTGAACTTGTTCTTCAATGGGCCCTCTAGTTTTTATACTCTTCATGGGCTTATGAAAGCTAATTAAGACCCAAGATATTTACTTAAGCATATTAAAGATCATTAAAAATCCGAGCACTAGTGGACTTCCATAGAAGTTATTTCAAAATTCAGAGTCTATAAAAGCACATTGAGGGCCTGGGCTTTAGCAAACATCAATCGAGTCCAATAAACTTTAATAAAAATGATTCAAAATTATTTAAAAAATGTAATTTAACAATCGAATTATTTATTTTTAATGAGTTAGGAGACAGTGAGGGGGATCGAATTAACCTTGCAACACATGGTGGTGTGATGGCAGGTTGGGCTCAGTGGAATATTGATGGTGAAAGGAACCCCTTTCAGGAACCTTAATCAGGTGACCAACCATGAGGAATTATATGGCACCATTTTGTCGGAGAACGTGATCGGCGTCATCCATGACCACTACATAACGTTCTACATGGACATGGACATCGACGGCTCAGATAATTCGTTCGTGAAGGTGAATCTGGTGAAGCAAGAGACGTCGCCCGGAGAATCGCCGAGGAAGAGCTACTTGACAACCAAGAGACACGTCGCAAAGACGGAGAAGGATGCGCAGATCAAGCTCAAGCTCTACGACCCATACGAATTCCACGTGATCAATCCATTCAAGACAACCAGGGTTGGGAATCCTGTCGGCTATAAAGTGGTTCCCTCTGGAACGGCAGCAACGCTACTCGAACCTCACGACCCTCCACAGCTCAGAGGGGCATTCACGAAAAATCAGGTGAGTTTTAATACACTTGTTCGGTGTTCTATTTTGATTTTCGAAAATAAAAAAAAAATTAGAACACACACTTTTTTTTTTTAATGCTTGTGTATCTCACCTAGATTTTTCGCTCTTGAAATTTGGCTTTTTAAAATTTTTTTCTCGTATTTTATTTTATTTTAAAAATAAAGCCGTAAAAGATTTGCATTTTCCTCCCCCTTTCAAAGATTTTTTAAATTGCACCCATAACTAGAATTTGCAAAAGCATAATCGTTTATGGACACTGTTTGCATAAGCACGCATGTATTCTGAGAAGTCAAGATTTCACCGTTCAACCCACCTAGGTATCATCATAGCTATGGCTAGTGGATCAAATGATATAAATGAACCTTAAACAAGCTCACAAAATATTTCTCGCACTAAAGTTTTAATTTTTGCTACCTATGTTCATCACGTAGTCAAAATTCGACTTTCATAAGTATGTGCTGTTTTTGGAAAGAAGTTTATATCTGCAAAATTCATAGTTATAGTAGAAAATGCGCAAAATTGCAAAAATGGGGAGATAAATGAAATATCAGTGTTGTCTTGTATCTTACACTCCACATTTTGGTCGTTTGTTAGATATGGGTGACTCCATATAACAAGAGCGAGGAATGGGCGGGTGGGCTCTTTGTATACCAGAGCAAGGGAGAGGATACACTGGCAGTTTGGTCCGAAAGGTGTACTATCATTTTCTTCCGTTTCTATGGGTGCCTTTCTCTTGTTTTATATATGTTTCGCTGCATTTACTAGAATTTCTTACACTGGGGATGGAATGCAGGGACCGGCCAATCGAAAATACGGATATTGTTGTATGGTATACGTTAGGATTCCATCATGTACCCTGCCAAGAGGACTTCCCCATCATGCCCACCGTGTCTTCTAGCTTCGATCTGAAGCCCGTGAATTTCTTTGAGAGCAATCCCGTGTTGCGAGTGGCTCCAAACTTTGAGAAAGACCTTCCCACCTGCACTGCCTCTGCAATTGCTTGATCCAGTGAGAATTGTAGCTTGATCGATGGATGCATGCCTGCTTATACATGTGTAGCGGTTTGAAGGGTGCATATATTGGGATGTGTTTATGTTTGCAGAATAAGTTCAGTGGTGGGATTCATTCAACGATGCGAAATGAAGCTTTTCAATGGCTATATGTGAGGTTGCAGAAACAGTAATTAGGATTAGAAAACTTCCCATCTGATCAATGGATGTTCCTTTCAAATAGTGATTGCATTATGGGCGTCTTTTTAATCTTGATCCATGGAAGTGTCAGCATCGGCGATAAAAGAAAAGGATTATCTTAAAAGAGAACGATTCTTTCTGAGACCCGTCAAAAAATATATTTTTTTGTTTTTTTTTTAATTTTTTTTTATAAACATATTAATTTAATTATATTTAATCTATAAACCAAGTTTTACCATTTTTGGATATGTATATATATTTATTTTGGATTTTTAAATACAGGGGTAATACATATTCAAAAATGCTAAAACTTGTTTTATAAATTAAATATAACTAGATTAACATGTTTATAAAAAAATTTCAAAAAAAAAACAAAAAATATATTTTTTGACCGAAAGGATCAGTGCTCATTTTAAAAAACCCAAATGGACAGTGAAACGGGTAGATTTAATTATACAAGTTTGTAAAGGGTACTAGTCTAATTAAATATCAAATCAAGCATAAAGTTTTTTTATTCAAGGATTCTACAGTATAATTGTTCTATACAAATAACTATAATGCACCTAACCTAACACATTGTATTAAGCACAGTAACTGGAATAGATTTCATCATATCATTTTAAGGGCCCCAAAGAAGTGATGTAAACTTTTGTACGACATGGTAAAGAACCAAAGAGAAATAACTCCCAAATAAATCGGGCTAAAATGCCCCCAGCACCATTCAAAACCTTGTCTACTGCTTTTGGGGCTAATGGTGCTGCCGGCAAAGGCTGACTGGTTTAGGGTTTGGTTTTAAGTAAAGCGAGTGTTCACTTTTATTTATTTGTATTTCGAAAACCTTGAACTTCTGATGCACCTCATCCATTTAATGGGCCTCAAGAGGTTGCATTGCAATCAACCAACATCTCACTGTAGGCTTGGTCCTAAGATGTCGAAATCGGTTGAAATGATTTCGAGTTGGCTTTTTAATTTGGGCCTGGCCTTCATCAAACGGTAGCAGAGCATGGAGATAGCATCCCAAGATTTAGGGTCACGGTCTTTCTTTTTTCTTTCTTTTTTTTTTTTATTATTTTAATTGACGTCCTTAACTCACGATTGCATGATGAGTTTACTACTAGGCCAAATGGGCCGTTGAATTTATAAAGGAACGTGATGTCAGTTGTAAGCCTGGCTTATTTTTTGTATTTTTTAAATAATTTAGGTATGTTTAATTTATAAATTAAAATTTACTATTTTTGTACAAGTGTATATATTTTTCTAAATTTTTAAAAGTGGGAGTTTTTTTTTTAATATATGCGTATTTTTTTTCGAAGTTTTAAATGCAGGGGTATCTTAGTCACTTTCATCATCGAAAATGACTAAAATATTTTTTATGTTTAAAAATTCAAAAGATATATAAATATCTTTAAAATGATAAAATTTAGTTTATAAATGAAATACACTTAAGTTAACAATTTTATAAAAAATAAAAAAAATAAAAAAAGGAGTTATAGCTTAGGGTAACAATTTATCTATAAAATCTAACCCATTTTTAAAAAAATTTATAGCTTTTTTTTTATCAAGACACGTGTCTGGAACCAACTTCAAAGACCTCTCACACACTCACGATAATCACTCAGTCATCCGAGTGTGTTATGACATTGAAAAAGTTTCGGTGGCCTAAAAATTAAATCTTTATAAATAAACATTTTAAAACGTTAAGCTTTGAGTTATTTAATTTTGTCGGCCACTAAAGCTTCTATAAATAGATATTTTAACTACTGGATTTAATTTCATAAATCAATCAATTAAAAGGATAAGATGAATGGACCAACTTCTAAATTACCAATCTTTCATCAAAATTACAGCATTAATGGGAGTGGTTACCACGTATGGCCGTGGTTGTTACTTAAGTAATAGCCGATAGTTATGACTACTTTAATTTTTTTCATTTTTATATGGGTCCAGGCGTATGTAGTTCATCGACCAAAATTTATGATTTTTGAATTTTTTACGCATTTTTTTAATTTTCAAAAATCGACAATTTTCATTGAACAAATATTGTTGGTTGTTGAAATTTTGAAAAAAATATAAAAATTCAAAAATGCTAAATGTTGGTGTATGAACTAAATAGATTGGTGCGTACATAAAAAATGAAAAAAAAAAATAGAAATGCTCAAAACAGCCGAATGTACATGATCATTGCTCTAATTAGGTACATTGTGCAAGCTCTGTCTATAAAGTAGATAACCACGCATAAAACACGCTGCAAGGATCAGCACACAATGCCCCAATCTATATCTTTGGGTGACAGTGTGAGTCTGCAACACCGCATGTTGAGCGTAGTTACTAGCTAGCAGCAACTCGCCCCGGATTAGTTACTCGAAGGACGACCCAACATGTTGAGCATAGAGGTCAAGATGGGATAATCTGGGTTTGGGGATGGCAACGAGCGGGACAGCTTTCTTCATCGTGAGGCCGAATTTCTCAGCGAGATCCAACTCCACGCCGTCTGGCATCGACCACTCGAACGAATGGAGGAGCGAGGCCGCCACATACATGACCATCTTCTCCGCCATGGGCAAGCCAGCACAGGCTCGCCTCCCCGACCCAAAGGGAATGTAGCAGAATTCATGGTTATAATCCCATCTCGGCTGCGGCATTGTCAAGAACCTCTCGGGCCTAAATTCCAGCGGACTCTCCCAGCATTCTGGGTCTCTTTGTATGGACCACGCATTCACCCAGACACGGGCCCCCTTGGGAATCGTATAGCCTCCCACGACGCGTTCCTCTGTCGGACTTCGAGGGATCATGAAGGGAAGGACTGGGTGTAGCCGAAGAACTTCCTTCAAAACTGCCTTCAAGTAATGGAGCTCGGACAAATGCGACTCTTCGACTCTCTTGTTCTGGCCCACGACGCGATCTAATTCCTCTCGAACCTTTCTCAGTTTCTTCGGCGCGTTCATCAGCTCTGACATGGCCCATTCGATTGTAACGGAAGTGGTCTCGGTCCCACCAATTACGATATCCTGTTAATTGAGAAGAGTCGAAGAGTTTGTAAATTTCCATCGTTTTAGGTCAACTTGTTACTTGTCTTTCCTAGTTCAATTTTCGTACCTGGGTTGTTGAATTAACCTTAGAAAGCGATTATCGTTATGATCTTATTTATTTTTTAATTCTTATTGTGTAATTGATAACCTAAATCACTAATTTATATTATTAGTATGACATAATTATTATTCATATTCAAAACGAGCAAATACTTCTGTGCAACATACGTCATTGAAGTCTTCGGTATTGTTGTTCCATTTTGAAACCTTTCAATGATTAAAACTAAAATTAAATTCGCTTTTCTGTTTAAATTAATTTGTTCTATTACGTTACTAAAAATCCTTTTGATCAAAGTATTGGGTGGGTCACACCTACTTAAAAGTTAAAAGTATTACAATCATATATAAAAAATTTAAAAATCACTTCTATATAAAATAGGTATTAAATCAGGTAATTGTGTTACACGAATTGCATACCCGTATCACTTTTATAAAATGGACCTGATATTTGACCTGAATAAAACTCATTGTCGTAATCAAATAAATAACTTCAGTTTAGGTTCATGATATTGTTACCTGGGCTAATATGAGTTTATGTTAGTCCTTGCTAAAACATTTTTTTTTAAGTCTTTTATGAAAATATCTTTTCAAGTATATTTAGCTCAAGATATACTAAGTTTTACAGTTTTTGGATATGTATATATTTTTTATTTTTTAGATACAAGTAAATACATACCAATAAAAAATCATTTTCATTCCCAGAAATGCTGATTCAAAAAAATAAAAATATGCTCATATATTTAAAATTATAAAACCTTATACAAGTTAAATATATTTCAAAAAATAATTTAATGAAAAATAAAAATATTTTAAGAATGTAGTTGGGAAGTAATAAAACTTTTGGATGAAAATTTTTTGATTTAAAAGTTTTTAAAATAAAAAATAATATAATATGATTGAGGTAATAACGAGGGATAGAGAAAATAAAATTAATCTAGATAGATTAGTATGAATAGTTATTTAGAAATTATTAAAAGGTAGTGTAGTTTAGGGGTGTTAATGATTATGGTTTGGGTTGGAATTTTTGAATAAATGGGTTATGATTTGCCAACCCGTTTAACCATTTAATTAAATAAACGGGTTATGGTTGAAATTATATAATCCATCAACCCGTTTAGTAATTTGTTTAACTCATTTTACTCGTTCAACTCATATGACATATTCAACCCATTTAACATATTCAACCTATTTAACTCGTTTAACCTATTAAAATTATATATATAAATGTAAACTCTTTAATTACTTTTTCTTGCTTAGTCTTTCTTCTGCTACTTAATTTTTATTTTTACTGTTATCATAATTTTATTTTTCCATTATTTCCCTATTTTTATTTTCTCTGCACCAAAAGCATCCTTTTGTTCGTTTTTGTGAGATTATCATCTGCTAGAGTTTAAGTTTTCATGCCTTTTTTATATAATTTGTTAGCAACCGGCCAATTTATTTGTTAAATGAGTTGTAAATAGAGTTAGGGTTGAGTTTTTTAAATAAATTAATAAATGGATTAGGATTTGAATATTTTAAATAGGTCAAGATTAGGATTTGAATATTTTAAATGGATCAGGATTATGATTAAACTGTAACCCGTCCAACTCGATTCATTAACATTTCTAGGGTAATTATATTGAAAAGGTGGAGAAATTTTTTAAAATAAAGTAGTTAAATATGGTAAGCATTTTTAAATTGAAAAGTGCTGTTATTAAAAAAATACATCCTAAAAATGCAAGCTTTGTCCTGGACTAACTGAGCTTACGTTATGATAGTTTTCTCGAGCTATCGTAACTTTTTAGTTAAATAATCAAAATAAGGCCGGGAAAAAATAATAATCAAAATAGGCCTAAATAGGATAACAACAATGAAGACTTCATTTTGCTTTAAAATATTTATCTTCGAAATATAATAATAATAATAATAATTCGTTAATTAATGACTGAAGGTTTGATGGGCAGCATGTATCTCAAATTCCATACCTTGTTTCTAATGTAATACAAAGGATTATTCCAAAAAAAGATCCTTCCATCATACGCCGCCTAAAAATTATATTTTTATTTTTATAGATGCGTAGGTTATATATAGATATTTACTCACGTAAAATTTTATAATCTTTCGAATTTATTTGCTATTTTTATTTTTTTTAAAAATTAGTTTTAAATTTTAAAAAATACAAAGTAGATGCTAAAAAATTATCAAATTTTACAGGAGAAGGATCCAGATGAACTCACGTATATATACTGTATACACGCGCATCATTTTTTAAAAAATATTTTTTTGCTGTGGCTTTTAAATCGTACGACAAGACCATACCATAAGGATGGCTCTGAAGTGATTCATGGTGAAGTGCTGCTTCTGCTGTTGATCATCCTCCATAAGCTGCATCAGCAGCTGCACGAAATCTCTGCTTTCTCTGTCCTTCCGATCCCCATTTGTTTTCACCATATTCCGCCTCTTCTCGACGACTTCGTCAAATATCTGATCGATCCACCTCCACAACCTGTTCATTCTTCGGTTCAGCCCTTGCAAGTCGAACCGGGCAAGAAACGGGAAAACATCAGAAACGTTGGGCTCTCCCATCAGCTGCACGGCCTCCTCCACCACACTCCGAAACTCCTTCCCGACGGTGGCCCTCTCCTCCCCCTCCAGCGTCCCGCCCCACATCATGTTCATGATCACGTTAAGGACGGTCAAGAACATCTGTTCCCGGATGCTGATGGCTGTGCCGGCCTTGGCGTAGACCTCGGCAACGGTGCGGCAGACCTCCCGCCGGCGCAGCGGGTAGTAGGACTCAAGGACCGGGTTGCTCATCATCTCGCGGACGAACAGCCGCCGTTGGATCCGCCAACTCTCGCCGTAGGGGCTCCACGCGACGGTCAGGCCCCCATACGAGAGAGTTCTCGCCGTGATCACCTCGTCCCGGTTGGCGAAGATGGCGTCGTAGTCCTTCATCGCCGCCTTCGCCAGGGGAGCCGAGCTGAGTACCACCGTGAGCTTGCTGCCGAGGCGGAGGCTGAAGATCGGGCCGTAGGTCTTTTGAAGGCGGGCAAAATAGAGATGGAGCTCGGGCTCGACGAAGGGAAGGCAGCCGATGATGGGCAGGCCGAGTGGGCCCCGAGGCAGCGGCGCCTTTCTGTTGCTTCTGGAGCGGTGGATGAGCCAGGAATACCAAGAGATGGCGAAGATGGTAACGACTGCGGTAAGCAGAAATCTAGCATGTCCGTCTGTTTTGCCGGACGCTTCCAGCCACCATGACCATATCTCGGAAGCAGACAACATGGCTTTTGCGGTTGTTATGCCCACGGAAGCGTGCAAATTTACAAGCAGGGAGCTTGAGCTGGATTAAATAGCATTTTTCAGATAATAATATCTTGGGACTTTTGTCTGAGAAATTAGTTAGCTATTAATAATAGGCACTGTTCACATAAGTTTTTTTTTTATGAAACTGTTCACATAAGTTGAATTAGCTCTAGCGGCCCTACTTGCACAATTTTGGGATCAGTTTGTCCATTTTCTTTCTTCTTGTTTATTTAATAAGGGCTTCGTTTTTATCAACTCCTTATGTAATTGTCTTTATTTTTAATATCTTAGCATTCGTTGAAAAATTCTTTTCTTTTATTATATTTAGTATTATTTTTATTATTAGGAATTTTTTTAATTTGTTTAGTTTTATTATATATATATATTCCATTTATAAATGTATAAAATCAACGTAATAAAATAATTTAAAAATAAAATATTAAAATTTAAGCCATATTTCCAATATTTAAACCATTTAAAATATTATTATTATATACGAAATTATTATATTCTAATACATATATAAATGGATTTAAGCATTTTACCTAATTTATACAGGAACATATTTATTTCTAATAAATATGGCCATGCCCATCTTTGATTTGAATAAAACCTAGTATTATAGCTAAATAAATGAATGGATTATATTTGCACCAACCATCTGCATTTTAAAAATAGCTGACGTTCCATAAAATCTTGAGCCTATTTAATAATATTCATTAAGATCATTTTACTCATAAATTTATGCGCGTCACGTGTAAGATAAGCGTTTTAACGGGTATACAATCATTCTAAATAATACCTTTTTAATTTTAGCGGATTTAAAATTCACTCTAAAACTACATTTTTTTGATGCACACTCTAAAACTATATTTTACTCTAAAAGAATATTTTTTAAATCAAATTAGTATATTCTTGGATTTTTGAATATGATATTTTGAATACGATCTAAATAACGAATACCAAAACGTTGCACATGGCCCGCGGTTCAACTTGTTAAGCTAAAGCTGAATTAGGTCTATGTGAACACAACCCAATAATATTAATTAGCACATCCATGCATAGACAACTAGATCCCATTATTTCATATTACAATCATGATTAATAATGTTTATGGGAGACAATAATAAAGGAAAGATAACAAGCTTTTACCAACATATTTACGTGGAAGACCAAGCTCTCACGTGTTGGACTCGCGCGGGAAGTCGGTCACGCATCGCTGTCCATTTTTGCATCGCACAAGAACCACAGAGAGCTGTCGCCGATTGACACTGACAACTAGATATTGATTACTAGGAATGGACCGCTACGCGTAGTCGCCTAATTAATAGCATGCACTATTGTGTGGCTACTAATGATACACGGGTGCAAACCTTGGGTGGTCAATCAATCATGCAATGGTTAGAAATAAGGCCAATCGTATATTCTTGGACGGATGCTAGGATCAGTTCCGCAGGCAAAGTAGATTACGTTACGTTGTTGCCTGGCGGCAATGATCCTATATCATCCATCCAATGCTATTATCCAAAACTGATTACGCCTGTTGCTGGTTGTGATATGTGTTATTCCAGTCAACTGAGTCAAGCGATTTATATTTTAATAATTAACAAAGTAGTTAAGGATTTTAATGATATAATCAAAGTAAAGTCATCACATACAGTTAGGGCTACAACTTGGCCCGGGTTGGCCCCCCACGGAACCCTACGTGTTAGAATTCACCCTTCTACCACTTGAGCCCGAAGAACCCGAACATGATGAACTCAATTTATAAATATAATAAAGTTAGGATTCGAGTGACCCTGCACCCGAAAAACTCGAGCCCGATTTCAATTTTATATGTAATATCTAAACAATATTTCTTTATTTTATTGTATTTTATATTATTTATATTTATAAATACATGTTTTACATATTGTAATTATATTATAAATAAAGTATGTCATTTTTATTTTTATTTATCTTTTATTTCTATAATTTTCTTCATTTATCTTTTTTATGTTAAATTTTTCTAAATATATTCTTGATAGATGAATTATTTTATTAGCCCGGGCTAAGCAAGTATCTCACTTAGCCTACTTCAAAAAATTCATTTATAATAATTTTTTATTTTTCCTTCAAACACTTGTTTATCTAAGTGTATTTAACGTACAAAATAAGTTTTTCAATTTTTGGATATATGTATATATTTTTTTAGATTTTTAAAGATAAGGGTATTTTAAATACATATATATACAAATCTTTAAAAATCTCGAAAAAATATATACACATATCTAAAAATGATAAAACTTATTTTATATGTTAAATATACTTAGATAAACAAATTTATGAAGAGAAAAACAAAAAAAGTTATTGTAAATGAGTTTTTTGAGGTGGGCTAAATAAAACATTTGTTTAGCCCAGGCTAATAGGATCACTCCACTTCTTTATATTATTATATTTTTTAAAAATATGTGGTTTGACCATATATTATTATGTTTACTTATATAATTTATTATTATTGTACATTCATATAAATTTTTAAACCTATCACTATTAAATAAAATGTAAATTTATCAACCTAAATTCCAATCCAAAACTTAACCCAAACCTGATTTTCAAAAATAGGGTTAGGGTTTAGGTTTTACACATAGGATTAGGGTTAGGATTGATGTTTTATAAATAGGATTACGGTTAAGGTTAGGGTTAAGGTAAACTCGAGTTTCATGAGCTCAAGTTGTACCCCTACGTGCAGTGCATAATAGCAATTGATCATTTGCTGACACATCACCCTGATCATCTCCTTTTCAAACGAAAGAAATTTTAAACACAAGGAACATCATTCATATATGTTTTAAGAGAAAATGTCGGATATTCACATATACCTATGAATTTTATTTCTAATTCTACTTATGCCTATAAATTTTCAAAAATTCTTAATATACCCGTGTGTTTTGTCTAAAATCCTACTTATACATATGATGTTAGAAATCCATTAAAGGGGCTACTAACACCCTTATAAAATGACTGATATGCTCAAGTCTTAATATAATTTGAGGTTAGATTGCACATAACTAAAAATTTACATTTAGATAATGCATGATTTTATAGTTGTAAAAGTGTGAAAAATTCATTTGAATGTGAATTTTTAGCTATAAAATTATGATTAAAAATGGACGTTTTTGTCATTTTACATGAGTAATAACAGCTCATTTAATGAATTCTTAACGGTGTGAGTATAAGTAAAAATTTAGATAAAATATGTGAGTATATTAAGAATTTTTGAAAATTTATAGATATAAATAAAATTAAGGATAAAATTTATGAATACACGTGGAATCTATCCTCTATCTCAATCACCGTGAAAGAGTGGTGGAATGAAAACTACTCGGACGCCTAGACAAGCCCTACCCACTAAGTTCATAGCCACGCATAAAACATCTACTGAAAGGAAACATACACAGGTCAACATACAAGGCCCAAAACCATATCCTTGTGTGACCGTTTGGTCTACAGCACTACATAAATACAATAGCTAGGGAAATACCAACAACACAACCATTATATACTAGCTAGCAGCAACTCGCTCCAGATTAGTTACTCAAAAGGACGGCCCAACATGTTGAGCATAGAGGTCGAGATGGGATAATCTGGGAGTGGGGATGGCAACGAGCGGGATAGCTTTCTTCATCGTGATGCCGAATTTCTCAGTGAGATCCAACTCCACCCCGTCTGGCATCGACCACTCGAACGAATGGAGAAGCGAGGCCGCCACGTACATGACCATCTTCTCCGCCATGGGCAAACCAGCACAGACGCGCCTCCTCGACCCAAAGGGAACGTAGCGGAAGTCATGGTTACAATCCCATCTCAGCTGCGGCATCGTCAAGAATCTCTCGGGCCTAAACTCCAGAGGACTGTCCCAGCATTCGGGGTCTCGTTGTATGGCCCACGCATTCACCCAGATACGGGCCCCCTTTGGGATCGTGTAGCCTTCCACGACGCATTCCTGGGTCGGGCTTCGAGGGATCATGAAGGGAAGGACTGGGTGCAGCCTGAGAACCTCCTTCACGACAGCCTCCAAGTAATGGAGCTCGGACAAATGCGATTCTTCGACTCTCTTGTTTTCGCCCACCACACGATCCAATTCCTCTCGAACCTTGCTCAGTTTCTTCGGGGCGTTCATCAGCTCTGACATGGCCCATTCGATTGTGACGGAAGTGGTCTCCGTCCCACCCACCACGATGTCCTGTTAATTGAGCAGAGTCGAGTAGTTTAGCAATTACAATCATTTCAGGTCAACTTGTTACTCTTCCATCCCAATTCAATTTTCATACCTGGTTCGTGGATTTACTTTAGAATATTATTATCGTTGTGATCTCATTTTTTTTAAAACTTTGATCTAATTTTGTAATTTTCACTATGTATAATTGATAACACCAATCACTTAGGTAGAATATAATGAAGCTCAATTATATACGATACATCGTGTCTTATTTAACCTGTGATGTGATGATATTGGCAGGGGCTCATCTCAAAAACAGCAACACAACTGCTTTTTCGTGCTCCCACGCAAGACCGGGTTTATCTCTAGTCCGGACTGCAACATAAGGCTTTCGAAAATGCGATTGGACGTACTTCGCCGATTTTTTAAAAATTATTTTATTATATTGTTACCATAAATATATTTAACACGTACATCGATTTTTACATTTTTAGATATTTTATCTGATCTTTAAAATAAGCGCCATTTTTAGTAATTTAAAATTATTAAAATGTCACCAATTTTTTAAAATTTCAAAAAAATTTAAAAAAAATCTTCAAATTTTGTGAAAGTTTATATATATATATTAACAGTTATATAAAAAAAATTAAAAAAAATAAATAAATGTATGCGCGCATGCTGCAACTGCAACCCTAAGTTTTTGGCCATGTCTTTGCGGTTTCCAGCTTGTAGCATTAAATGAGTACATTAACGACCATTGCCACGTCAGCAACATGACTGCTTTGCTCTCATCGTGGGGACGTTTGGCAGGCAAGCAGTGGCGGTGGGGTGGGATGTGCTTAAGAAAATATTTTAAAAAGTAGTATGGCTGAGGTGTGTTTGAAAATTAATAAATTTTTTTATAAAAAGTTTTAAATAGTAAAAACTATCAAATAATGTAATATAATAAGGATAATGATGAGAATTAAAGAGGATAAAGTTAAAATAAATAGGTTAATTGTACGAATAGTTGTGCAGAAAATTATTAAAAAGCAGAGTAATTATATAGAAAAATATTAAAAAATATTGAAAGATACGATAGTTACGGAGATTGAACGGTTTTAATAAAATTTTTAACTTGATATTTTTTATCAATTGTCAATTAAATCCTAAAAAAATAATAAAATTAAAATTAAAATTAAAATAAATAAAGTAATTGAAAAAAATATAACTAAAATATATAATTGTTGCGTTATAAAATTATTTATTAAAAAATGTGCACTCTATGGTGTCCCACCCCTCTTACAAAAACACTATACCAATCGTCCTGCTAAACTCTCGTAACATTTAAGCAACTGAGCATGGCATGGTTAGCTAGGACTTGTGCTAGCTCATCTTCCACGCAAGTTCGACTCCCAAGTCAACTACGTGGCATGGGAGCTATTGTCCTCTTGATCGAGAGCAATAATCTCCAGTATTAAGAGTTAATTTTCTTTTTGATATTGATATCGCGGAGGAAATTTGTAAGGATTTATGAGGCTATTTTGCAAAGAAATTTGTAAGAGTTTTCATGAATTTGATTTGCAAAAATTTGATTGAGGGAAGTGAGATATTGTAAAAAATGATTCCGAAACGTAAAAAAAAAAAAAAAAAAAAAACTTTGGCCTGTTTAGCAGCCCCGAGCGAAAAAATTATTCTTTTATTCGTAAAAGCATGCCTATCTAGTTTTTCCCATAAAGCCAAAATTCATGGCTTATTTAAAATAACCTATGTGCACAAATTCTTTTATATATAGAAATTAAGCCTAGCCAAACAGAGCTTTAATAATCATCCAAGGGTGCAACTTGGACAGGGTACTCATGGGTACTCACAGACCCGATCATGGGTATGGGTAGGGTATAAATTATTATGCACCACCTCCAATAGGATAGGGGTAGGGTAAATACGCTGAGTACCCAGAACCGAACCGCATAAGTACTCATATACGTAAATAATTAGGTGTATAATTATATATATGTATAATATATATTATATAGTATGTATTATGCTTTGTCTTTGATATCTTATGTGCACATATATTTTAACAAATTCGAATTTAAATTAATTTTGCACCTTGTTAAGTATAAATTTAAATGAATTTATATATATGTCATTGATTTTCCAAAGACTCTTATAGATACACTTATAACTTATTATTATAATATATTAATAGTTTGAATGATTGAGTCGTGATCAATGTTGTCAGAACCGAACCGGTTATTGAACCGGTGAAGGAATTGGTCTGGTTCGAACCGGTTTAACCGGTTAATCGAACCAGTTCGAACCGGTGACGTCGGCATGACATATTTTATGATGTCATAAATATTATATTTTTAAAATTTTAAATAAATATATTGTTAAAATTATATTTTTATTAAATTCTAAATATATATGTTAGATTTTAAAAACCACAATATAAGTACAAAACATACTTGAAAAAATTTTTACAATTAAATAACTTATAATAATATAAAAATTAAGAATATCTCCTATGTTTAGCAAAAAATGAAAAGTAGAAGTCTATAAACCATTAAATTTAGATATCATTTAATTAATTATAATATTTTATTAATTATATTATAGTTTTTATTTGCTACATTA
>JAXCLR010000073.1:27480789-27494980 GCA_035584095.1 Annona squamosa | reverse complement strand
AAAATTTTGAAGATATGGGAGTCAATAATCCTCAGTCTTGTAGAGATTTTTTTATAATTACGTAAGATTTTAGGATTGTTTAATAACATAATTAATATTATAGCATTGTTTAATAGCATAATTGAATTATTGATAATTTGATATTATAAGAGACGCACGCAAAAAATTAGGCAAAAAAAATTATGTATTAATGATTATGTACATGTCCTACGGAAAGAGGATTTCTGACGAAAGGTAAATAAGATAATACAAAGAATATTGAATTTCATTAATAAAAAGTTTCATACATGTTTCCAATTTCTTGTTTTCTTTAGACTAAAATGGGTTAAATTTTCCCATTTATAATTAGTCACTAATCAAATTGAATATTTTAATTAGGACATTTCTAACCAGTTGTAAATGTTCAGTCCCGTACTTAGATTACGGATACCATTATGGACTACGATATATGGATGAAACATGCACGGGAACAGTTTTTGCTTTTTTTAACCATACTCGCTAGAATGGAATGCGGAAGACTTCGGAATTCAGATGGAGTTCTCTCAAAAGTCGTGCATGGCCTTTGCTGTATTTTACGTCATTTTCCTTCTTCGGCCGGCGCGGGCGCGGGCGCGGGCGCGGGCGCGGGCGAGATTATTTCTTCGACCGGTCGAACCCGGTTGGGCAGGCTCTTCCGATTCAACCGCCGGTTTTTAATATATAAACCG
Source organism: Annona squamosa (assembly GCA_035584095.1). NCBI lineage: Eukaryota > Viridiplantae > Streptophyta > Magnoliopsida > Magnoliales > Annonaceae > Annona > Annona squamosa. The sequence goes on along the minus strand of JAXCLR010000073.1, from coordinate 27,494,273 downwards.
AACCTCACCTAAACGAACCAGAAACGGACCGGTTCCTGGTTCGGTTCTAACAACACTGGTCATGATGGTCTATACTTCATATTTTTATATAACAATATAAACAATAATATATGTCTTCATGATTTTAAAACATAAATGAGTATTATTTTACATTATTTAAAATAATATAGAAAATTTTTAAAAATATTGTATTTAAGTATTAAATAAACTGAATTAGAACCAAAACCGAAACCGACCCTGTGGGTAATGAATAGGGTAGGGTACGCTGTGATTCGAAATGACAAATGGATAGGGTAAGATAAACCTTTTACAAATAGAATACGGGTAAGGTAGACCACTGTCCGAACCAATCCGAATCAAGTCCACTTCTATCCAACGGCCATCATCACGGTAAATAAAATTTACGTATCTAAGGTCAATAAAATACCGTGCATGCATCATATATAACCGAGTCTTAGATAGAATTATGATTTCTATGCATGTACGCAACACATACATTGAAGTCTTTAGCATTTTTGTTCTTTTTAAAAACTTTCAATGATTATCTTAAAATTTATTTGTTTAAGTTAATTGTTTCTATTATATTACTAAAAATTTTTATCAAAGTTTTGGATAGCTATACCTACTTTAAAGTATTTATAATAATATAGAAATTATAAATCAATTAGATTGATTTAGAATTTGAAATACACGAGTATATGAGAAACTATTGTCAAATTTTGTGAGAATTTTTGAAAGTTTTTCAAAATTTCTTTATGAAAATTTCACATGTATTTAATTCATATAAAATTTATAATTTTTGGACGAGCATATATATATTTTTTTATTTTCAAAAATTAACATCTTAGGGAGTATTTAAGTCCTTTTTATTTCAAAAATATTAATGTTTTGAAAATAAAAACATGTATAAATATTTGAAAATTGTAAAACTTAGTACATGAGTTAAATATACTCATAAAAATATTCCAAAAAAGATCTTTTTCTTTTATAAGGTGACCCAAAAAAGCCTTTTTTATTGTTACTAGCAGATGTCCAGGCTCTATTAAAAAATTAATTAATTGTTAAATTTTAAAAATTACCAAATTTAGTATGGGAGAGATCAGTTAATTGTGTGTGCGTTTGTAATTTTCAAAAAAACTAATTTTCTTTTAAATCGTACGACAAGACCATACCATAAGCATGGCTCTGAAGTGTTTGATGGTGAAGTGCTGCTTCTGCTCTTGATTATCCTCCATGAGCTGCATCAGCAGCTGCACGAAATCTCTACTTTCTCTGTCCTTCCGATCTTCATTTGTTTTCACCATCTTCCGCCTCTTCTCAACGACCCCATCAAATATCTGATCGAACCACCTCGACAGCCTCTTCATTCTTCGGTCCAGTCCTTGTAAATCGAACCGGGCGAGAAACGGGAAAACATCAGAAACGTTGGGCTCTCCCATCAGTAGCACGGCCTCCTCCACCACCCTTCGAAACTCGTACCCGACGGTGGCCCTCTCCTCGCCCTCCAGCGTCCCGCCCCACATCATGTTCATGATCACGTTGAGGACTGTCAGGAACATCTGCTCCCGGATACTGATGGCCGTGCCGGCCTTGGCGAAGACCTCGGCGACGGTGCGGCAGACCTCCTGCCGGCGCAGCGGATAGTAGGACTCAAGGACCGGGTGGCTCATCATCTCGCGGACGAATAGCCGCCGTTGGATCCGCCAGTCCTCGCTGTAGGGGCTCCACGCGATATCCAGGCCCCCATACGAGAGAGTTCTCGCTGTGATCACGTCGTCCCGGTTGGCGAAGACGGCGTCGTTGTCCTTCATCAACGCCTTAGCCAGCGGAGCCGAACTGACCACCACTGTGAGCTTGCTACCGAGGCGGTGGCTGAAGATCGGGCCGTAGGTCTTTTGGAGGCGGGCGAAGTAGAGATGAACCTCGGGCTCAACGAAAGGAAGGGAGCCGATGATGGGCAGGCCTGGTGGGCCCGGCGGCAGCGGCCTCTGCTGCTTGCTGCTTTCTCTGGAGCGATGGATGAGCCAGGAATACCAAGAGATGGTGAAGATGGTAACGACTGCGGTGAGCAGGAATCTTGCGTGCCGGTCTGTCTCGCCGGAGGTTTCCAGCCACCATGACCATATCTCAGAAGCAGACAACATGGCTTTTACGCTTGTTCCGCCCAAGGAAGAAGCATACAAATTTACGAGAAGAAGGCTTGATTGGTATTAAATAGACTTTCTCTTTTAAATAATATTGGGCGGAACTTCCCAAACATAAGTATATTTTCAATAGTTTGTGACATACCATTTCACTAAAATTTCTCTTGCACCCAAGCCCTTAATATCCCTTAATATGCCCTTGCGAACAAAAAAATAAAAATAAATACGGATGTGTTTGTTTAACACAACTTTTTTAATCAAAATTTTTTAATAATTAAAATTTTAATATGAAACTTTTCACTCTATACAATTGTTCTTTTTTTAAATATTTTTCACATTTTTTATACAAACTATCTTATCTTTCAATCATTTCTATACAACTACACATACAACTAACTTATCTATTTCAACTTTATTCTCCTCTTCTCATTATTACCCTATTCTCTCTCAAATTAAAAATTTTTATACATCTAAAAGTTTTATCATTTCTTAGACGCACCTTATAATGTTAATTTTTATATCAATGATAACTAAATTTGGTTGCCCCACTTATTAAAAATCAGCTGCAATTTATGAAAAGTAGAAATGAGAATGTTCATGTTTTCAATAAAAAATTGCTTTCACAAATATTTTCAATTAAGAATATGTTTGGAAAGTAATAAAATTTTTAATAAAAAACTTTTTATGTAAAAGTTTCTTGAATGGGAGAAGATGATGCAATATAATAGGTAATGATGAGGATTAAAGAAAATAAAATTAAAATAGATATATTAGTAATATAGTTAGTTGTGTAGAATAATTAAAAATAAGATAATTGTATACGAAGATATAAAAAAATAATAATAAAATAAGATAATTGTCAAGAGTAAAAAATTTCAAATTGAAAAGTTTTAGATTTAAGCAAACACATTAAATATCATCCAAAGGTTAGAAGTAGTATGAATAATATTACTGGATGGATGATAGGATCATCAGTACGAGGCAAAGTAGGTTACGTTAATTTCAAAACCGACAAGTAATTGAGTATTCTAATCGTGTAATCAAAACGAAGTGACCGCAGTGAGACAATTAATGATTTGCTGACGCGTCACCCTGATAGCTCCCTTTCAACCTAAAAAAATTTCAAGCACGGGGAACATTTATACATGTTTCAACTACCGACCATTTGTAATGAGCGGGTTCAGAAAAAATAATCCCTGTCGAGTGTGCTTATCACTCTTACTTAGACGTGTAATTTCAAAATATATCATACTATGTTTAAGCTTAGACTTATTTATAAATCCTCAATAATGCTTTTCACTTTTCGACGTGGAATTCAGTTATGATTCGTTACAAAAGTGTAACATTAATGAAAAAGAATAAATTTAGTACCCACAATATCAAATTGATCCGTTGGTCTAATAATTGAAAAGTTGATAAAGGCAAATAAGGAGAAACATCTTCAGTAGTATCTGTATATTTCCACTTCTATTTTGATTCGAATACTGAACCTCAGTCGTTTGTACATATTTGCCATAAATTTGGAGTGCATTATCATTAACTTGAGATTCCATGCTATTACCTGTGTTTAGTAAAGCTACAACTTTATTTTCATTATCAACCAAAAAATCATTCTGAACATTAATCAGCTATCATGATATATGGCTTCCTCTCCTGTATAATTCTTCCACTGGTTATATGCCTGATTGCATGCCTTGATTAAGCTTAAATTTCTTGGCTCCCATCTAAACCGATTGCACCAAATTTTTTTTAAAATAACCATAACCATTTTGGCCCAACTTGATGATAGCGTCAATTTCACTTCACCTCTTTGCATTTAAATCATTTATTTTAGGTAGAAGACCAAGTTTCCTCTTGCTTAAAAGAAGAAATTTTTGCAAATATATCTACAAAGTTTAATCAATATTACATCCGTTTTCCTAAGTTTGCCAAAATTGCAAATATGACTATAAGATTTGCAAAAGATTGCAAGCGTGTCCTTTTTGTTATGACATTGTTAGATTTTTCTATAAAATAATAATAATGCTCTTTAAGCTAAGTAATATACTTGCAATTTTTGCAAATATTGTAAGCATATTTGTAAAAAAATCTAAAATAATAATATGGGTAAAAATATATAAAATAATGAAATAGCAAATATGCCTACAATAGTTAAAAATATTATAAGTATATTATTTGGTTTAAAGCATATTTTCATCATTTTATAACAAAATCTAATGACATCCTAATGGAAGTGACAAACTAGCAATTTAATACAAACCTTATGGGTGTATTTGTGATTTAAATAAACTTAAAGACATAGATACAATATTAGTCAAACTTTATAAGCATATTTTCAAAAAATCCATTAAAGAAGCTGATGACACATCTAAGAAAGTATGTAAAATAAGGTTATAAAATTTTTTAATTTATATATTAATTTCAAATATAAATTTTTAACATCTAAATTAATCATATAAAACATCAGTCATATGTAAATAAATGATTCTATAAATTATTGAACACACTAGTGCATATGTAAATGGATATAAGCATTTTACACAATGTATACTTGAATATATTTCTTAGAAAATGTGGGCTATGTACTTTTTAGTTGGGATGAAAATTAGTCTCTTAGCTAAAAAATGAAGTTAAATACAATAGGTAAAGTATATTTATATCACTTTTAAGGTGGATTAAGATGAATAAAGTTCGGTGTAGCTGGATTTCATAAAAGCCTAACCCAAATTTCTTTATATTCTATGGCTTAAGCAAATCAGGAAAACTATTCAATGGGAAACGCGTCTAAACTCTATCTAAGAAAAATAACTAATATACAGCTTTTAAATAACTAATATTCAGGAAAATTAAGAGTAGTTCTAATCTTTGAAATACACCACAGCTGAAGTTATTATGGAACCACATTTTGCAGTCAATTAAATTGAAATTTGGCTGCATACAATGCTGCAAAAATTCAATGTTACTTGCAATCAAATTAAAGTATTATTTGCTCTGATGCAGCTAGATTTTCCCAACAAATAATATTATATGCCAGAACTTTTCAACAAATGACTGATTGAATAAATTAATGCAAACACTCTTAAGCAGCTTAATTACTTGTAGTGAGAATTCAAGTATAAAGTCAAATTTTTATTTGGGTCATGATACTCATAGACAAACCTAAAAAAAAAATTTTAAAATTTTTATAAAACTATAAATCTAGGCCTATTTCATTTATAAATCAATTTTTATTATTTTTTAAGATGTGAAAGTTTTTTTGGATTTTTTAGTATAAGGTATTTTAATCATTTTCATCCTTAAAATGACTAAAATACCTTTGTGTTTAAAAATATAATAAATTAATGTAAATATTCAAAAATAGTAAAATTTTGATTCATCGATTAAATACATCTACACTTATAATATTACAAAAAACAATAAAAATACATTTGCAGGATGGCCACAACAAATGGTTGCTTCCGGCAATTCATTGCACTTTGGTGCATTGAAACTTTTAGTACATTTTAGAGTGCAACTCATTTTAAAAAAAAAATTAATTTTTTTGTAAAATTGGTAATATATGTATAGTTAATCTATAAATCAAGTTTTATCATTTTAAAGATGAGTATATATATTTTTGATTTTTTAATACATGGATATTTTAGTCATTTGAAAATAACTAAAATGCCCTTATTTTTAAAAATAAAAAAATTAAAAATTTTCGAAAATGGTAAAATTTAATACCTGTGTTAAACATGACCAGGTTGACATTTTGTAAAAGTTTTTTAAAAAATTAGTTTACAGCCAGTCCACCTAAGTTGAAGCACTTCCCATTTTATCATATAAGACAAAATCACTAGCCGTATTTAAGGACATTTGTTGCTCGCAGTGAGTAAGCACCGCACGACTCTGACTCAGGAACTAATAAAAAATAGACTCAATTTAAAATTTCTTATCTTTTGCAGTAGTAAGGGCCTACATTAATGTTGAAAAAAACGTAATATTACGAAAGCAATAGTGGGGATCGCAAGCAGACAACGTGTAAGCTTGCATAGATAAGCTGTAAACCGATTGACTAAGTGACGAATCTTGTGAACCGACTTCACCCTATATTTGTTAATGATTTTCCTCCTGTTACTAGTGTTTACAGCAAAATTTTCTTCCTGGTGTGAGAGTTGTAAATGGGTTAGATTTTTAATATAAATTTGTCATGATGTATAAATACCAAAAAAAATTTTCATGCACCAACAAGGGCCAACATATATAATATTCTTTTATCCATCTATTTGCATTTTTTTTCATAACTTTAATTTCACAATCTCAAAAAATTCTTACAATTATCCAGAGGGAGATCACACACTCCCTAAACTAAGAAGAAGACCCCAACTCCCGCGATGGAATTCGATATATAATATTGAAAATGATTGCAAAAGCTTATATGAAACTCATCTTCTATGTAATTGATTTTATTTTTAATATCTTAATCATTGATGAAGAATTCACTCCTTTTATTTTATTTAGCATGGTTTGTATTATCATGAAAACCTTTCATTTGTCTAATATCAATGTACATATTCCTATCTACAAATATATAAAATTAATATAATAAGATAAATTAATGTTAAATATCAATTTTTTCATGAATATTCATATATTACACTTATCTTAACTAATATTACAAATAAGCTCTAACATATTCTTACATTCATACAAACATCTTACTAAGAGTCTAATATTTTTCCCCAGCTAGCGGACGTTGGTAGACGCTCTCACAAACTAGGGGACAAATTACGCCACCAGACAGACGATGCCCCGCCACCATGCATTGCCGCTACTGTTCCACGCGTTCCATGCAAATTTGCTTTTCGAAGACGCCTGTACCAGGGGCGTGTCTTCGCACCATTGGGCACCACCTCAGTGGCTTTAAATATCAATTTTTAGTGGTTTTAAATATCAATTTTAAAAGTAATAGTTTAAACATTTAAACCATCTAAAATATTATTACCATATGAACAAATAATTATATAAGTATTATTATATTCTAATATATATGTAAATAGATTTAAACATTTTTTCTATTTTACATATGAATATATCTATTTTAAGCAAATGCAGCTTATATACATATTTAATTTGGATAAAACTCGATCTGCAAAATAAATTATGTTAAATTCAATGAATAGATTAGATATTGCATTAATAATCAATGTATAAAAACAGAGAGGTTGCATGGAGTGTAACTGCTTGAAGCCGAGCCCTTTAAAGACGTGATTAAACTGCAGAACAAGAAGCACACATAATTAAATATTGATTATTGAGTGAGCCTTTGCTCCACCGGCCTGCACCCGTACTCTAATTAATGGGGTGGATATATGTATGCGCCTCAATGATTGAGTTTTCTAACTACCGATTCTTTGTTTTTTATTATAATTATTCGGGCCATCATGGTGCGAACGTCTTTGAATTAAATGTTGCCCCGCAATACTCTTTTGCTTACTCATTCATTTTCTCCTGCATGCTGACTAGCTTATACATTGATCCCTATACTAGAATGGGTATTGATCATCTACAACCAATTAAAAAATGGGAGTATTTCTGAACGGTCATAGAACTCATTTGCTTCTAATCTATTTTAGTTTTTTTTTTGAAAGTATAAATCTAAATTTATATTATTTATGAACCAAGATTAAACATTTTTTATATGTAATTATAGTTTTTTTAATTTTTTTGCTATTGTTTTTTAATTTTAAACATGGGTATTGTATTCATTTTTAAATTGTAGTCTTTTGATAGGTTAAAAATTACTACAATATCTGTATTTAAAATTATAAATATATAGATATATCAAAAAAGCTAAATCTTATTCTAAATTTACGTTTTCAAAAAAAAAAAAATACAAGCAAATGTGTTTTATGATTGATCATGACCGTAGTATAATTACATAAATTAAAGTGTGGAATGTCTGACTGAGCGTAAATGATCACAAACCTAGTATAATTACAAAAACTAATGTGTGGCTAGCATAATAATGTTCTAATTGATGGATGCCTAGATCGCAATACATTTCCACTATTATTTGCAACCGAAAAGGTACTTTGATTAGAATTCGCTACAAGAAATTTGAATATTAGTAAAAGAATTAATCGACAAAGCTAATTTCATTGCTAATGGCTCATAGTCTTAGTGATATTTCTCATCTTGTTGCTAATATCTTAAATTTTTGTTGCTAAAATTTCGTATTTAATAATGCAATATGTTTTTCATTACTAAATCTCTTTTGCAAGGGACTTCTAGCAACAAATTTAGCAAAGAACATGTTTGGTTACTATAATAATCTAGCAAAGAAATTATAACTTTTGACAATGGATGGATTTCATTACTAAATCCTTTAGCAACTCAAACACGGTAAACAAGATTGCTATATATATATAGGAAAATATTCAAGCGCAATGGTGCTGAAATGGGCCCCAAATGATGATAAAATCATAATCTACACCATCCATTGTATTTATAATCATTTATTCTATTACCATGTCAATTTTCATCTCAATCAGATGTGTATAGATCTCATATAAAAATAATATAAATTCGATGTAATAAAATAGTTTGATGTAAATAACAATTTAAAGTAGTTTTTTCAACATGTAAATTATTTCCTATAAAATTTATATACAGATAAATGATTGTATAAAATTTTATTACATTTTAATAGGTGTGGGGCCCTTTTTTAAGCAAATGTGTGGCTGTTTTGGTGCAGCAGTGCTGCACTGGAATAACTCCCATACACACGCGCGCATGCGCATAACATGATGCTTTTTAGCATCATTTAGATTATCATTAAAACTCTTTTATTTTTCTCTAGTATCAATTTAAACTCTTTATGTGCAAAGCTTGATTGCAAGGAAGCGAAGCTGTATATATAATTAGTGGGGTGGATGTTAATTTATAGATATATAAATCCTTCATGTGCAAATAAACTAACCATAATCATGGTCCAATTCACTACAAAATGAGCCCCACATGTGTTACCGTATCGCCACATCATGAGGATTATTTATAATTATGGTTAAATTATGTGAGGGTTATTTGCAAACATTAAATATACCACTTAATTTCCAAAATTGCAGATACACCCACAGAGTTTGCATACTTTTGCAAATATACCCAAATCGTGACCATGTTATAACGATGTGATGGTTATTTACAATTATGGTTAAATTATGTAGAGGTTATTTATAATATTTGAAATTACGTAGGTATATTTGTAATTTTAATCAAATTAAGTGGATATATTTACAAATTACCAAGGAAAGTATTCAAAATTTATTTGTATATTGTGAGAGGGTGAAGGAGATAAGGGCAATTGGTGCATGACAGAAATATATGGATCCCACGTATTGCAGTCAAATGCATCTTTTGATAGCTGACTGGGAACAAAAAGGAAGATCTACTTTGTCTATTTATTTCTGGTGTTGTGTTGGAGAATTTGGTTTCTTCGAAACCAAGGGAGTGGGGAGAGCAACCACAGAGCAGTGTCGGAATGGTGCAAGTCTTACTTGGAGGAGTACAACTCTGTAAATCTAATGAGGGGTCTATGCCTATACCAAAAAGAACTGGTGCCACGTTAGGGCAGACCAGCAAATGACTGTGGATGGGAAAGGCATTGTGTTGACAAGTGCATGAGACTAGGAGCAGTGATCCATGACAAACAAGGGCTCTTTGTGCCTACTAAATGGTGGAAGCTAGAAAGGACAGTGGATCATTAAATATGGAGATAAAGGCAATTTTGTTTGGTCTAAAATGGAGAATGGGACAGGGGTTGCGGTTTTTGGAAAAATGACTCCATTTGATCAGCTCCTTGAATGAAGAATATCCTATTTTATCCGCAGTGGTTGTTCTGATTCAAAAGATGAAAGCCCTGTAGCAAGCATAGCCCAATCCATAAAGTTTCTTCATGTTATGCGCCAAGGAAATGAAGTGAGTCACCAACTGGCAACATTAGCTGTAAATACGAATGCCAAAATTCAGGAATAGAGGGGAACCCACCAAATGAAATTGTAAATCTATCGTTTTTTGACCTTTGTGGTTCTGCAATATAATACATTTTAGTTATAAAAAAAAGAAAGGTATTATTTGACAATCGGTAAAAAGATATGGAGAAAACTTCTCGAAAAAAATTTAAAAAGGCCAACTATTGATGTCATGCAATATTGGGGATAGTACATGATTAACATTAAAAATAATAAAGATAAAATAAATATGATAATTATATGAAAAATAATTAAAATATAGAAATAATAATAGAAAGTAGTATAGGTAGGAAGTCAAATTATATTGAAAACTATGTAGGAAAGGAGTTTAAAGAAATTTTACCAAATGGCAAATGTAAAACGGGCCCTTCCATTTTCAGCCAGATTTGATATTTGACAATATTATGTGCTAATATGCAACCAATTGCAGAGATCTATTGGTTGCCTTTTTTAATTGTAGAAGATTTTTTTTATCTGGGGGAGTACTACTGATTCCTGCAAACATTTTCATGAAATTATTTATAGAAAAAAAATCATGTATTTTTGCCATCTTTTGTTTGGACTATGCATTATATGTTTTTTTATTGGTATTCATACAATATGATATCTTGATATTATAATAGGACATATTCACAACCCTTACACTATAAATGGAATTTTTCCTATAAACATACCCAAACTAGAGATTTTTAAAAATTTCTATTTTCAAGAGGGAAATTGTAAAACTCTCATATCAGGAGAGACTGTATTATAAAACTCTTATTCAACAGAGAGTATATTTGAAACCCAGTTGGTTGTATGCCTGTCCCTTGAGTTTACTGTGCACTCTATGTTGAACAGTTAAATAAGAACCATTTAATACTTCTATCTATTTTCATTTCAAAAAAAGAAATAATAATACTTCTATCTGTTTGATAATTCCACAGATGGATTGATAGAGAAGTGATAGGACGGCATGCGGGCATCTACTTAGACATGCCTCAAAATTTCAAAGAAACTATTAATGATCAATCAGTGACATGCCGGATACGTAAACTCCCATCTTCATCATTAGAATACCCTAATACTTTGGAAAATCGTTTATCCATGTGCCAGTAATATTTTCTGCTGTTTAAATGGGGATAACCCATAATGATATTAGACAGATGATGAGATTTTCACGGTAACATAAATAATGCTAAATATAATGAGTAAAGTAATTTCCTAGCAATCATAAAATAAGAAAAATATACGAAGCTACAAAGAAGTAGAGTTTCGTAAATAAATTTAAAAAAAACTCATATATATAGGGGTGTATATATGTCACCGGAACCAATGCACCAATATGCACTCAGCTTCAACGTACATGGATAATTAACCTATTTTTAAATTTTTAAATTATTTTACATATTTACGTAAGCCTCAGAATGATTTTTTCTATAAGTAACTTTTACATTTTTGATTTTTTGATTATGTTATTTTGAATTTAAATAATAGAATTAAGTCATTCCTCATGCATTTGAAATACAATAGCATAAACCCTTAGAAAATATAAAAATTACACATATGGAAATACTCACATATGAAATTAAAAAATAAAAAGACAAATCTTTGTTCACTAAAGCTCATTACATACATGTGCACTGCATCTGCACTCAATATAAATAGAGTTTTACTTTTATAAAATCCTATTTTTAGATAATCTTATTTAATTTTCTCATCTTAATAACTCATGGAAAATTTCACTTCATCCAACATATTACTATAATTTATATTACCATAGAAATCCCTTATTCATTTAGCATTATTGTATAAGTCTCGACTACAAATATATACAATCAACATAACAAAAAATTTGATGTGAAATATCAATTTTGAAATATATTTTTAACATTTAAACTATCTAACATGTTATTAGCATGTAAATAAATAATTCCATAAAAATATGATTATATTTTCTCGTATATATGCAAATGAATTTAAATATTTTTCATAATTTACACATGATATATATATTTTTTAAGCAAATATGACACATGCACATTTTTTATCTATATGCAACTTAGTTTTCTAACTATAATAAGTAGAGTGAATTTTTCATCAGTCATTAAAGTAAAAAAAAAAAAGATTACACAAAATTATTTTTATGTAATGCGGTTACACAGAAGCAAGTTACAGGAGTTCGCTTCTATAAAATCCTATTTTTATAAAGTCATATTCATTTTTTTTTTCACTTTGATGATTAAAGGAACATTTACTCTTTATATTATATTTAGCATCGTTTATGTTATCATACAAACTCTTTATTTGTTTTCATCATTGTATATGACCAGTTCCATCTACGTACATATGTATATAATCAACTTAATAAAATAGTTTAACGTGAAATATCAATTGTAAATCTAAACATTTTTAATAATTCACATATGAATATATCTTTAAGGAAATTTATCTTGTGCACATCTTTTTTTATTCTGGTTTATGTATATATTTGATTTAGATAAAACTTAATTTTCTTGCTAAATAAATGAATGAGTGTATTTTTCGTCAATTATTTAAAGTGAAAAAAATAGATGAGGATGCATGAAACGACTTTGAATGCATAGAAGCCGCTCTTAGTAATTATATCGTATGAAGTGGAGTAATCATTAGAGTAGATAACATAGATGAGAATACATCAAGCTACTAATATATAACTTGATTAGATAGAAGCTCGTCTTTATATATAGCTAACTACTAATGATTGATTTGCTGCATTTTTTATTTTATTGTTTTAAATATTAATTATTTTATCCCACTACATCAACATCAACATCAACATCAACTGTCGAGAACACCGACGTAATTTCAGGCACGCTTGACACGGTGTGATAAAGGAAAATAATCGAATGCGGTCGGTATAATGAATTTATTAAAATTTAAGCAAGCCATCTTCCTTGGGATTTGTATACGGGATGACGAGCCATAAGCAAGTTTTTTTCTTCATTTATGTGATTGTTGTTGCATGTCTATCTCTACTTCAACTTTTGACCAAGCAATTCATCATCGTAATGATTTATTAACTAAATCTAAACCAGCCATCCAACGGGATTTATATAAGGGCTGATAAACCATATACAACTCCTATTTTTCCCCCATAATTTCTAGGATTGCTGTTGCATCTCTACCTCTACTTCAAGCCTCGTCAGCTCTGTGGGCGTCAGTGTCCTCTTCCTGCTGTTTGGACTTCTGATGAGATATCTGCTCCTAATATTTGCCAGATAAACAAGGTTAGCGCATGTCTTGTGTGGATTCTCAACACTTGCACTTCCACACTGAAATCAGTGATCACGTATTAAGGAAACTCCAGTTT
>JAXCLR010000073.1:27456617-27476573 GCA_035584095.1 Annona squamosa | reverse complement strand
TTTCAATCTAAAACTTTTCATTCTCTACAATTCTTCTATTTTTTAATTATTTTTTTACATCTTCCTATACAAACCACACTACCTTTTAATCATTTCTACACAATTACCTATATAACTAACCTATCTATTTTAACTTTATCCTCTTTATTCCTTATCATTACCCCTATCATATCACATCATTTGACAATTTTTATTCTTCAAAACTTTTCACAAAAAGTTTTGTTCATTCTCAAACACACCCATAAAATGCCAAGTACATTGCTTACTCCTTTGCTTTAGACTTTTTGTAGACCAGGATGGAAACATTATGGAAATACTAGACTGGTCGTCCGCTTGGTACTTGTTTCCCACCTTTTTCCGCAACTTGGAATCTGGGTAATCTCCTGTTGCCACACTTGTGGATTGGAATGCAAGTGTATTTGTGTCGAAATCATTATGACCTATCATTGCATTTAATTGGGCTAACATGTCAGTCATATAACACCTTGCCTATGCAGTATCGGTTTGTTGAATTTATGGCCTACCGAAATAGTTACTGTGATATTACCACTGCATTTTTGTAAGAAATTATATTTAATTTGTTACCATTTTTATTACCACTTTTATTTCTGTAAGACATCATACTTAATTTGTTGCCACTTGCTAGCCCTGTTGGCTTCTAAAATTATGATCATAATGCCAATTTTTCAATAATTTTTATATCTGAATTTAAAAATTTTTATATTATCAATCCATGACATATCTCACATAAATTACTAAGACACCGGTTCAATCTGGTTTTCAAAAACAGTTGAACTGGCTGGACCCAAACGAATCCCTTAACTGGTTTGTTAATTGGTTCAGTTCTGAATAACATTGGTGAAAAATAAGGATGAAAATAAAATTGATTGAGATTTTGCAAAGTATGTTTGAGTTGTATTTGCCCTAACCTGAGTCAACACGACTTGATTTATAACCCTGCAACCAAACGAAGCCTAGTAGACTTTCTCACTAAGAAAGGTGGTTTAACGATCAAGAATTCAGGTCAATCACACATCATACGAAAGCGACAATTTCATGCCTTTGAGCCCCGCTTTTGGTTCTGGGCAAAGAATACGACATTCCCTCCCAAGGACTGGAGAAACCGATGGGATTGATTTTTGACAACGAAATTAATTTCCTTTTAAAATAGACAAATTAAATTCGACAGCGAACTCAAATCCCGTTAAAAATAAACAAACCAAACTTTCTTATGTACACATCGAGTCCTCTGTTCTCACAAACACGGAAAATGCTTTCCAGCCAAATATCGATGATAGGTAACTGAAATAACATGTACAAATCAGATGTTCTTCTTGTATTTCTTCTTCTTTAATGATTCCTCCCTTAGCAGGGTTTAAAGTCTGCTCTTCTCAAATATCAACACGGCATGGGAAGGATTACTGTTTTATATCACACCACTATTGAACTTGAATTGCCCGCAGCCAACATGCGGGATGAAACCCACGAAAAATTGATGATTTGAAGTTTCCAGCCACCGAGACTCCGCTATCTCTGCATTGTTTTCTTTACTCAGGGGAACCTCCGCGCCAGTAACCCCAGTTACTCATTCCACAATCTGATAGAAACTTATGATAAGCAGGTTCAAGCTTGTTGTAGGCATCAGAGAGGTCTTCAAAAGGAGCTTGTGATTGATCCTCTGGAGGATTCTGCAGTTTGAAACGAGAGGATGCTAAAAACATGAAGCTAGAAAAGAGAAGCCCACAATAAACGCAAGGAAATCAGAGAACCACTTATGCATGCAACAGATAGCTTATTGTGCAGCTGAGGCAGTTGCAGTAATGGCCAAATGCCCGAACTCGGTGAAAATTACAAGGTATTTAAGATTCCACAGCACCAAGAGTTAAAACTTCAGTTGACAATCTCCTCGATAGCATAGAAAGATTTGAACTAGGTGAAAAAAGAAGTCCGGACAATGAGGTGGCAGAGCGCCCGTCTGGAGAATATTTTGGTTGCATTTATCCCTGACAGTTCTCCAGATCAATGACTGATTTTTTCCTTGCAGACACCGGACACCTCAGTATCTTCGTATTAATAAAAGATAAAGCTGCAAAAACTCATTTTTTTAAAAACTTTTTATACATCTGTTAATTTAGGTGTATTTAACAATTTTTTACCATTTTTACCATTTTTTAATACTTTTAGATATTTTTTTATTTTTTAAAATCACTGACGATTTCGTAATTTATGAATTACGAAAATGCCACTGATTTTTAAATTATCAAAAACAAATATCTAAAAATAGTAAAAATTAATACACATGTTAAATACACTTAAACTAATAATTGTATAAAAAAAATTTCAAAAAAATTAAAAAAATGGGTAAGATGCACTAAGGTGCACTGAGGCTGAATGCATCGGTGCATTCGGTCAGCCCCATATAAGATGACTCTATAACAAATATTCGCCTGCTTGAATTTTTTGTCATCAGCATAGATGTAACTTACCCCAAAATGTGAATAAAGATGGGACATTTTACATAGTGACAAAAGAAAAATATGAAATACAGCATGAAATACTTACCAAAGGGTATTGTTCTATCTCAGCTTCTTCAACACTTGATTCACTAATATCACCCAGAACTGATTTCCAACGGTCACTTCTCAAGCTCTCGTCGCGAGACTTGAATTCCTGTCCTGTTTGACGTTTCAATTTCTTTGGGGTTCTGTGGTGGAAGGCCCAAACTATGCATCTGATACCAAATGCTAGAAGAAGAACCAGAGGAACAAGGGCTAGAATATAACCAGGATCCTTTGCCTGATGATGAAATGCATGAACTTGTTGGGTTACTTAATTTCAGCACAGTTGAAATTGAATGAAAGATCAGCTATTGAAACATTAGAATTGGTTCCAAAATGATATTAAAAATTCTCATATTGCTGAATGATACAGATGCTTACAAGATGAATCTGTGGAGAGGATAAGATGGTGAATATTCCATGGTTTTGATGTGGCCCGAATATACGCAAAGAACGTTGGCATCTTTCTCGAATGTCAAAATGACAATGTTGATTTTTCCAAATGGAATCCTGTACACAATTTAAGGCCTGATGTATTAGACAAGAGAAGCATTCCAAATCCCTAAATATCTAGTCTGCTTAGGTGCCTGTAAAATATGACCATGGAAGTTTTTTCACAACACATGTAACTAATCTATCCCACTTGTTATCCATCCTTTGGGCCATATCATATTGCAAATTTAGTCCTGCTTCTGGATCTCATTTATCATTTCAGTGCCTTTGAATTTACAGTAAATTGCATCGCTAATAAAAAACATATTGGCCATATCCTGATGGTGGTGGTACTCATGATTGCACTCATTTGATGATGCTTTACAGGAATCTTTCACTTACTAATTTTGTTGGATAGCATCTAGTTGTCTGAAAACAGCATGACAGAAATCACATAACTTCACCTCAGGTCATTTCTCAAAATTAAAACAGACAAATTGTTGGATATTATGACAAAAATGATCTCT
The DNA here is from genome assembly GCA_035584095.1 of Annona squamosa. NCBI lineage: Eukaryota > Viridiplantae > Streptophyta > Magnoliopsida > Magnoliales > Annonaceae > Annona > Annona squamosa. The sequence goes on along the minus strand of JAXCLR010000073.1, from coordinate 27,473,056 downwards.
TAAAAATATGAAGACCTGGAAACAAGAAGGGTTCTTTTCCTCTATTAGAAACATCCAAGTTTAGTGGACGAAGACCAGGCAGCAAGAAGGATTCATTTCCTCTACTAGAAACATCCAAATATAGTGGAACTTCAAATCCTTTCCTTTATTGTGGATATCATTCTGGTCTAACATTGCAAATGTCATGTGCAAAATTGCAAGTCCATAGCTCCTCCAAGTAGCAAGATCCCATGCTAAAAGCACTAAGAAGGCCAACCGCTTCACTAAACCATCAAAATATTCATAGCTTTAAAATCTAAGATATGTTAGCATTGCTGTTGAAGATACGGGCAAAAATTAATTCTAAGCTTTCCTGTTGAAAACCGAAACTATTTCCAGAGGAAAGCTTGCAGTCGAATAATTTTTAAATTTCACACTATTTGAGGGCCTCACCTTCTGTCCTTTATCAGCATTGACAGGAATATTTAGACTCTGTCCTTCCAAAACAATGTCAACATCAACAATGCTTCCATTTGCTGCCACAATAGCATGCATTGGCACCCCATATTCCACTGAAATGGATGTCAAAGTATCACCCCTAGCATACAAATAGCCATATTTTTGTTGATATTCATGCATTCATGAATGCAATGAGTGAAAACAAAAAGACACGTTAAAGAGCTCATGCTTATTATCTAATTGCAACAAATGGTGACAGATACTAGACTCTGAACATACTTTCTGACAATGTGAACCACGGATGGACTGGAAGAACACTGAGCCTTTGCAGCTGCTTGTATTTGAATACAATTCCACCTCTATAACAATCGGGCAACAAAATATTAGTCATCCCAAAGCAGAACAAGCATGGAACCAAAAATCAACAAAGTGACAATCTACTCTAGAAAATGAGTCCTAACCCAGGCTTTGTCTGATTTAGGGTGTGTTTGGGAATGAATAAAACTTTTGATAAAAAGTTGTAGAGAGTAGAAGTTGTCAAATGATGTGATATAATAGGGGTATGAAGAAGAATAAATAGGATAAATTTAAAATAGATAGGTTAGTTGTGTAGAAATGATTGAAAAGTAGGATAGTTGTATGGAAAAATGTGAAGAAATGATTAAAAAAACAGGGTAGTTATGGAGAGTAAAAAGTTTTAGATTGAAAAATTTTAACTTGACAACTTTAACTCATTAACAAACACACTCATAGAATGAAACCCAAATTGGGAATACTCCAAATTAATGTTCCTGGGTTGATAATTGTGGAGATACGTAGCATACCAAGAATTCAACAGATTAACCGGAGTTATTCCATCTGTCAAGAGACATTTCAGAGTATCTGTAAGGCTTCAAGCAGTTAGATTTGAAAATAATTCAACCGAAATTGAACTGCCTCAATCTGGAATCGAGTGCCATAATTCGATTCAGCTGTGGACACACGTGGAGCTCAATGAACACAGTTTGCAGGTTATCAGTAAGCTTGACACGGAACAATGGGTTGCAAATTAATCACTGTCTTAATGAAAGGAAAGTAGCCACCTCGAAATAGGCTAACCCCAAAACTCTGTTCCTCATCAGCATTCGGTTAGGCACCGACATGAGAAATCTTGGCCTTAAAAAGGGGGTTTTGTTCATACTGCTTCTGCTTCTGTGGGGGTGGGTGCGGGAAATCTTTCTTTGACAGTGTCGCAAATAACCCCAGCAAGGGGCATGTGTTGGTAAATTCGACGAAAAACAAGGGAGGTCTAGGAGAAAATGTACCTGAGCGAGGGCATGTAAACCATCCCACAGTGACTTACGAGCTTTGGAGGGGTTGACGAAGAAGAGGAAAGTGGGATGAGAAGAGCTCATAATGACGACCTTGCCCCTTCACAGGGAGTTTGTTCCGATGTTGTTTCCTTTTACGAGAGACCGGAGAAGCGGGCTAAGTGATGATCATGACTCTTGTCTCGACACACCCGTATTTGTCGTGTTTATTTTTAATTATTTAGTTTAGAATTCGTTTTGCATTTGGTATACTGGTAAATAACATTTCATGAATTCTTTGACTTATTTATTTGACCGACTTGTATTATGTAGAAACGGTTGCATATAACTCTCTCAATTTTTAACATTTTGATGATAAATGTAAAATTCAACATGTAATTGAATACCTCATGTATTTAATTTATTTTTTAATTATTTTTTGATTTTTTATACAATTATTAATTTAAGTATATTTAGCATGTGTATCAAGTTTTACTATTTTTGAAGATTGGTAGATATTTTTATTTTTAAAAATTAGTGACATTTTTAGTAATTTAAAATTACTAAAATGCCACTGATTTTAAAAAATTCAAAAAATATTTATAAATATCAAAAACTAGTAAAACTTGTTCAACATGTTAAATACACACATATTAACAGTTGTATTAGAAAATTTTTAAAAATTTTAAAAATAAATTTTTGCACCCAAGTGTTACCGAAGTTAAGTGCACTCAGGTGTATAGGAACAGAGTCTATCAAAGTCAACTTATTTGTCATATTTAATATCACTTGTTTTAGTAGGAGATCAAATTTGATGCAAATCAAGTATATACACAAGTTTGATTAAAATAGATATATTTATGTGTAAATTAGAAAAAATGCTTAGATCTATTCACATATGTATTACAATATATTAATACTTTATAAAATCATTTATACATAATTAATTTAGATAGTTTAAATGTTAAAAATATGATTTTAAAATTAATATTAAATAATTTTATTATATTAATTTTACACATTTTTAGATAAGATACTATCTACATTGATATTAAACTAATAAAAAGAATTCCATCATAATACAAATGAAGCTAAGTGTAACTGTGTAATAGATGAAATAGATATTTTATCAACCATCAAGATATTAAAAATGGAAGAAGATTACATAAAAGAAGGGTTTAGATTATAGGGGTGTTAATAGATTGGGTTGGACGGATCAAAGTCTAATCTTAATTTTAACCTGGTTTGAAATATTTCAACTCTAATCTATTTGTTAACCCATTTAAAAATCTCAGCTTGTTTACAATTTAATGAGCTAACAAATGCTCTGAAGGTCTAAACTTTGATAGATGATGATCTCACGTGGAAATGCGAGAGAATTTTTTCGGCACAGGAGAAATGAAATTAGGGTAATAACGAAAAAATAAAATTAAGACGACAGTAAAAAATGAAAATTAAGTAACTAGAGGAAGACTTAATAGAAAAAAATAACTAAGGTTTACATTTATATATAAATTTAATGGGTTAAGCAAGTTAATGGTTGAATGTGATGAATGGGTTAAACGTGTTATTAAATGAGTTGATAGATTATAAATCTCTATTCTAATTTGTTTATTTCATTAATGATTGAACAGGTTGGTGGATTATAATCAATTTATTTAAAAATCTAACCCAAATCCATTTATAAATAGGTAGGATGAACGGGTTGACAGGTTAATCATGTCTATTAATATCCTAATTAGAAGCATAATATTATTTGTTTTTGAATCCATTTTGCAAAATGGATTTGAGTTGGGTTCATCTTGCTTAACTAAACTAAAGTACAGTTCTGTACTTGCAGTTGCCTCCCAATCGTCTTGCTATTTGGTAATTTTATCTACTAACGTTGATTTTGTAAAGACATCTTCACTAGTTTGTTTGCAAAAACACATCTATCATTGATAAGTCATAACCTTTTAAACGTTTTTTTTTGTTACACGAAAGTGAAGGTTTACTAGGCAAGGTCACACGGTCTGATATAAGCATACTATGGGTGTGTTTGGTTGGAGGTAAAACTTTTGATGAAAAGTTTTAGAGTTAGAAGTTGTCAAATTGATAGAAAATGATGTGATATAATAGGGGTAATGATGATGAGTAAAGAGAATAAAGTTAAAATAGATAGGTTAGTTGTATAGGTAGTTGTGTAGAAATGATTGAAAAGTAGGGTAGTTTGTATAGAAAAATGTGAAAAAATAATTAAAAAATAGAGTAGTTATGAAGAGTGAAAAGTTTTGAGTTGAAAAGTTTTAATTGACAAGTTTTGGCCCCAAACAAACACACTCTATATTTGCATTTAATCCGAATATACCACTTCAATCCCAAACCAAATCCAAATATACCACTTCAATCACAAACCAATAGGTAACTTAAGTGCGGTTTTGTTTATTTGAGGTATGTTCTTATTAAACGTCGAAAATGCCCCTACGGCATTATAAAAGACGAAATGAAGATTCAGAAGCTTAAGACGCTGGCGATAAGAGGAAATTATTTTACGAAATTGTATTTTCTAACTTCGGAGAGAGATGCTCCGTAAAAAAATTCACAGGCTTCCACCAATGTCTTCCGCAGTTGTATATCACCGCACAAACACTATAAAAGATGAATATGAGGCAATGCAGCAGCTAATTTTTGGGCAATCGGATGCTACGTAAGTTGTGGAATGTTATGATGACGAACGGACACGTTACATGTGAAAGGAAAATCTACATCACCATTCACAATCCCACGAACAATACTTAAAAATCAAAATAACAAAGGATTAAATACCAAATTAAATTGTTCAGCGAGAACAAAAATAAACGGGGTTATCCTAAATATATCCAGATCCAGGCTTTTTTGTAATCATTTATAGAACTATTTATTTACATAGAATATTTTAGATGATATAAATGTTAATATTAATTTATTTTATTAATTTTACACTTTTATCATATTGAGTCCACATGAATTCTTGATTTGAATGAAAGTTAGTCAGTAATTAAACGAATAATTTCCAGTGTTGGACTTAGATTACTTTCACGGAATACAATATTTTCATTGTTAAAAAAAATTAAAAAGCTGGAGTAGCTCAGTTGGTTAGAGCGTGTGGCTGTTAACCACAAGGTCGAAGGTTCAAGCCCTTCCTCTAGCGAAGATGGCATGTTTTATTTTATTTATTTTATATGTACATATTATGCATAGTCACGATTTAAGCATTTTTCTTTTTTATGATAATTGCGTATGTGCTACGATTTGTCAGATAAATTTATTGACCATACCATACGTAAGAGTTACTTACAGATGTATTTGTACGATAAAGAAGATTTTTTTGTATGCGACATACATAAGAGTTACTTACAGATATATTTTGCTACTCATATATTTATATAACAGACTTAAACAAACTGTTAATTGACCGTATCAAGTCCAACGGCTTCAACTGAAGGTTCAAACCATTATAAAACAGTTAATATTAGGGAAATTTTCAAATATATCATCATTTTTTTTTACCGTATTTCCTCGTGTACTCACAAATTTGCGCAAATTTCTCTTGTATTGCGAATTTACAAGTGCTCCTCCATTACTCAGGCCATTACCTTGATTAGAAACGGCCGTTAATACGCGTTCGAGAAGGATAATCGTACCCTTAGTGATTTGAAATAAACAGCCCATTACGAACGTCCCCATTATTCTTCCCTCCACCCATCACCATTCCGATACCCCAGACATGGCCGTCGCTGCGATGGTAGCAAATGCTTGCTGCATCTTCATCCAACCAAACCGTCCATGGCCCTCAATCTCCCCAAGCACCTTCTTCTTCTTCCACCCATCCCACCATACACAAACCATCTTCATCAATTCCCCGCCACCACTAAAGCAGAGGATGACGGCAGTGGCGGCGATGTGCCTTGGCAGCGAAAATTGTGACAAGCATCAACTCCGACATAAAAGAGGTCGTGGAGAGGAAGAAACGGAGCAGAACGTGGAAAGAAATATAGGGAAGCATGAGGTGGGAAGGGCTGGTGGATCCCTTGGACCTGCTCCTCCGCATGGAGACCATCTACGGCCAGTTCGCCCAAGCCTTCTACAACACAACGCCATCGACTTCGACCCGCACTCTCAAGTAATGTGGAACTTACGATCAGGAGCACCGCGGCTGCCAGATGAACTGCTATCTCTTCGCCACCTCCAACATCAACCTCCCCAACTTCTTCCACAAGCCGAAGCCTAGCATCAGCGATGTTTGGAGCCGACTAGATGGTTGCAACGGACCCGAAGGAGATCGCGAGGCTGGGGAGGAGGCACATCGTGGTGGCATGGCGATGGCGGGGACGGTGACGTACTTGGAGGAGTTGGAGTGGATCGAGGACCTGAAGGACATCCTCTACCCTGCATCGTTCGGCATAGCAGAGTCGGGCGTATAGAGCAGATAATTGTACTTTCGAATGTGTATTAACGGCCGTTTCTAGTCAAGGTAACGGGCGTGGGTACATGGGCAGGTATTAGAGGAATTTCTAAAAATTACGAGTATGAGAGGATTATGATGAAAAGTTACAAGCATATTTAGAACATGATGAAAATTTATAAGTATATTTAGAACACCGTCGATAGATCACAGATCGAGTAATTAAATAAAGCTCCACATTCAATATCTTATTATGGATTCATCTAAAACAAGTCGGAGGGATGGCCCAATGCAAGCGCTCAGTTGATTTCGGGCTCTTTCGCTCCTGGTGTGTTGGAAAAATATCGTTTCGGCACACAGGAAATAGAAGCACTCGTTGAGGCAACCCATAATTTTATGAATGGGCACGGCTGCGCAAGTAAACAATAATCCTCACTATCAATGTCAGCGCATTTGCGTAGTCCATGATTCAAATTTTCCAGTACCCTCCTTTTCCTCATGGTAAGAAAAGAAATCCACACCCACGCATCTTTTACGCGATTTGCCCGTCTAGCAGAGGCCTTAAGTCTTGTTTAGGAAAATTAGACATCGCTTTAAAGGAAAGGAATAACGGGACAAGAGGACTTGAAACAGTACCCAGTTCCAATAAAAGGTATCTCACCATTTCCAATAAAAGATATCTCACCAGAAGGTTCTTATTCTTCGGTATACCCTCTTGGGTACAAAAATGCTCATCTTCTGCAGCTGAGCTAATATTTTGAAGGGCCTACTTGTCAATAGCTGGACCGACACTCTACATCTGTAAACACTTTCACCACATTGGCACATCTCGGTGGGTCCTTAGCATTCCTGTAACACTCCATGCGAGAATCCTTCTCGGTTAAACAGGGCATTGGCTTTGGAAACGGTAGCCAGAGTTCCTTATCAAGGAAGCTCCTCGGCGCTCTGTGTTACTTCCGGGACCATGTTTGCTTCCCACTTCCGCACTCTCTCTAAGACACTTTCACTCTTCTGGGGGATACAATGAATTGCATTCAGCTCTGCATTTGCAACTGTGGGTCGAGGGCAGACAAGAACAGCGGGGATTGGAGAAGCCACCCACTACTAAGGGTGCCATTCGAAATGTTGGAACTAAATTGAGTACCCTGGCTTGCCGCAATCTTGGGCTCCTTAGACCCTCGTTCAATCTTCAGTTTAGGTTTACTCATTTTCTTCTTTTCTTCGGTTTGTCTGCATCGTTTGCAAGCTGGTTAACTAACATTTCGATCACATTGATTTTAAATGATTCACAAAAGCCGGTAAATCTTATAGCCTCCAAAAAAACAAAGAATTCTTGGCAAGTAAATAGCAGAATTGCAAACAACATTGAAAGCATCACACACGTTGCAAAATGAAAACATTAATCAGAAATCGGAATAATCTAGTCAAGTATACCAAGCATTCCAAACTCAATATTTTGTAAGAACTATCACTCGGAAGTCAAGCCAGTTGTAGTAGGAAAGTACATCAAGCATACTAAAATCACTAACATTTCTCTTTCTTTCTTTGCATCTGCTTTGTTGATAACATTTTCATTATAGGTGAGGTAAACGGGTAAGAAAATAGCTGCAGATGATCAAAACAACAAGATTTTTACAAGAACCAGCATAAGAATGAACAATTAAGTCACATTGCTGTCTTACAAAAAAGTCCACTGCTGCAGGGACAAAAATTGTAAATCCTGCCGTCAAAGCAATGACTACTAAGATTTTCGTAAAAAGTTTGATGATCAAACTACGGCACCAAAATCCATCTGAAAGTTGCCATAAGAGATGGTTCACACCGTTTATGTAACAGAGAACTTTGCAAAAACTAAAAAGGTAAAAAAACATCATATCTCCAATTAACAGTTTTCGCCAATGTTGAGACCACTGCCTGTGTTCCAAAATCGGTTATTCTACATGGTCCCTTGAACACGAGTACTGCTGATAAGTAAGTGTCTAGCCACCCAGATTTTCAAAAGATAATGCTCATTTCACAGTGCAAAAGTAGGCCTTCGCAATCGAAGTTGTAGGTTTTAAGTCATGGCAACTGCAAAGGAACTCATTGCGAAGGATAACCCTCTTTGAAGTGTTTGTCTGCCACTGCCTCATCTTTTAAAACTAAAGAACCAATCAAGTAGAAAAACAATATTTAGTAAAGAGGGCTGGTTTTATAAGATTAATAGCATACAGCCCTCCGTACAACTTTTTTTTTTTTCTTTATAAACATGTTTTTCTAAAAGTATCTAACCCATATACGAGTTTTACAATTTTACAATACTTGCTTTTTTATTTTTAAAAATCATCAATTTCAAAAGAAATTTAGTCAATTTTACCCCTTAAAAAATGATTTTTAAAAATAAAATAAATATGCAAACATAATTTTCAAACAGTAAAACTTGGTATATCAGCTAAATGCACTCAGAAAAATATGGTTATAAGGAAAAATTTTGAAAAATAAAGTCGTATGGAAGGCTGACTTGCTACTAGTCGCATATAATCAGCCCTCTTTAATAAAATAGCATTGAGGGAGAGATCAGACTGCATTTTTTCTAAGGGCTCTCTTTTTTTTTTTGGCACTAAATAGAAATCAAGAATTATCAACAACAGTAATAATCATGAAAATGGAACAACGATGAAAAACTGAAATCTTAACAACATTAGTCTTGGTATCTAAACTAATGCACATCTGGAAGAGATGACATCAGTTATCTCCATTTTCTAATGAATTTAACCACCAATGGATTATCAAGATAAACCTATTTTTTCCACTATAGTCACAACTGTTGCCCCAGTAAACAGAGACCAAAGCTCATTTCAAATCTTCTCCTTAACAGACACAATAGGATCTTGCCTTCAGAAAAAAATTCATAACTCTAATCCTAGGGGACGTTTGGCATTCAACGAGTGTGGGATGGGATGGTATGGCACAGTAAACACGTTTTCCAACAACTTATTTTACAATTGAATCATCCTGTTTTTCTAACTTTACCCTATATTCCAATTATTTTTCCTTCCAACTATCCTATTTATTCCAACTTTACCGCTATTATCTCATATCAATCACACAATTTCTAAAATATTTTCTTTCCCACTCCCACCCCATCCCACATTCCTAAACATCCCCCTAGAAAGAATCACCCTCAAGGCTACATAAAGTTCACTGGGTTCTAAGAGAGCACCATTTATTGCAAAAACATCACTTAAGAACCTGCTAGCATATTAACCTAACACCTAAAATATGCATGCAGAGTTCCACTATGAAAACTTGACTAGCTGACCCAATATGTCTGTATTTTCAGCAGTATTTCCTAAAACATAAAATTCCACATTGAATCCATGTTCACTTTGGGTTGGCAGTTTGGAATCCTTCCAAAACAAGGAACTTCCAGCCACAAAAATTCTAACACCAAAATTAACTTTCAATCCAAGTCCCAAAAAGAGTCAAGACTTCCTTTGAAGATGACCCAGGAGCAGTGAGTAAAATCCAAAAGGATGACTGAATCTGAGATTCAGATGTCCGTGTACCATCTATTATGAAAAACTAAAAAACAAAACGGATGAAATTTTAGCCAACAAAGTGCAAATGGACAATTCCGTGAGGGACTAGTTCATCCACAGGGCATCATCTGATAAAGCCAATAGCACAGACCTAGTCCCAAATCAACAAAATAAATATGATTTTCAAAAAAAGAATAAAATAGTGAGAAATGTATGTCTCATGGCCAATCCCAACTGGTAACGGCAGTGAAGCTGCTACTGAAGGTGATGGAATATGAGACCTGCCCCACTGACGGAGTGTAGCTCAGAAGCCCTCAACATCCAGGAGCATTTTTCTGTGACGTTTGCATGGCAATTTACTAACATTAACCACGTTTGCTCCCTAATTCGTGCTAAGGAAGCTTTTTGCTAAAAGCTTCCCCCATCGATCATCAATAATCATAATTTTTGACAAAATTATTCAGATTCTCTAAAGAGTAAGGAAGCCTGATTTGGCAAGAGGAAGCTCAGACATCCAAGGAAGGATGGTAGCAACAAATACTCTCAAGCCTGGCCAAGACAAAAGCTTTCAGGCAGACACGCGAATGTTTTGAGAAACAAGCCTTTGGATTCATCATCATCGACAACAACATCATAAGCTCTTAAGCTATTGGAGAAAATCAAAGAAAGAAGGACAACAGAAAACCTATCTTACCATATTTGGCAGGGCAAGGCGAGTCTCAGACATCCAAGGAAGGATTGTAGCAGCACAAGCTCTCAAGCCCGGCGAAGGCGAAAGCCCTCAGGCGGCCACTGCGAATGTTTCGAGAAACAAGCCTTTGGATTTATCATCATAGACTGTAGGCCCCACAAACCTAAGCTATTTAGGACTAGATACCTCTGAAATCAGAAAGTAAAAATGCAAAAAAAAAAAACACACTCAGACAAAGTCAATAAAGATGATTGATTGGAACCCACAGAAACGAGTAACAACAAGGAGCATGTCCATATACATCGTAATGTATTTTCAGTTAAAATATAAAATTCATTTATTTTGTTTTGTTTTGTTTTATTTTTACTTGATTTTTTCTTCATAAATATGTTTTCCTAATTATATTTAATCCATGTATCAAGTTTTGCCATTTTACAGTACTTTTATATATTTATTTTTAAAAAATCATCAATTTCAGGGCATTTAAGTAATTTTTCACCCGTTAAAAATTTTGATTTTTAAAATATCCAAAAAAAATGTAAAAGTATTGTAAAATGACAAAATTGTGTATATAGATTGAATACATTTTTTAATGAAAAGATTAAATGCACTTAGGAAAACATATTTATGAAGGAAAAAAATTTTATTAACTAATCGTAAAAATAAACGGATGTTGTATTTTATCTTAAAATACATCATGATGTGCATAATCAAGCTCCCAACAACATTAGGAAGATGATGGGAACTGCAGAAAAGAATAGCAGAAATATGAAGATGGTCGATGAATACTAGTGCAAAGAAAAATACTAGACCACTTTGATATACCACTTGTTGGTCTCGAGTAGTGCTTTCAATATAACTGCTAAGTAAATAAGATAAGCACTCAACAAAACAAGGGAATATATTGCCACACAATAGAAAAACACAAAAGACAAACACAAATCCACTCTTCATTCGACCAAATTTGTCACCTCAACTCCACCTCTATTGTAAAATTCCAAGTCAAATCTATGTTCACTTTGGGTTGCAAATTACAAATTTTCCCAACCATGGATATTCTTGACTCGAATTCTAACACCACAAATGATTTCAATCCAAATCACAAAACAAGAGTCAATTTCTTTTGAAGGTGACCCAAGGTAGAGAGTAAAATCCAAAAGAACGACTGAATCAGATATTCAGATGTACCATCTTTTATGATAAACTAAAAACGGAAACTGATGAAATTTTAGCTAACAAAGTGCAGATGGATGATTCTGTGAGGGACTTGTTCATCCCATAAAGCATTTAGTAAAGCCAATGGGGCAGACGTTTTAGTCCCAAATCTGCAAAATAAATACAATTTTTGAAAAGAAATAGTAAGAAATGTATGTCTCATGGCCAATCCCAACAGGTAATGGCAGCGAAGCCGCTACTGAAGGCAATGGAATATGAGACCTGCCCCACCGATGGAGTATAGCTCAGAAGCCCTCAACATCTAGGAGCATTTTTCTGTGACGTTTGCACAGGAACTTACAAACATTAGGCAAGGTTTGCTCCCTAATTTGTGCTAAGGAAGCTTTTTGCCAAAAGCTTCCCCCGTCAATCATCAATAATCATAAATTTTTGACAAAATAATTTAAAATCTCTAAAGAAATTAAGAAGGCTAATTTGGCAAGAGGAAGCTCAGATATCCAAGGAAGGATTGTAGCAACAGAAGCTCTAAATCCAGGTGAAGGCGAAAGCTTCCGTCGGCTACTGTAAATGATTTGAGAAACAAGCCTTGAGATTTATCATCATCAACGATGCAAGAAACTCTAAGCTATTGGATAAAAGTGAAGAACGGACATCAGAAAACCTACCCTACCCTATTTGGCAGTACGAGACAAGTCTCAGACATCCAAGGATAGAAGCAGCACAGGCTCTCAAGCCTGGCGAAGGCGAAAGCCCTCAGGCAGCCACTGCGAATGTTTTGAGAAACAAGCCTTTGGATTTATCATCATAGACTGCTGACCCCAAAAACCTAAGCTATTCACAAAAAGGACTGGAGACACCCAAAATCAGAAGGAAAGATGCAAAAGAAATAAGGGTTCAAACAATTAGAAGATCAATGAAGGCAAAGAAATTCTAACTCTAACCGGGTCAGGTTATTCAAGTTAGAGACCATCCGCAGTACTGACTCATTAAAAAGCATCAAAACAAATCCGTTTATAACCCATTAATAAAAACCTCAACCCTAATACCAGTCCATTTAAAATAATTGAGTTAGGTATTGGGTTAAGCAAACAGGTTAATGAACAGGTTAGAGGGAAGAGTAATCAAATAAGGATTGAAGTTAGGCAAGTTCACACCTCTACAGACTACATCATATACTCGTGGCTTAGGCAATTAAGCAAATAAGCTTAGCGCATGCTCCAATACATCTCAACTGCACCATCTGTCAACATTTCAAATGCACTAAAATATACTTTAAATGAATTTTGTTAAACAAAGTAAATGCAGAAAATCAAAACAGTCAAGGCTTAGAAATCATGGTTTTCTAAACCATGCTTAGGAGTTAGGAGAAAAAAAGTAATAGCTCCCATAAACGTTCACAAAGTATTAATGAACTAAAAACATTAAAAGTTTTCCAACACACAATGTTATAACTTAAACCCAACACTGTCAAAGCAATCACCAAAAATGCCTTGCATCACATCCAATAAAAGGTAAAGAGTTTTCAAACAATTAAGAACGCAGATTATAACAATCTGCCGACTGTCCCAATGAAACAGTCCTTGGTGTACGTTTCATCCCCGTCCCACTCAAACAGGCCGCCTGGCGTGTATTCGTCAGTTCTCCCTGACTTGGCGCAACAGAATCCAAGGACTTTCCCATGGAACAGTCCTAATCTGCTTCCAATAATGAAAATATCAGCATTCTCTTGCATTTACTGTTCAAGATTCTTCATACAAATTGAAACGACTTATCATAAAATTATTCGGAAAAATCATTGATATTCATCACACAACTATCAATAAGCATGGATTTTTGCTAAAATAAATACCTCAAATAAAGCACGAACTCGAGGGGGAAAAAAATACAACGAATCCGAGATGCCGGGAAATCTCACCTTTGTAGAAGTTTCAACTCTAAAATCGATAGGAGCATCGGCACAATCCGCAATAGCGTCGCCGGTAGAAAGGGCAGCACGATCGGAAGATATAAAGCAGGGAGGCCGGCAACAAGTCGGAACTCGGAACTGGGGAGGGTGGCACACAGGAGCAATAGAGGTTGGAGCAGGAAGGTCGGAATTCCTAACAACATGACCCGGCTCATAGCGATGTTTTATAGGTGAATGATACAACCCTAAACTCAAAGCGATGATTTATAGTTCCCGAATGGATGGACGAAACAGCCCTATAATTAAAAGGATATTTATAGCCACGATCAAACCCAATAGGGGAAAAAAGGATATTTACAGCATGGGGCAATCGCATGGGTGCGCATATGGAGACACGGAAATTTCATTTTTTATTATAATTACGCAATATAAATTTAGTTTCAAATTAAAAAAAAAATTCTAGTTTTATCATATTTATTTATAGATATAAATAAGTTAAAGTTTACTTTGTATTATAATTAGGCAGTTAAAACTTAGTTCAATTATACAATATATTTCTGCATATTTTTTTATTTTCAGAAAGTATCAATTTCAAAGGTATTTTAATACAGACAACGTTAATATTATATTACTCAAATAAGATTTAATTTACCTTAACCCTAGACCGAATCGATTTAAATTCGGTTTTAATTTTTTAAAAAAATCAGCATCGAACTTAGTACCAGGCTATTTTAACACCGCTACAACTCCAAGTCCAACTTGAACGTCTTTAGATGACAGTCATTAGTAGAAGTGCAACTTGGGTCGGGTTATACCGGGTTGAAGTGAACCCGAACCCAAACCCTAACTGTAAAAATTTAATCCAAGTTTGAACCGGGTTCTCATTGGTTTTGGTTTATATTTCGAGTTAGAATTCGGGTTATTAATAAACTATTTTTTTTCAATTTTAATTATAATCTAAAATAAAATTATTAGAATATATATATACTTGTGTTTATGAAGTCAAGCCTCATACTGAATTTTGCAATATCCTTTCAAAAAATTTTGCAACATCATGCTGAATTCAGCAATATTATTTGAATGAACTCTGCAAGTAATTTTCAGCATCCTATAGACACAAATAAATGACAAATTAATTAGTTTTATGACTAGTTAGTCATTTTTATTTAATAGCTAATGGAAATGACTCAAGTGTAGTAAATAGAAAATGAACATATCATACCAACTATTGTAGTCGAAACTAAACATTATCATACAAATTGCCAAAATTGAATTCAAACTGAATATTTATTATACAAATTGCTAAAATAAAATTGACCACTTGTCATACAAATAAATTTAAAATATTAATCAAATTTATACTGCAATCTAAAATTCAAACTAACAGATTTTTCATACCAACAAAAAGTATAATATGAAATAGATTTATCATGCTAACTTAAATTTAAATATAATCCACATAATAGTTATTCAAAGCAACTAAATCTAAATATATTAAACATAATAGTTCAACATTCCAATCTAATTTAAGTACAATTCAAATTTAAAATGCCAATATAAGCAAATCTCAAGTTTAAATAAGTTTACATCCACTTATAAACAAATTCAAAATTCAAATGAGTTAATGTCTCAAAAGTTTTCAAAAAAACTAAAAACCTAGTCGAAGACTTCCAAGTAATTTCTTTATTGATTTCCATATGCATTTTTAACGTCAAGTTCTTCCTCATCGATTTACATTTTCGAAAATAATATGTATCAACCTAGACAAAAAAATGCATACAACTGTTAACTATAAGAAAATAATAATCATAAAAATTCATCATAGAAATTAAGTTACCTCAAACATGATTTGGTAATGGAGGAATAGGTGATTTATCTGAACTAGAGTTGGTAATGTTTAAAACATGGATATATATTAATATTAAAAAAATATGTATAATTTATGAAAAATTATATAAATTACACCAAGTTTGGATCGGGTTGGTGCGAACCCAATTTTGGTTTTAGGTTTCTACGGGTCCGGTTGAAACAGGTTTATTTTGAAAAAAATCTTAAAAATAAAACCCATTTTTTGGTTTTGGTACCGGTCGAGTCGGGTGAGTTCAGACCGACCCAGTACCAAGTTGCACCCCTAGCCATCAGGGGTGCAACTTTGGGTAGGGTGCCCGTGGGTACCTACTGACCCGACCTTAATTTGGGTGAGGTATAAAATATTATCCATGGATATGAATAGGGTACGAATTATTACCCGCCTTATCGAATAGGGTACGGATAGGGTAGATACGTTGGGTATCCAGAACTGACCCGCATAGGTGCTCATATAGGTAATTAATATGTGCATAATTATATACATATATAAGATATATTATATAGTATGCATTATGTTTTATGCTAAACATCTTATGTGCACATATATTTTAATAATTTAAAGTTTAAATGAATTTTGTACTTTGTGAAGTATAAATTTAAATGAATTTATATATACGTCATTGACTTTAAAAAGACTTTTATAAATACACTTGTGATTTATGATTATAATATATTAATAGTTTTAACAATTAGGTTATTATGGTCCATACTTCATATTTTTATATAATATTATAAACAATAATATATGTACATATGATTTTAAAATACGAATGAGTATTATTTTATATTATTTAAAATAATATAAAACTTTTCTTAAAAATATTATATTTGAGTATTAAAGGAACTGATTTAGAACCGAAACCGAAGCCAACCCTATGGGCAATGGGTAATGGGTAGGGTATACTAGGAATAGAACCAACAAGAGGAGTGATTTTATTAGCCCGGGCTAAGTAAATGATCCACTTAGCCCACCTCAAAAAACCTATTTAAAACAATTTTTTTTTGTTTTTTTCATCGTACACTTGTTTATCTAAGTGTATTTAACATATAGACCAAGTTTTACCATTTTTGGAAATATGCATATATTTTTTTTCGATTTTTGAAAATAAGGGTATTTTAAATGCAT
>JAXCLR010000073.1:27414822-27448825 GCA_035584095.1 Annona squamosa | reverse complement strand
TAAATCTCCATGAGCGAGTGTAGCTGCCACGGGTTGCACGACACCAAGGATCCATCGCTTGATGGAGGAGAATGGACGTAGGAAGGAGGAGACGAAATGCCCCCTCTACTTGGGGCCAAAACCGGCCATGCTTCGGGTTGGTGATTTGTCTTCTGCTAGAAGATGAGCAGATGATGGATCCGAGAACAGAGAAATAGAAACAGAGAGGCAATGGTTCGAACCGGCAGGTGCTGCGGGTGCTGTGCGGGAGCAGCCAGCTGCGGGCACGGTGCGGGCGGCGGGCGCTACGAGGGCCGAGGACGCCGAGTTGATGATGGCAGGCGCTGCCACTGCGAGAAGACGATGACGGCGTTTTAGGGTTTAGATTTCAGAAACGATGAAAGGGGGGAAATGAGAGGGGCAGCGAGCGGGAGCTGGGAAGTGGGTTGCGTAACAGGCTTCATTTCGTCCGACCGGTCGAATACGGTTCAACCGCATATCCTGGTTCGATCGCCGGTTCACCGGTTCGGACGGTTTTATATAAATGAACCGAACCGGGAGGTATCGAACCGGATATTTGACCGGTTCCCGGTCAGACCAGTCCGACCGGTCGGTCCGGTCCGGTCCGGTTCTTATAACACTGATTAACATCCGATTTGTATGAAATTTATTATTAACAGTCAAATATTACTTTAAATTTGATATATAATTTAATTTTTCAAAATCAACCAACAAATTTAAATTTCAGAAGAATTCCTACTAGGGACTTCCCACTCGAGCTTCTCGCAAGGCCAAGTCCTTAATTATTCAAATACGATCAGATCTGTAGCTCTAGAACCTATCGCTACCAACATTAGTAAAATCAAATCCAACTAAGATTTATGAAATGCGATACTGATCGAATGGATGGTCCACGATTATGTAGACCAACCAATTTTTGATGAAGAGAAAATTTTTTTCTTTGGAGTTATGATGAAGATTGTAAAGACATATCACTCGTCCGTGCTGTAGTAAGCAACACTGATGGAACGCGCACTCATTTCACTTATCTCACAAAGCCAACTCAGAACAAATTCGAGTGCTTTTTTTTCCAAAAAAAACAGGATGTATAGAGGTAAAGGAAATTGAATAGAAATAATAATAAACAACTAAATTAAATATAATGATTAAAAATAAATTTTAAAATTATAATAAGAGACCGTTTAGTAATTGGTAAAAAAAGAATAAAAATATTTATCAAAAACAGAAGAAGAAAAATCATGGGAAATTTTTAAAAAGTAAAGAATGATGTTACATCACATAGTTAATGATTATGAGTAGGGAGAACAAAAATAAAATAGATATTATAGTCGTATAGAAATTATTAAAATGATTTAAAATAATTCGTTGGTCAAAAAGTAAAAGAATATTTTGAGAATTCTTTTTTTAACTAACTGTCGAGCTTCTTTTAAATTATTTATATGAAAAAGTTGAAAGTATAATGGCAGAAGATACAATAAATAATAAAAAAAAAGTAAAATCATTTAGCCCATGATACTTATCCGCCGGAGATGCGTTTACATAACCTGAGCATATGCATTTACATAGCTTGAGAAGTACATGGGATTTTTTTTTTTGGCATTTTTAGTCATTTTAACTATGTGTATTAGGAAAGCATGAGGCTTAATGTCCTCTAGGTCTATGGATTTATTCTCATCTCCTTCAGCTGTGGGAGTTTATATTTCCCCTTAAGTAGCGGGAGGTATTATTCGGTTTCTCCATGTTGTGAGGACTTTCATGTACTTATTTGTAATATTAAATGACTTGATATAGAGGTGAGAATTATGGTAGGTTGACCCATGATCCAATTTTGACCCAACTTGTTTCAAAAATAGGGTCGGGTGGGTCGACTAGATCTTGATCCAAAGAGTTTGACCCGCCTGCATATATTAATTTATTAAAAATTATAAATCTATATTTAAATCTTATTATGAGTTGCTTTCATTATTAGAGGAATCAATTTATCCAGAACATAACATAAGAATCAATAAGAAAAATTTGCACATATATCTCTTACGTATAATTGTATATTAACTTATTTTAATAATTTTATTTTAGGGCCCCATCCATTTTTTTAAAAAATTAATATATGCTACTGTTAAGGGTGCAACTTGGACCGGGTTCGGCCTGAACCCAAGGATTTACAGTGTTAAAATCCTGCCGTTTTCAACCCGAGCCCGATTTTCCCGGCCCGAATGCATATAATGCTCAGGTTCAGGTTGCTGTGAGCCAGAACCCTCTAAGCCCGAATATGAAAATATCAATATTTTATTTTTTTATCCTATTTCTAATATCCCATTCGTCCTATCCCGATCCAAATTTTAAAATCGAAAAATCTTATCAAACCCTAAGCAATAAGCCCTCTCTTTCTCCCCTTTTTGGTTCGCTGCCACGCCTGCTCTCTTGCCTGCGGCCTGCCTTCTTCCTTTTGGACGTCAGACGGCCAGAGCTCGTTCGTGCACGTACCGCCTACTCGATCGCAGATTCATTGTTGCCCGCTGCTCGCCTGCACCTGCTGCCTGCTCGATCGCAGATTTGTCGTTGTCTGTCTTCTTCGTTCCAAACGCCGGACAGTCGTGCCTGTCTACAGTCCTGCCTCTTCTAGACGTTGGACGTCTGTAGCCCTGCCTACGGCCTGCTCCTGCACAACGTCTCTCTCCTCTCCGGCAGCTACTGCTTAGTTCGTAGGTCCCCATGACCGCCAAGCAGGGGATGCTGTCCGGGCAAACAAGGGATGCTGTCTGGGCAAACAGTTTGAAGTACTAATATTTTAAAATGTATATGTTTTATAGATTATTAGTCATTGTGTGAGGTTACTTAATTGAACATTAAGCTACATGATGATTGTAAAACAATTCAAAATCAAACTATAAGTTTTAAAAATTTATAGAAGTTGGTATAATTCTTACAAATGATGCAAGGTTGTAAATCTTATTTAGTGATTAAAATAATTTTGTATTTTCACACACCTTGATAAGATGAATAAAGAATGTTTCAAGTATCAAATTAAGCTTTGATCAAATTTGGAAGTATGAAAAATGATTATTGAGCTTATGCCATTGGCATCATATAGCAATGCTAGTTGATGCACCTTGTGCTCTGTGTCACATATTTTTATGGAGAGATCGAAATGTGGTTGTTAAAATGCTTCATGCCATATGCTAAAGCTTTATCCAGTGACTTCTCAATATCAATGTTGAAGTGGAATGTTCAATGTTTGCTTTTCTTGCATGTTGTTACTGACATTTTTCTCATGAAACTATTGAAAAGATGCACTTGTTTGCGACACAACACCACCTATTTTGGTGGAAAAATCTATTGTTAGTCTTTCAATAAATTTTATTAGGATCAAAGTATTCCTGAAAGTTTGTAGTGATCTTGAATGTGCTATAATCTTGACTAGCTTGGTTTTTCTATTTCTCAAGTGGGTAAAAAACTATCAGAACCTATTCGAGATTCAGGTGCGCAGGCATTAGGAACTAAGCACGACAGCCCATGCTGCTCACCTCTGTAATTAACTTTCCTTCTATAGATGTCATTTTGTTTCAGTCCTTGATTAATTTTTTCCATTTTGTAAGTTAGAACATGATTTGATTTGCAGGCTCGCACGAAACACCTCATCTTAGTAAAATTCATGCAGCCAATTTTATGACGTTTAACGACTCTTCTAATAATCTTTCTCAAACCATTGGTTACCACAGTTTAGTTATATTCCTTTGGGCTTTTGCACAATAAAAAATTATTTTTAAATTCTAAATCGGGCAATTTAAGGCATGTATTTGGTATAAAAGATTGGCTTTTTAAGGCATGTATGCTTGTGTTAATATGTATTGGTTAATATTGTATAATGTAGGAAAAATTATTAGGATTTAAACAAAAATATCTAACTGTGATTATATGTTATGAAAATGATATCTAGGTAGTAAATAAAATATAAATGGTTCAATTAATATGCAAGACAATAATAATGAACAAGAGATCAACAGCGAGCAAATAAAAAATACAACAACTTCTTCAAATACTATTGATCTTATAGAAAGTTCGGATGCAAACGAGCCTCTTTCCAAGAAGAAAAAAGGATATAAAATTTCATCATCAGTTTGGGAAGAATTTGAAAGGATTTTGGACAAAAATGGAAAAGTGACATGATGAATTTGTAAGTATTGTAAGATTAAACTTAAGTGTCTAAGTACTCAAGGAACAAACACATTAACTAAACACTTAAAGTTATGCAAGTATAATACCAACAAAAGAGCTAAGGAACAACGTTTGTTATCATTTCAAATAGTAAATGACGATGGTGGAATGGTTATGTCAAATTGGAAGTTTGACCAAGAAGCCTACAAAAGAGCAAGGCAAGAATGATTATTCTTAATGAATTGCCGTTTAAATTTGTTGAAAAGAAAGGGTTTAGAGAATTTTATAAAGTTGTGTAGCCACTCATCAAACATGTTTCAAGGACCACAATTGTGAAAGAAATCTTCAAAATATACATGTTAGAGAAGGCTAAATTATGAAAGATTTTTAGTAAAGATGTTCGGCGTATATGCTTGACAACAGATTTGTGGACTTCAAATCAGAATATTGGGTATTTATGTTTGACTGCTCATTTTATAGATTCTAATTAGACTCTTCGAAAGTGCATTCTTAATTTTTGTATTCTTTTTTCACCACACACGGGTAAAGCTATTGCTAACACAATTGAAGAATGTCTGAATGCTTGGAATATTAGACAAGTGTGTACTCTTACTGTTGACAATGCATCGGCCAATGATGTTGCGCTAAACACTTTGCGTTTATATTTAAAAATGAAGAATGCTCTCTTTGGGGATGTAGAATCTTTACATGTCCATTGTGTTGCACACATTTTAAATTTGGTTGTGAAGAGAGAATCAAACAAATTAAGGATTCCATTACTTGAATTCGTAATAGCATAAATTAGGTTAAGAATTCTCCTATTAGAGAACAAGCATTTGTAAAATCTTGTGAAAGTCTTAGAATTTTGAGTAAAATGTCTTTGTGTTTAGATGTGCCAACATGTTGGAATTCTACATACTTGATGTTGAAATATACTTTACCCTTTGAAATGGCTTTCAAACATCTTGAAATGAATGATGCAAGTTTTAGAAGCACGAGTCCGCCTCTTGAAGAAGATTGAAACCATGCTAGAGTCCTTTGTGACTTCTTGGTTTTGTTTTTTGAAGCTACTGAGATCTTGTCGGGTAGTAAATATGTAACTTCTTCACATCATTTTCCTCAACTTGATGCAATTCAAGATCGATTAAATTCATTTCCAATCGAGAATGATAATCCTATCCTTCTTCACATGTGGAACAAAATAAAGGAAAAACTTGCAAAATATTAGGGTTCTGTTGACAAGTTCAACATTTATTTGCTCATTGCGGTAGTGTTTGATCAACGGTACAAGCTAAGCTATTTGAAATTTTATCTTAGTATTTTCCTTCCTGAAGATCAGACTTCTGCATTTTTCAAAGAAAGTGTATGATAAAATGGTTAAATCATATGGAACTTCTAAATTTGGTTCTACTAATAGTACTACGAGTTCTTTGTCCGAAGTGAGCGGGGCATCATCCAAATCAAAGCATTCAAAATGAAAGCTGTGGCAATCTATGAATGACACTAATGCTGGAGTTATCACAAATGAAATTGATGCTTATTTAAAAGATCCAGTTGAGAATGATATAAAACCATTTGATATTTTAGCATGGTGGTCAACAATTACAAAATATAAGATTTTGTCTTTTATGGTAAAAGATATTTTGGCTATTCTTGTTTCAACAGTTGCATCAGAATTTGCATTTAGCATTGGAGGGCGTATTCTTGACTAATATCATAGTTCATTGACACCCATGTTGGTTAAGTGTCTAATTTGCTCTCAAGATTGATTGAAAGCATCTCCAGTCGATTCAAATTATGAAGAATTTGTTGATTAACTAGACAAATGCGCAAGAGGTAAAATATATTTTTCTATGTTTTAATCCTATACCTTACTCTTAACATTATTTTTAATGTCAATATTTATTTTTTCAGATGAAGTTTCTCAAACATCGGGAAATGTTGCTTCAGGATATTACCACCTATTTCACCAAGAAATTAATTTACAGGAGGTATTATTTATATATTTCAATATATATATGCATATATATGCTCTTTAAGTTCAATTGTACAAGATGACATCGATTTTGTGCATTTTCTTTTAGGAAAAAAAGAATTTAGTTCGGCGGATGAGAATAACAGAAGACAAGAAGAATGAAGACTGCGTGGAAAATTAAAATGTTTAATGTTGTTATGTTGTACCTTGACAATCTAAGTTAAATGTTGTAATTTGGTTATTGGAACTTAAGGCTAAAGTTGTAGACTTGGCCTAACTTGGATGTTGTAATTTGAAGTCGTATTTTTGAACTTGTTGTAATCTTAGTTGTTTTGATATTATTGTATTTTTTGGATTATTTTCTTTTCTTATGATTGATATTATAAAGTTTGTCTTATGGTTAGATGCCAATATTTCTATATATAATTGTGATATTCATGTTAAATTGTAAGACGGACAAATATTGTACTTCTACATTCATCAAAATATGGTTGCTATTCAACTTAATGCGAAAAGAATGACTAAAACAGGTTTTTCTTCTTGATACTCTTAAATGGTATTTAAATTTTTCTTGCTTTATTATAATAAATTGTCATTTTAGGTTTTTTTAGCAATAGATTTGTGATTAAATGAGTATATGATATATGTTTATAATAACATGTCAACCCAAAACTCAACCTGAGCCCAAATTTCAAAAATCGGGTTAGGGTTGAGGTTTTACAAATAGAATTAGGGTTGAAGATTTACAAATAGGGTTAGGGTTAGGGTCTAGGTGAACCTGAGTTTCACGAGCCGAGTTACACCCCTAAATACTGCATGTGCACGCTTTTTGTGCACATGCAGAGCACCAAACAACATATAGGGCGTAAGAGAGTTCGAGCGGGTGCTAACGGAAGGAGAGAAGAAGAAGAAGAAGAAAAAGAAAGAAAGAAAGAGGAGGAGAAGGAAGAAAAAGGAGAGGGAAGAGAAGAGAAGCCCGATGTCGCCTTGCCTGCGCTGCCGTTCACGCAGTCGTCGTCGGGCCGCCGGAGGTAAGGAATAAATAGTTTTTTTGTTGGATTTTTCTAATTTTCGCCCAAATCACGCAATAAACATAGGGGTTTTACTAAAATACCTTAGATAAATATGTATGGAAGTAAATTATACCAATTTGAGTAGTAGATTTGGTTATTTAGGGATTTAAGAGTTAAAATAAATAGAATTTTGATCATTATCCCCAAAAATAGCCAGAAATCATGGAGCTTTTGATAAATTTGTGAATAAAAGATATTTGGAACACAAATCATGAAAATGTAAGGCTAAAATCAAGCTAAGTGTGAAATTAAAAATTTAAGAGTGATATATCCAAATTTTCTTATTCCAAATCATGATATAATAGTTACAAATGCCATTAGGATATATTAGTTATAAATTAATATGCCCAATTTTAGGTAAAAAGGAGAAAAATTAGAATTTTTCATGACCTGTGGAAATTGGGCAGCCCAAAAAATATGGGTTAAACATGAGGCTTTTGGAGTATTTGATTTAAACATTATTTATGGATAAATTTTAAGGTGTTAAAAATATAAAAGAAAAATTTATGGAGGTATTATGTATAGTTTTGGGTAAGGTACGAGTGTTGAAAATTTAAGTGAAATTAGTGGATAGCAAATTCACACATTATAAGAATGATTGATAGATTTTAATATGCCTAATATATGTATCTTAAGTAGACACTTAATGGAAAAAATATTATTATTAAATTTCAAATCAATGTATCTATAAACATTAAAAGTAGAATGCAATACGTGGTGATTTAAGTTAATGCTTAGCCAAAAAAATTGTTAATTTTGATAGGAAAAGAAAAAGAGAAAGGGCAAGACACAACCTAAGAATTAAAAGCAAGCAAGCTCTTCAAATTCAATGATTTATTGTGATAAAATTCCTATGTTGTTATTTATTTTGAGAAAGGTTATTGCAACAAATGTTCATGTTATGCCTTTATGTGTTTTCTTAAAAATAATGTGCAAATCAAGTTAATTTTCATAAGTATGCTAATTAAATTTTATACAAATAATCAAGGTTCGTTTAATAAAGTCAAGTGCATTTATGATTAGCCGAATAAACTCCTTTTATGACATAAATGCACTTGATCTTTGGTGTGAATGTAATTCATGCATAGAAATGAATGTAAAGTTTCGCCAAGGTTGTAATTGGATAAATTGTCCATCCTTAATGTTACCTAGTCAGTGCATCCGACTTATGAGTGTGGGTGATCACTTGATAAGTATCACCTGCCATACAGGAAATTACATCATTGAATGATGTATCTTGTGGTTGCATTTTATCCTCACGCATCTATGATGTTCTACGGAAGTTTCATCTTTTACCCTGTTAATAACGCTTGCTTGTTAGGTTCTTTGAACTCACCAATTTTATTAAATAGTTGCAGAGTATTCTTATTTCAAAAGCGATGGAGACTTCACTGGGTAGAAGAGCAATGAGGTGAAGAGTCATACGGGGTTCTTATGTATGTTTGAGTGTAATTTGTAATAAGAGAAACTTTAAAAGTACTAGATATTTTTTAATTTTTGATATGTGTGTATAATCTATATATATAATTTGTGTGCATGGCATGAAAGATATTTGTAGTATTAATTCGTTTGCATTGTGTGAATTGTATGAATGTATATATAATGTAAGATGAAGAATATAGGAGCATGAGTGTTATGGTGTAGGTATAATGAATTTGTGAAGACAAGGGGGTGTGTTGTGGTTATGATGAAGTGTAAGTTATTTCTTGACGTAAAAAATTATACGGTGAATGTTTGTATTTAGGAAATGTCCTAGTTACAGACGGGATGCTGTTGAAATTTTTATAGATATATATATAAATTTTAGATCATTTTATTTTTGCTTAGTGTATAAGTGTAAGTTAAATTATGGACTTCACCATTGTTCAAAAGATTTTTGACATGAAATTCTATGACAAACTTATGTATAAATATGTCATTGGTTGGGGCGCTACATTTATACTATATTTTCTTAAGTTTTGTTTTTTTCATGATGTATTTTTTAATAATTAGTGAAATATTGAAGCATATAATATTTAAATTTAGTGTAGATGTATTTTTATGTTTGATAGGTATATAAATTTTTAAAAGTATCTTATTTTGTTACCCAACCTATTGTCCTGAAACCGATCTGATACCAATGCAATGTTTGTCTCTGGATTTGTTAAAAAAAGTAAGAGACAAACCGATTTTGTCTCAATCCGGTATAAAAATAAAATCAAACTTAATTTAAAAAAATTAGAATCAAACTCTAACCTTATAGCTCACTTTGATTCCTACCCCTAACTTGATTTATATATATGTGTGTGTGTGTGTACCAGAGCTGTTCCGAACAGTAGTACTGCATCGGTCTGCATCGGAACAGCGGTGACTAATGCATCGGTTTGCATCGGAACAGCGGTACAGTTGCCCAAAGAATAGGCCTTATGCATATTAAAATGTAATAAAACTTTATATAATTATTTATCCATATATAAATCATATTTTAGAAAGTTTAGATGTTGAAAAAACAACTTTAAAGTTGTTATTTAAATCAAACTTATTTTATTACGTTGAATTTATACCTTTTTAGATGAGGTTTATACACATATCCAATTGACATGAAAATTGATCTGGTAATAGAATATATTATTCTAAATACAGTAAGGGTAGTAGATTTTGATTTTATCGTCACGTAGGGCACATTTCAGCACCACTGCATCTGAATATGTCTCTGTATATGTGTGTGTGTGCGCGCACGTGTGTATATATATATATATATATATATGGAAAAAACAAACTATATGTATTTGGGGAAATAAAAAATTTGGACATGGGGATACAATTTTTCCACTTCCATCATTTACCAAAAGGTCTCTGGATAACGGCACCCCTAGATTCACCGTGCAGGCGTCCACGGTAGATTGGAGCTCCTGAATTCCGGCTCGTCGATAATTGCATACCAGACCATCTAATCACAGCTGTAACTCGTAAAGCAATTTATAGATCATTGGATAATATCGGTGCTGGGATCATAAAAAGAACGGGCCAATTTTGCAATGAACAGTCAAAAGATGCATGTGCTGACCTACGGAACAATCAATGCTAGCGCCAGACATTTACTAAAGAAAAAGGAAATTTTTACATCATCAAAAAAAAAAAAAAAAACTATGGGACGTCAGGGAAAGTAAAATTTGTGAGAAATGTTGGACTAAGTTAGAGTAGAAAATAAAATATTTTAAAAATTATCTGATTTATAGGAATAATAAAATTAAAATTAAAATTAAAATAAATAAGTTTGTTGGGAAGTAGTTTATATAAAATTGATTGAAATATACAAATAAAAGCCGGAAAATTTAATGATGTTTGAGAAATGATAAATCTTGAAAACTACACTCCAATAAGATACGCGATCAAACGTGTCCTACAATAGCTTAACTCATTGTCAAATAATTAAGATATCTTTTACGGGAGCATTTCCGGGGTAGTGAACCTACAACACAATCTTCCTGGGAAATAATTAAGACAACCTTGCGGGAATTAATTAACCACATTCCAAAGAATGGGATGATCTAATAATCCATAAGTAGCTATATGCGCAGGGCCAGCTAATTAATTTCGGTAGCTAATTGACACGTTGGAAATGAAAAAAAAATGTTATTACTTTTTTGATAAATAAACTATTATTGTTAATTGCACTTGCAATGAATGATAAAATTAAAGCACAATCTTACAACATCGGGAAAAAACACACAATGAATTAATATTCGGCCTACCCTTTTTATCAGGCCTTATTGATATATATTTCACAAATCAACTAGGGTCCCTTATGTACGAAAGCTTGAATCCCCGACGGATATATCTCTCCAATGCCCGCGTCGTAATCTAGAAGCAAGTATCAAAGGCCAGAAGTAAACGGCACGCCAGTGGCTGGTAGCCAAGACCCGCCTGATATGAAACTCCCCACGCTGAACTGAGAAGCCTCAGTCGCGCTAGTTATGACTCTGTAGCCCTTCCATCCGACCCGGCTGGAGGTGGAAGAACCCGGGCCAGTGTTCATATACTCTCCATAATACAACGTGTTTAAAGCAAAATTCCCACTCCATTCCAACCATCCTGCTGGAACGATCAAGCTGTCTATATACGTTTTTAGATAGACGGTTCGAGAGTATTGCTTCCAGGGCCTGCCGAGGTACGAGCGGAAGGACGACTGTACCGGCTTCAAGTCTGAAGCGGCTGTGACCCTGGAATTATGGATTGAAATTCCAGAATTTTGATTGGGGTCTGTCCTGCCTTGGGCTGTAACGGTCGGTGTCTGTCCAGACATTGGCTTCCTCACATAAATGTTACAATTTTGGAGAACGACGGCAGAGTTTCCGAAGATGAAGTCGACAGTGCCGTAGATGTCGCATTCTTTGTAGAATTGGCGCTGGGAATGAGCATAAAGGGTGTCCTGGTAACCTTCGAAGCTGCAGCGGTAAAAGACGGAGAGATCGGAACCAGAGCGCAGAGCCACGGCTTGATGGTTTCGTGCGCCTGCCGTATTTTGGAACGTCATGTCGCGGGCTATGAACCCACCGCCAACCACCGCTGCATCCCATGTCATGATATAATACAAGTTAAAGTTATTAATCTAATATATTAATAATTACACGGGATATATAGAATCGCATAAACACGATAAGGATAAAAAACTAGAGTTGCCTGGAAATCGAACTATATATTTATTGAAGTTTCGAAATCACAGCACGTAACCTCCGTGCAGCACACAATGATTCGTAATTCTTTTGAAAAATAATCAATTTAAAGAATAATTACGCCGGATGATTTGTGAGCTTACCAAAAGTGGCTGATTTGAAGGTGGTGCTCCCGCCCACAACACTCCTGCTGCCCGTCACGATAGTCTTCCCGATCCCGTCTCCCATGAACATGATATTCTTCAAGCTTTTTCCCAGCTCTATATTCTCTTTGTACACTCCTGCCTTCACGTATATCACAAACCTTCCACTTCCACTCCTCTTCGATGCTGCATCCACCGCCTCTTTGATTGTCTCGAACTTGCCTGACCCGTCTTGGGCTACCACAATATTCGCCTGTGAAGCTGGCAAAGACGTTGCCTGCAAGAGCTTCCGGTCACCGGGCTTCACCCAGCTGGGATATCCACCTTGGTATGTTTCAGTTGGGGTAGTCGACTGACGGTTGTTCAAAGCTAGAGAATTGCCAATCAGCATCGACACATTGTTCGACATTAGAGGGAGCATGAAGTCGGGAACACCCAGCTCGATAAAACCAGTCCGGCACGTTTCGAGGTTCGTGAGCGCGGAGCTCAACCACGTTTGCCTGTCGAAGTCGGTGCATTTGGCAGAAGCGTCGAGGCTGTCGTTGAGCTGGAGTATAGCGGTCTCATACAGCTCCAGGCAATCAGCCCAGGCAGCCTTTTCCAAGTTGGTGCGGCACTTATAACCCAGCTCCCTGGTGCGTGTGTGGGCTCTGACAGCGCGGTCTAGAGCTAGCTGCATTCCCAGCTTCTTGAAGCCGAATTTGCTTGTAGGAATGCTGGAAGGAGGGAGAGAGGTCATGAAGTACTCGCATGGTGTCGGGTGTGGTGTTTGGTTGCACCATGATTTTATTTCGGTGCTTGGGTTTTGGGAGATGGAGGGAGATAAAAGCAGAGAGATGGAAATGAAGAAGAATGCTAATAGTAGGGTTGTGGCCATTTTTAGATTGTTCTTGTGTTGCCTTGTGCTCTTCCATGGCATTCCTTTGTATATTTATAGGAGGAATTGAACGAAGGTCGCTGGAAGCGAATGCGGCCTGGTTTTTTTGAATTGTAGAGGGATAGTTGATAATATAAAATGCAGCAGATCAGCAAGCTGACCACGAAACCTTTTCAATTATTTGTCACAGCTAAACAGGTAAATTCTAGTGACGGCAGGAAATTAAGAAGACATGCGAGATATATAAACGTGGACATGACTTTTTGTGCCAGTTTGGATCGACATGCATGGACCACATGGGATTTTTTATTGATAATATAACAAATGTATATATCATTGTGGGTCTTACATGCATTCATATATAAGAAGTTGAGCTCATTCGATAATAAATCGATGGAAAGATAATTACCGTGGGCCAATTTCCACGCGTTGCAAATGCAAGAATTTAAGAAGGTCAAGGAAGGCGACCAGAAATATTCGGTTGTTATTCAAATGACACGATATGATCAGATTTACCTATCGAAGTTGCCAGCTGCTTCGACCTTACGTAAAATCAAAATTCAACCAAGATCTCGATCAATGCTTAGATGAAAAATGTATTTTTTAGTTGTCAAGCTTAATAGATGATGCCCATCAAGAATAGATTTCAAGAGGTTCGAACAAAAACCAAATGTACCTAGAGTGACTTGATTTTAAATGATACAGATAAGTGTGATATGCATTTTTTATGTCATTTAATGCAAGCTGCTCTAACTACACTTCATATGTTTAGTTACGTATTTATCCCAAAAGCACCTACTAAGTTACTCAAGTATGTTTGTGGTTATGTTAGAAGTACGATGATTGATGGCACCTAATAGCTTTTATCTTACAGATATGGACTATGAAGTTTGATTTTTTAATTTTAGCTTCTTTAATATGAGACGATGGATTAAGTTGTTGTGAATGATTTTTAATCAATTTAATTAATAATATTTGATATGGATAAAATGCATTTACATTTTTTATGCAAATCATATGAATATTTTTTGCCTAGCACCTGATATATTTTAGGAGATAAATGTCTAAGTCGAAACATAGTGCAAAAGTGCCATTTTTTAGGTTGATGTATTATAACAAGTAACCAATTAACATGTGCTGCATATAATATCTATATGCAGTAAGCATTCCCTACTTTTGCTGATAGAAAGTACTCCCTTTCGATAGTTATATCTAATGAATTTCTGTTTTTGCTGCATAAAATTTGTTGCATGAAATGATTGTCTTTGAAGTGAAATTATAATTAGCTAGAAAAACACTATGATAGTTATATACAAAAGATTTTAATTTACCGCAATGGCTAAAGTTTAAGCGCATATGTCCTTGAAAAAGATCCAAATGCTTTTAATAATAATTTATATTTTATTCGTAAGAATAAATGCTAGTGATAATATTTTTCATGCCCATGAAGGTTTATGTTTTGCGTCAAATATTATAATATTGTACTAAGAATTAATTTTTCAGCTATAGTAATCATTTGTGCCATTGATTAGTATTTTTTGCAGTGAAAAAATTATGTTTCAAGGGTACAAATTTATTTATAACCGTGTTCATAAGCATGCCATTAGAAAGAATGGGTTAAAGACTGAATTATTTTTCCATTTTTAACAATAATTTTTCATTTCTTATTCAATTTCTTTATTTTTAATATATAACAACTATATTTTTCACATTCTAGATCCTTTTTATTTATTTATTATACAAACTTTTATTTTCTAATGTATAACAATATTTCCTTATTAACTAGGGTGCCGCTTCCCAAGCCTTTCGTGGGGATTCAACTCTTGTCAACTTTGTAGCATGGGAGCAATAGTCTTCCAATATGGCCATCCCAGGAGTAGTGGTTTCCCCTCATGAGGATCTTTAGTCTCCTTTTTTATATTATAAAGAAAAATTGTAATGAATTTGTGGATTAATTTCTAAGAATATTTATAAAGATTTTCATAGATTTGATTTATAATTCGTAGATGGAGAAAAACAGGATATAATAAAGTATGATTCCAAAATTGAAAAATAAAAAAGTTAATATTTTCTTATTCAAAATCAATTTCATCGCACATTGGTGAACATACTTTTAGGGATTGTTTGGAATTGCATAGAACTCACCCATTCTATTAAAACTTTTAAATGCTAGGCCTGTCTGAGCAAAACGTGTCATTTCATGCTGCCGCAGCAAATTTTCAAACGGGTTCTTCTGCTATAGGTACAATAAGAAATGATCAGATTGCTGATGTGGACCTCAATTATTGCTGATTTTTTTGATGCAAATATGAAATTGATGCCAATAGTGGAGCATTTCAGTGAAACTGTAATTAACGTTTCATACGGCAAAAATGCGCCTATTGAACCAATGTTGAAATCGGTTGCAATTGGTCAACAGGCCATTAAATGCTGAATGTTTTCATGGCGGAAAAGAACGTCACCAAAGTTTTGTAGCTTCCCAGCCATTATATTACTTCGACATTAAGCACGCATGGACAAATGCTACAAGAAAATGAGTCTTTAGCTACAAGTATACATTTGGATCAAAACATAGCTTTAACTTTGTTGCAATAAGTCAATTCCTAAACATTTTAGCTATAAAAATTTAAATTATGACTCATATTCTTAAGAGTAATATTTTTCTAGTATTGGTATTAAAAGGTACTTTTTACAATATTCATATATGATTGAAATTAAAAATTAAGTTCTTTTACATTACCAAAAAATTAAGTTTTTAATAAAAATAATGATTTGTGTAGGTAACCAGAGTCCCAAGCAACGAAAGAGCAAAGTGTTCCTAAAACCATGTTGCAACACATTATCAAGAGTATACATGTGTAATGATCGAAAACAAGAAGCAAATGAAATAAATAATTATTTTAATTAAATTAATAATAAAAGATTCGTTGATTGAATTTACAATTAACAACATGAGAATGATAAAATTGCTGAGTTAGTTGTATGACAATCAACTAAAAAGTATAGCATATAACTTTAAATAAAATAAGTTGCCTCTTCCAAGTCCATCTCTCTTGTTACAAGAGCGTGACTCTGCGTGCATGGTGTACAAACTGTACATACGGGAAGGATAGCGATTGGCGTGGCTGGCTGACGTCAAGTCATTAACGCGGCTGATAAGGACAGTCAATCAATGGTGGTCTGGCCACAGATGATCAACCTTCCCCAATCAGCGTGCGCCCGGACGCCACCTCTAAACGGCAAAACCCGACTACCCAACCACGCTATTGACTGTGTCCTGCTAATCATTTCATCGGCGATTTTCTGGGGGTAGTCTGTCCATGGATTTGAAAATTATAAGTCTCAACCACGTGTATTTCAATCCTAAGAGAAATTAAAGACGATAATTATTTGGTCCTTATTAATATTCAGCGGATGCTGCAGCAAGATAGAAAGAAATTAAAGATATACGAAAATATATATAACCATCGTTTACGGAGAATTCACAATTAAGACGTGGAATATCACTATACATTCATTTTTTTTTTCTAATAAGTGTCCGTTTAGGAAGATATAAAGGTAATAATTAAAATTAGAAAGAATAATTTGAAATAAACAAAATAATTGTATAGCAAGATAATATAAAAATGACTAAAACGTATAAAAATAGTAGAAAGAGAAGAATATTTAGAAAGTCAAGATATAAGTTATATCAAAAACGTGTGAAAAAGTGAATTGCACGCAAGTATTTTCATCTACAAGTAACATCACCAAATCATAATATCAATAGTTAGAGCAAGCTGAAATTTTATATAGGGAAGATTTTAATGTACCACTCTTATTTTAGGCCCACTTTGATGATAAATCAAAATTCAATTCAATCCACCCCAATCAATTTAAAATCGCTAATTTATTTAGGAAACCAAGCTGTATCTAAATCAAGAATTTGCATGGTCCCATTCAAAAAATTTATGAAATTAATATAATAAAATATTTTAATTTAATATCAATTTCCTACCCGTATATTCAACATTTAAATCTTTTATAACATCAATTAGGGGAATAAATTATTTCATAATAATTATTATTACATTTTTTGATGAATTATCATTATATCTTAATGCATCTAATTGTTTATAAGAATTTATACATGATTATGTATTTTTTTTAATAGGTAGGAAACATTTAGAAGTTGATTGAAATGATTTCTAGTACCAACTTAAAACAAATGATGCTAAATAAAACAGTGGAATAAGATTATGATTAAATCATTAAGTTGATCTTAAAATGAAGGTGGTACGCTGCGTCGGTGCCATTGAAATATTCCCTTTAAATAGAGCTGTGTACATGTGTGATCCGGCTGTACAAAAGAATGGTAAAATTCCATTAAACAATATCCTGCATATCATGCTTACGATAACCGACAAAGATGGAATGCCAAAGCGCCAAACTGTTATTCATATATGGGTACTTTATATGATAAAAATTACAAATATATCCACAAAGTTTTAAAATAAAACATACCCCTTAATTTCTGAAATTGCAAATAAACTTAAATAGTTTGCATATTTTTATAAATATAGTCATAACATGATGACGTTAAAATAACATTATAGTTATTTGCAATTATAGTTAAACTATATAGGGTTATTTATAATTTTTGAAATTACATGAGTTTATTTCTATTTTTAATCAAATTAAGTGGGTATATTTGTAAATTACCCTATACATTGCTAATGAACGACGGACAATGATCATTTCATTTAGGCTGGTCCAAAAATATATTTTTAATTTTAAAATTTTTAAGAAAATTATTAATCTAAGTGTATTTAATTTATAAATCAAAATTTATCATTTTTGGACGTGTATGGATTTATTTTGAATTTTTAAACATAATAAAGTTATTTTAAATTGTTGAAAATGACTAAAATATGTTTACATTTAAAAATAAAAATAAATACATACATATATCAAAAATATTAAAACTTAATTTATAGATTAAATATACATGGATTAATAATTTTATAAGAAATTTCAAAATTTTAAAAAATACTTTTTCGGAGAGGTCCGAAAATCGCGAATGATCGATGCCCGATCTTTATTACTATTTTGGAGAAAATGCAAGTACGATGAACTAGAACCCTTTATATGGGGGCATTATTTATAGCTTCCCTGATTGGTTGTGAAAGCTGGGACCGTGCAACCCAACCTGCATGGAGTAAGTTTGTTTGTTTGTTTTTTTTTTTTCAAAGGTTGGAGTAAGTTAACCGTCAGAGGTTACGGCATTTTACGGGAACATTAAGCATCCACGCACCCATTGCGCGTTAGAAACTTAGAATTACTTCACAGCCCTGGAGCGAAGGGCAAACCAGTGGCTGGTAAGTGGTAACAACGGCCTGCCGGAGAACGACGGTCGCGACTGCGAACTCAGAAGCCTGTTAGCACGTGACAGACTGGCAGCCCTCCCATTACGCGCGGTTGACGGTGGAAGAGCCCGACCCACTGTTGGGGTGATCCCATGCGTCTGACCACGTCCTCTCCCTAAAAAAATATTTTTTAATTTTTTTTATAAACACAGTAGGAGTGTATTTAACTTATAAATTAAGTTTTACTATTTTTGAATACTTTTAAATATTTTTTTATTTTTAAACACAGTGGTATTTTTTATTTTTTGAATACTCTCCATATTGCATAATATAAACTGCGGAGAACAAAATTCTCACACCACTCCTACCAGCTTGCTAGAGCAATTACGCCATCAGTGAATATACGGAGGTAGGGATTCGAGAGTATTTCTTCCGGGGCCTGCCTAGGTACAATTGGAAGGACGACTGCATGACTGCATCGACTTAAGTCCGATGCCGCAGTGGCTCAAGGGGCTAGTTTGGTAACACGTGTATGGGATTTCATATTTTTCGACTAATAATTTATTAATCTAACAATTCTTTTTTTCAATTTTATCCTTATGATCTAATTATTTTTTCTAATTATTCTATTTATTCTAACTTTACATCTATTTTTTATATCAATCACATAAATTTTAAAATATTTTTTTCTTATTTTCCACCTCATTCCAAAATTCTACCAAAGTCTATATTATCAAACATCTTCTAAATTATGAATTTGAAATTATGAATTGTCTCAACATGGGCCTCCTCATGCACATGTTCCAGTTTTGGAGAACGATAAACAATTTTTCAAAGATAACGTCCACTGTATCATACATGTCCTACTCTTTGTAGAATTGGTGCTGGGAGTGGCCTAAAGAGTGCCTAAATATCCTTTCGAAGCTACAACTGAAGGATTATTAAAATATTTATGTGTTTAAAAATTCAATAATATATACTTAAAAATGATAAAACTTGCTTTATAAAATAAATATATCCGAATTAACAGTTTTATAAAAAAATTCGAAATATAAAAAATGTGTTTTATAACCTGAGCTAACACTTGAATTTATTAGCCCGGGTAAATAAGATTACATTTCTAATATGAAAAGTTTAGATTTTTGACATAACAATTTGATCTTTTTATAACCATCTTGAATTGATCTCTTCTCATCATGTTCTTAGGAGAGGTAATCAAGTAGTACGCAAGATTGCCAAATGACAATACATTAGCAAGAAGAAAATCTGGTGTGGTAGAAATGCATACTTAACAATATTGTAAACTTATGTATATTGATTTGTCTAATGCTTTGGATGCTTTGGGGGGGGGGGGGGTTTGAACCACCTCACCATAGTTTTGGGATGGCTAGATGAGTGTTGGGCTTTTCAATTTCAAAAATACATGTGAGTCTACGTAAAATGAAAGAAAATAAAAAAGACAAAAAAATTGGTGCAAATCATTATCCTCTCATTTATTATCAATTATGAATTTATTGGCAGAGTAAGTTGACTGTTATTAATAACCATTATCCACGCTCTAAGATATCCAATTTTCGACTGGATTTGATTTTATAAGCCATGATGTATAAAACTTAAAAGTGCAACATGCTCCGAGAACTATTGAATGAATCCACGCTATATCCTAGCCACTACCGTCATGTTAATGAAAAGCTTCTAACATTTAATGGGAGGCAGTGTGGTAGCTTAAAGCAAGCTAATGTGACAAAGCTCATTAAATGAGATCAAAGGGTTGGGCTGGCTGCTGCTGACATGGATTGAATTTACTCAATTCACTTATCTCCTCTTAAGCTTTTTATAGAAAATTATAGTGGCTCAAGCAACACCTTTATTTCACTCTTACAATTACACACTTCTTAAATATTAGATTCTATTATCTCTTTAATAAGTACATCTTAGAGCATTAGATCTATTCTAAATTTTAGCTCTAGGAAGGTTTTATAACAATTATACAAGTAGTCGATGAGTACCATTTCAACTAAACACTACTTATAGCTTACTTTGGTCTTAGTCTTTAATACCAAACAAAGTAACCAATTACAATAAAAGATTGAAAATAAAAACAAACTATATATTAAAAATTTGTGTGGAATGTTGAATCATAGTAGCAAACTTTGAACAATGTAGAGAGTGTGTAAATTTGAATATTTCTTAAGTGAGCTTGAGAGACTTACTTTTGAAATCCGCTAAATGGAGCTTTGAATGCTTGTAGATAGGAAGGCTACAACATAATAAATTCTCTCCCTAACCCATTTAATTCCACTTGACTTCTCTTAAATAATTATCAATATTATATGATAGGTGGCATAAATTTAATGCATCAACATTAAAAAATTTATGACTATTATGACTGAAGTAATATCTAAAGTTGACTTGGCTTGAGAATTTACCCAAGATGTTGTTGAAGTTGTCTTCGATATGACTTTAATGCTCCATATGCTTCTAAAGAAAATTCGTTTAAGTTTTAGCTTTCAAGTTTCAGCTGGAGTCGACTTAGGACTTCAAACTTTACTTAAGTTGCAAGTGAAGTCAATTTGAGATGCAATTTCACGACTTCATGTTGAAGTTCACCCAAGTTACAAGTAAAGTTAACTTGGGGTGCAACTTCATGCTTGAGATAAAATCTTTAGATCTTCAATTGTTCATCTAAGTGATATGTTCGAAGTTGATTTCAGGTTTGACTTCACCCAAGTAGCATGTGAAGTTAGCTTAAGATGTGACTTCAATTAACATTTTGCAGTAAGTGAAATTTTTGGGTAATTTGATGATCTCCAAGTTACAACTGTAGTCAACTTCAGTATTGACTTCACCCAAGTCGTAAACAAAGTCAACTTGAGGTGCAACTTTAATCGCAAAACTTCTCGTTGAAATTTTCTATCTTCGAAATTACATTCGAAGTCGCTTAAGAAGTTGACTTAAGTTGCAGCATGTAGTACCCGCAATTTTTAGAATGTAACCCATAAGTATGTGGTGGATATAAATGAAAATTTTGGGCCATAAAATTAATAAAATTAGAATTTTATTAACGACCTAAAATTATAAAGTAAGAAAAGGGAGAATTATAAATAAAAAAATGATGAGTTAAGAGTGTAAATGTTGGATGGAATAATAATAAAATGTATTATTTAATTTTAGATTAATTAATGAATTTCAATCAAATGGTTTAATTTAAGTAATTAATTGAATTAAAGTATTTAAATTAATGAATGATCATGATTTAATGATTTTAAACATGTATTATGTGTTCAAATTATAAGATTTAAAATAATAGGATTTACCACATATAGTTAATACGGATATTTAAAAAAAATTAAATATAGAGAGGGGTAGCTGCATGTGTACACATGCGGACTACCAAAATAAAAGGGGAATGAAATGGGCGCAAGAATAGAGGGGGAGAAAGAACAGGGGAGAGGAGAAAAAAAAAGAAAGAGAAGGAGAAGAAGAGAAGGAGAAAGAGGAGAAGAGAGGAGGAGGGAGGGGAGGAGTCGGTCGTCCACCCCCACGCTCCCACCCCTGCCATTGCTACCGTCTAACCCATCACCGGCCGGAGGTAAGGAAGATGGGTTTTCAAAATTTTCTTTTCAATCATGAAAAAAATCATGGGGCTTTTGTTTAATAGGGGTAGATCTATAAGAATGAATGAAAAAATTGTAAGAAAGGGGATGAAAATTTGAATCCATAGCTATGGTGACTTAGGATTTTGAAATTTCTTCCTAAAATGGGTAGGAATTAGGGGGTTTTTGTAGATTCATGTAGATCTTCATTTTGGGAGCCAAATAATGTATATAAATCATGTGAAATGAAAGGGAGTAAAATTTCAAAATTTTTAAGCTTAAAACCCATCATTTAAATGACTAAAGTTGAAAGTGTATGAATGATGAAGATGACTCCTAAATGATTAATTTTAATTTTAAAAGTACAGTATATGCTTTATTTATGATAAATGGGCAGTTAAGCAAAGTTGTAATTATTAAAAATATATATAGGAATTTTAAGCCTGAATGAAAGTTAAATTTAGGCTAGAGCATATATGATGAATTTGGATATGATATATGGTAGATTATAATTATTATATTAAAAAGTATAACACATACGAATGATGATGAAATGATTTGAAAATTCTGGAGTAGAAAATGCATAATTGCGGGGTAAAAATAATTACCCAACTTGAATGTATAATTTATAAATGTCATTCTTGATATCTTAATATTAAGTTTGTACGATATAAATTAATGAAATATTTATTTAAATTTTAGAGGTTAAAAAGCTAATGTTTAATGCTTATATGTGGTTGAGACTACCATTTGAGTTGAAAGTTATTTATAAGAAATTTCAAGTAATGAGATGAATATTTAAATTCCCGTAAATTGGAAATGTTAGTTAATATATTTGTTGAGTCGAGGGTAGTTAAATGTAAGCCCAAAAAAAAGGGATTTATGAAATAGACTGTGGCTATATTGTTGACCAGTAATGATTGATTTTTAATTTTTATTGTAAGAATATGACAATAGAGGATTAATTTTCATGCTTATATTAATGAAAATGCAAGGCAATTGGGAAAACCCAACTGTTCAATTGAAGTTATGGGTTGTGAATGTTAGTTATGATATTTAAACGATATATTTACATAAATTATAATTAAGATGATTTTTAGATGATAAGATGTATATGAGTTAAGATATGGATGTAGAGATTCAAGTGAACAGCCAAATTAATTGGGTGTTTGCCCATGTAATTTAAATAAAATGGATGGATTACAAATTCTAAATGTAAAAGTTAGTGAATTTGAAGTGAAATGTAAAGTTTTAACAATTGAAATCAAGGAATTAGAGGAAATAAAGTAAAATAGTTATGTTGTATAATTCCTTTACTAAATTACTGATTTTAAAGCATAAATTATGAATGTTAAAATTATCGCAACTAGCATAATGAAAATCCTATGATATGATGTTAAATATAACATAGAAGAGGGTTTAACCAAGTGGCCATGCAGATAGACTGTGTGGACTAAATTTTGGGTTTAGGTTCAAGTGTGGTGATCACACAAATATAAGAAGTAATATATATGATATGAGTTTGAATTATTCAATTTTGGAATATATGAATTCATAAGTCATAAGGAAAATATTCTTATATATATATAAAAGAATTTGAGTTGTGTTTGATGGGGATGATTTCTAATCATCTATCTTAAATGAGTTAAGATTTTGTATGAATTGGTCTGTGTGATGAGATTTTTGGTTGTAAACTTGTTTTATATGTGTAAGAAGATCTCATACATTTTATATGAGTTATTTAAAGGTAATATGTACAAAATGTGTAAGACTCGTTAAGAACATTTCATTTATAGAATGATTAAAAGACTAGGATAGTCTGTAGTCTATGAGTTTTCAAATTGATCTACATTTATAAAAGATTATTTTTGAGCATATCGGGTTTATGAAACCCTATGAAATCTAATTTTATGATAAACTCAAGATGGACTCCATATTTGAAAGTCTAGAGTGGGCATTGGAAATTTATCCAAGTATAGGATAAAATATATTTAAATGAGATTTTCATGTAAGGAAATGCTTGAATTTCTTATTAAAAGTCTGTAAAAAAAAGTGAGGGGCAAGTAGGAAATAAGCAGGCATGTAGATTGGCATGCATGATAATGAGAATGATATGTTTAGATATTGTTTCCTATCGATTATGCTAGGGAGGGGAAAAGAAAAGATGAAGAAAAGTATAAAGGAAAAATGGAGAAATGCTAAAGGGAAGAGGTAAGCAAGCTTTTCATGATTCTTTTTGTTCAAAAGAATTTTATGATAAGAAAAATCTATTCTTGCATTTTTATTTCAATCGAGTTTGCTTTATTAAAATGTTTCTTTAAATTGATATGCATTAAAAGGTACTTAGGGATGACCACTACCCTGTGCATAGGTTTTACAACAATAATGTGTACTTGAAAGATTTGTTTTCAATTTGATTTTCATGTACAAACCCTAATATCATATTGAGTTGGCAAAACTCAATTCATGACGTAAATGCATATGATGCACGTGTGAATGGAACTCATGCATAAGGCTTTGTCGAGGTTGTAATTGGACAGGTAGTCCGTTCTTGACGTTGCCTAGTCGGTGTGTCCAACATATGGGCGGTTGATCACTTAATAAGTGTCATCTGCCAAACAAGAAATAAGTCATGGAATGATGCATATGTGTGCATTCATCTCATTATCACACTTGCATAATGAGATTTTGAGCGTTTTATGATTTTAGTTAATACCATAGGTTTTGAGTAGTATATATTTTTAAATACTTGCTTATTGAGTATTTTATACTCATTGTTTTTAACTAATCAGTGAGTGCAGATGATGCAGATTTGATGGAAGGTCCTTTACTGCTAGCTGAGCAGTGAAGATATGATTTTTAATGTTTTTGATGAATTTGGGTTCATGGGATTGTAATTATTATAAATATGAGTATATTATATTTAAATTATTTTATGTTAATGTTAAATATAATAATTAGCTTCCTATGTGAAGTATGATTTTATAAGTGAGAGATTAGATGAATTTAAGTAGTTGTGAATGAATTTAATAGAGAATGCTAGATTATGTAATGTTTATCAGGTTTCGTAATCGCCCAAATGTCTTAACTATAGATGGCATGCTGCCAAATTTTAGTTAAGAAAATAGAATCAATATAAGTTTAGAAGAAAAGAAAAAAAAAATTCAGGTTGATTTCTTGACAAATTAGGAAAAGCTTTCGCTCACGTAAGCATGAAACTTCGGTTTCATTCATAAGTTTCATCACCTTAAAAGATTCTGGAATAAGGTACCGAGACTAAGTGGCGCGCCCGCAGGTCGGGGCGCTACACGTCATGACCTAAGTTGCTCTTGGAGTCAACTTGATTATGCGATTTAGCAACTTGAATTTAATATTTAAAAATTATAAGTTTTGTAAATAAACTCGAGATTCATAGTGGCCTCTAATTTCTCAAATGGGTTGATAATCATCAAAACTCAAATCTTGATTTGCATTTTATATTAGTTGAGCTCATTTTGATAACACTAATAAGAATAAGTAAGGACATAAAATAGAAAAGTATTGTTGTATATTGAGAATGAAAAAAAGTGAATTGGAACTGAAAACAATATATTAAAAATGTAGAAAATAAGTTGTAATTTTTTGAAATAACAAAGTATTTAAAAAAAAACGAGAAATTTCATCTTGTTCTCATCTCATCTCATCTCCAAACCATATGCATGATTCCAAAATGCCACATAGTCCTAAATCTTTTAGCTCTAGCTCTTACGTTAAAACTGCCCCTTAGACCAAAGCTTGAAGAAATTCTTCGGCGATTTGGGCCAAGGACTTAGAACATGAGCAGAGACTTAGAAGAGCTGAGAGTGGGCAAATGGCAATTGCTCCTCTTAAAACGTAAACATTATTATAACACACCCTATCAATTTTAAAAATTATTTTAAAGTACTACTGAATTTTAAAACTCGCCAGAGTTATAGATGTGTCCCTGACTCAGAGATATAAGTACTCGCAGGAAGTCATTGAGAAATTTATTAAACAAAGTGAGGTCAAGGTATCCGTTATAAGCACCGAACACGTGCCACCGATTGCACAAACATTGCAGGTGCAATCCTCTGGTTATTTTTCATATTCATTTTTTTTAATATACGTATTTATCTATAATGCCAAAAAATCACTTTGATTAAAACAAAAAAACCTATGTACGTTATGCAAATTTATGCAGCAGAAGCGTAACATGATAGAACCAAGACATTTGTGAAAATCACGAGAGCCATATTAGATTTGATTACTGCTGGATATTGACGAGGGATTAAATATGTAAAAATGAAAATTGATAATCCCGACAGAATTGAATTTCTTTAATTTCCTTTTGCTTGTGTCACATGCTAGTTAATTATAATACCTAAATTCCCTATCGAATTGTTTAAAGAATAACCAGGAAATGTCAAAGTAAGCTTAAGTGAATGATATATCGATCCTGTTGTAAAACGGTATACATAATTATACATACATACATACATATATATATATATATATATATATCTATATCTATATGAGGCCTGATCATTTCAGGCCGGACGCACGGCCTGCTCTGTGCATCAGGCCTGAAAATTTATTTTTTTAAAAAAAAAATTTTTGATTTTTTTCATGGGTAAATAAATCTAAGTGTATTAAATCTATAAAACAAGTTTTACTATTTTTGGATGTTTTTAAGTATTTTTTTTGGATTTTTAAACACAGTGGCATTTTCGTAATTTTTGGATTTCAAAAAATTACGAAAATGCCACTGTGTT
The DNA here is from genome assembly GCA_035584095.1 of Annona squamosa. Taxonomy (NCBI): domain Eukaryota; kingdom Viridiplantae; phylum Streptophyta; class Magnoliopsida; order Magnoliales; family Annonaceae; genus Annona; species Annona squamosa. The sequence continues at coordinate 27,422,234 of JAXCLR010000073.1, read as the reverse complement.
TAAAAATGCAAAAAAATACTTAAAAACATCCAAAAATGGTAAAATTTGTTTTGTAGATTTAATACACCTAGATTTACTTAGCCATGAAAAAAATCAAAAAAAAAATTAAAAAAAATAGGTTTTCAGGCCGGTGCGTCCGGCCTGAAATGATAAGTGTCCTATATATATATAGTAAGGCAACTCCGTACGTACCTAAAGGACGAGATGGTGACCTATCTAGTATCTACCACTTATGTATATAATATATTTTAGCTTGTTGAGATCTAAAATATTAGGGCAGGCATTGAGACATATGAGCCTTGATGTGTGAAGCGTTAGCATAGGTTTTTAGTAAGTGCTTAATAACTCTTGCTGACGAATGTAAAATTGGAACAGTTAGGCCAGAGTGGTCACCCAGTTTGTATTTACCTCAGTCCACTTATGTGACCATGATAATGAGCAGGAGCAATACTCCCATTTCAAGTGCTTATTTCGGACCCAATTTCTGAATGTATCTTATTCATTGATCCTTTGATGGACAATGTCACTACGCTATGTCATGCAGTTCACTCCGCCTTGTAAGTCAGACGTTAACCAGAAAGCTGACTCAGCCATTTTTGGACTACATGAGGGAACCATGTTGTAGAATAGCTGGGATTATTTTCGAAATGCCCTGGTGTAAATTTTTTTTAAAAAACACAGATCATAAAAACGAATCGAATTTTCGCAGCATCATTAATCACAACTCTAAACTACAAAATATAGTGAAAATTAATGATTAAGATGAGGAAACAAATAACATACAAGTGAATAAAGAATCGAACTAATAGCTTTTTATTTGATGTGTCATTGATGATTCAATTCCACCAAATAATATTTCATTTTTGGGACAACCCCAAACCGGTTAAAAGCTTGTGCATCTCAAATACCAGCATGGTAAGGCACGCCCGTCGACGGTAACCACGAAGCCCCAGAAATGAAGTTCCGGACGGTGAATTGGGATGCTTCGGAGCTGTTGGTGATGACTCGGTAGCCACGCCAATTGACGCGGTTGGCCGTCGACGAACCGGGACCGACATTCCTGTACTCCCCATAATACAAAGTGCTGAGGGCGAAGCTGCCATCCCACTCCAGCCACCCTGCTGGATCCACCAAGCTATCGATGTAGCTCTTCATGTACACGGTTCTCGAGTACTCCTTCCACGGCCGACCCAGGAATGTCCGGAAGGATCCCTGCACAGGCACCAGGTCGGGCGCTGCCATCACCCTCGAATTGTGGATGGAAATCCCAGTGTTCTGATTTGGGTCTGTCCGACCTTGTGCTGTGACCACGTTCTTCTGCCGTGCCATGGGCTGCCTTGCATAGATCATGCAGTTCTGGAGGACGGCGGCGGCGTTGCCAAATATGAAGTCGACCGTGCCGTAGATGTAGCAGTCTTTGTAGAATTGTCGGTTCGAGTGGACGTAGAGGGTGTCTTGATAGCCTTCAAAGCCGCAACGGTAGAAGACGGAAAGATCAGAGCCACTGCGTAGGGCCACCGCCTGATTGTTCTGTGGACCAGCTGTGTTGCGGAAGGTTATGTCACGGGCTATGAATCCTTCGCCCGTGGCAGCTGCAATTCGTAGATAGTAATATTAAGTTAATCCTTCGTGCAAGATTATACAATCTTAAAGGAAAACAAAAATAAAATAAAAGGAGATTTTGAGTACAGCATCTTCAACGACAGCACTCCACAACCAAGTTGATTTTAGCCCATCGTAGTTGGTATTAAAAATAATTTTTAATTTATATAATTAAATATTTTGTGGCATATAACAATTATAGAATCACGTACATAATCCAAACAAATCGAAGTAATTTTTTAGTATCAGGAACAATGGATGGATAGTATGATTGGCTTAGATTTAAAAATGGGTCGGTCACGGATAATCGTTCTTACCAAAGGTGGCGGAATTGAAAGTAGTGGAGCCTCCTCTAACGCTTCTGCTGCCTGTGACAATAGTATTTCTAATGTTATCGCCCACCAACATTATATTCTTCAGTTTGTTTCCGACCTCCACGTTCTCACTGTAAACCCCGGCCTTCACACCGATCACGAACCGCTCACTCCCCCTCCTATCCGAAGCCGCATCGATGGCTTCCCGGATGGTCCGAAAATCACCCGACCCGTCTTGGGCCACCACGAGATTCGGCCGCGTGGAGGAAGCCTGCAGCAGCTTACGGTCGCCTGCCGACAACCATTTCGGAAACCCATCTTTGTATTGCTGTTCAACAGTCGGCGGCTTGTTGATTGCGAGAGTGTTGCCTATCAGCTTGGAGACGTTGTTGGACATGATCAATGGCAGCACGTTGTCGACGACCCCCAGCTCGACAAAACCGGTCTGGCAAGTGTCGAGGTTGGTGAGCGCAGCGCTGAGCCACGTCTGCCTATCGACGTCGTCGCACTTCTGGGTGGGTTCGATCGTGCGGTTGAGTTCGAGTATGGTGCTCTCATAGAGAGCTAGGCAGTCCGCCCACGCTTTCTTTTCCAGCTCGCTGTGGCACTTGCTGCCGAGCTGCTTGGCGTGGCTGGCGGCTCGGCGCGCACCGTCCAATGCCACCACAACCGCCAGCTTCTTGAAGTCGGACTTCAGCAGGGGAGATCTCCTTGAGGACGGCAGCTGCCCCATGAAGTGCTCGCAGTCTTTCGGGTATGGCGTTTGGCTACACCATGACTTGATGTCTTTTGTGGGAGCTGCGGACAAGGCAGGATAAGGAAAAGGGGAGAGGCAAAGGGCCAGAAGAGAGAGCCCGAGAACTGTGGCGGACAGGGCCATGAATGGGATTGGACTGATTGGTGGGTTCGTTACTTGGTGTGCGGCATCCACATTTGGGCTCGTTTATATATACAGAGCTAGGTGCGTGTGGTTGATTCGCATGCCAGCTTGTTCGTCTGGAGCGTGGGAACGACGGGAGACTTACCGGAGGAAAGCATACAGAATATTAATTGGGGAGAGGTTGACCTGGAATGCGGGCCCATCCCAGACACGGAATAGACAGGCGAGCAATTGGAACACGTAGCTATCAAACAGTGCTGGGGTTCCGGTCTACGGACGCCACTTGGATTGCATCTAAGTCAATGGACTCGTTCCCGGAGGAGAAAAAGAAGATGACAGATGTCAGGACATGGTGGGGACGTTTGACAGGGAGATGTACAAGCATTTATGAATTTTTATATTTTTTATTTTAAAAAATCTACGAATTTATTTTTATTATGAAAATAATATTTTATATGTTTTGTCTTTAATAAAAATTCATGAAATTACTTGATTTTTAAATAAATTCGATTTAACTAGCTTCAAGGGATCATCGGTTACGAAGGCTATAAAATAATGGCCTCGCCATTAACTTCTCATAGAAATTTTAAAATACTATTGATCGAATGAAAGGTATATGGACACGGTAACTGCATCCCATAGGGGTCATATGCCTAGGCACGTCACCCATTACATTTAAACCGCGTGCATCGTGCATGAACGGATGGCAGGAAAACGAGTGTGGCTTTTTTATTTTCTTTTTTGATAAGATGAAGTCATTAAATTAAGCCAGAAAGATCAATGTACAACTGGAAATTATAGAGTTATTGTGTAGGAATTATTGTGAGTGGCTTTTCATGGTTCTGTAGGAATTATTTCCGAGTATGTAAAGGACATCAGGGCAGCTGGCCATGGAATTTTTCAACTCAGCTGATGGGCTTTTGGCCTGCCCAGAGAATCAAACAAAGGTGGGATTTGTGACGTTCACGTCATATAATTAATTATTAAAGCGTGTGCTGTTTACCACAAGTTCGTGTTTATATATTTTTTCTATGCAAAAATTAAATTATAAATATATTATTTAAATACTTAATTATAACGCACTGGCAACTTTTTTCTGTCTTTTGCATATGAAACAATATTTTCTTCGATATTAATCCGAGCGAGTTTGCAATGAAAATGTTTTTCTCGTATTTTGTCTCAACAAACAAGGGAATATTACAGAGAAAACGAACAAGGGAATACGCGTATCCAGGATTTTTGTTTTTTACATTTTAGTCCCTTTAACTATGTGTATATGTTTACATAAAAAACTATGTATTTGTATTTTAATTAACAATTTTTGTGAATTTATTTTTTAAACCTCGTAAATTTGCTCTCTTTGCATTTTAAAGCCTGCCGTCAAAACCCCCAACTTAAGGTTGTTATTTGTAAATGAAAAGTCTAAAAGTCTCTTATAACTCAGATAGGCTTATATATGCGATCAAGACAATTTTATATAGCTTAGTTGAATCAACTCTTGAAATTAAGACTGACTTAAACTTGCATACAGTGCACTTTTGTTGTGGCCCAACTTGAGTTAACTCATTTCATGATTCAACTTAAATTTGCATGAAGTGCACTTTTGTTATGGCCAAGTTGAAATGAGTCAACTTCTTTAAAGACAATATTGTCATTAAAATTTTGTACCGATAAATTTTCCGTTCATTTACTCACGTGCATTAACAGTAAGGTTGAAAATGTAAAGAAGACAAATTTACAGGATTTTAAAAATAAATATGTAAAACTCATGGGTTAAAAAACAAATACATATAACTAGAGGAACTAAAATGCAAATAACGACAGATGAACCTTAGAGTGCAGCAATTAAGGACATTTGATGCCTGCCAGTAGCACTTAATCATGCAGGGTCATTAGGGAGAGTAAAAAATGGACGGCTCAGATGGAATTGAGTAGTGGTATCAATCATTCAAGACGTTAAAATTTTATATACATATTGGTGGAAATCGTATTCAACATTCTTAAGACAGCTCACCCGATTTGTTGCTATATTAAATACATACATATTACCAACTGCTGGCAGTGCCGTTGGCATCATATATGCTGCTTAGGTTCGAAACTTTAAGCTGACGAGTAGGAGTTTGATCTCCCTTTATGTTGATTTCCTTAGTTTAAGGGTATTTATAAATTCTTTTTGGTGTGAGAATGTTTACGAGAAAATTTTCTCCATAGTATGTGGGGGTTGTAAATGTGCTTGATAGTAATATCAGTTTTACAATATATAATTATCAATAAAAAATGCATATTTATCTATTTCGAATGATTTAGATGTTTAAAAAAATTCAAAAATATATGGACAATATTAATAATGTAAATTAGGTTGGGTTGACTTGGGATGAAGTATTCTCAGCCCTAATCCTATTTATAAAATGTTTACCCAACCTTGAATTTAACTCTATTTTTCAAACTTCAACTCAACCTTAAATTAAACTCATATGGATCAGATTAGTTGGAGTTAAAAATTGGGTAAATAAATATATAATATTCAAAATTGGTTTGAGTTAATCCTTTTTATATAGAAATGTCTTCCAATTTATAACTTCTATAATAATAAAATTGTTAAGTAATCGTATTTTAAAATAATGATGCATATGTTTGTGTGTCATATGACTCTATGTGCCAATTTTGAAGTCTAGTTAAACATAGTTGATCTTGTAAGATTATTTTTAAATAATATATTATATTTTCAACATTCAACCTAAATCAACCGGTTTTCAAAATTGTGTTATGTAGTCTATTGTTTTTATATAAAACCTAACTTAATTCTATCATAAATCAGGTTAAATTAGTTGGGTTCTAGTTGAAACCGGTACTATTTACACCAAAAAAACAGGAGGCATAAAGTCACCTTTATTGCTAGGCTTATATGGACTAAAATAGCTAGGGATGGTACGTATAACATCATAATCCGGCTCTTGTGCGTCGGACGTATAAAATTAACAAGAACATGCATTCTTCATCAGTGAAAAAGAAAAAAGAAACATGAACATGCATTTGATGGCAGCACGTATATTCGCTACATACAGTTTAAATTCCTTCTTCTTATTTTTCAATTATTAATTTTTCTTTTTTCTAAAAAGCTAAATCTTATTTTGCTAATATTATTTTTTATTATGCATATGATATTATCATATATTACAAATAAGCCTTTCTATAATAGATACACTACGCGTCGATCACGTGAGATTTAGTACCTATATAGGGTGTGTTTGGCAATCACAAAAACTTTTCACGTAAAACTTTTCAATCTAAAACTTTTCATTCTCTACAACTTTTTTATTTTTTAATTATTTTTTTACATTTTTCAACACAAACCACCCTACTTTTCAATTATTTCTATACAATTACCTATATAACTAACCTATCTATTTTAACTTTATCATCTTTACTCCTCATTATTATCCCTATCATATCACATCATTTGACAACTTTTATTCTTCAAAACTTTTCACCAAAAGTTTTATTCATTCCCATACACACACATAGTAATCGTGATCTAATTAGAAAAACAAATGCCCAAAGAACTACATGATAATATTTCTAGTCCTACTCACAGCTAGGCTAAGATTTTATAAGATCATGATCTAAGCACTTTTTGTTGTTGTTGTTGTTTGATGTTGTTTCCCATATAGCATAGACAAAATTTTAAAAAAAAGTTTTATCTTCTTTCTTAAGTATATACATTGGCATCGTCACCCACAGCATAATATAATACTATAACATTGGCATCAACATGAAATTACCATATAAAAAAATGGAATGACACGGTAGTGGTGAAAAGTAAGAATCAGAATTTCGACTTTGCGTCACATAATTCCTATATGTGCTTGACTTACTATTATTAGAAAATAACGATGATAATTATCGTGGTGGTGGTAACATCATACGCTATCTAAACATAAACTAGAATGCCATGAAGCGACTACTAATTCTTGATTTGGAGTGACTGCATGTGATAGCTGGTATTTTTAAGTGATGCAGTAAGGCCGTGGATTGTGACCTTTGAGGTTATTTTATTGGTAATCTCAGTTTAATTACCATTCGACCTTCTCGGAAATCGCCAGCAACTTTATATCTAATAAAGTCAATGTAAGATGTAAAATCAACCTTGTTTTTCTTCTGTCCGATCCCTTCATCGACGGCGTGACTTCAGAATCACGCCACATGCATTCAGGCATGCAATTCTCTCTCAAGACTGCAGGTGCAAGTGTCGAGACACTCTATTAAGATACATACCCGTCGGCAACGCAACGCGTGGATGACGTCAACGACTCCGTCACTGTTTTCTTACCGTGGAAATTTGCGAATCCGAGAACGGAGCTGTTCGGGTGAGATGCTTTTGGGATTTTTTTTTTTTTTTTTGATTAAAAGATGCTTTTGGGATTTGGGCTTAGCTAGCACCGCAACACTGCAGTAAATTTAACAATTTTTTATTGGCGTGTGTTTATGTTCATCTCAATTTGTATCACGATCAGCCTTCTAAAATATTCCTGCCGTTTTAGGGTGTGTTTGGTAATGAATAAAACTTTTGATGAAAAGTTTTGAGGAGTAAAAGTTGTCAAATAATGTGATATGAT